>JZKD02S0234688.1:75063-143860 GCA_000966675.3 Picea glauca
GGTGGAACAACAGTAAGTTGGATTTCGAAACTGCAAAAGGTTGTTGCACTTTCAACAACAGAGGCAGAGTATGTTGCTACTATAGAGGCTAGTAAAGAGATGATTTGGTTACAAATGTTTATGGAGGAATTGGGAAAGAAGCAAGAGAACAACAGGTTGTACTGTGACAGTCACAGTGCCATTCACCTTGCAAAGAACTCAGCCTTCCATTCGAATACTAAGCATATACAGTTGAGGTACCACTTCATACGATCTGTCTTGGAAGATGGACAATTGAAGCTGGAAAAGATACACACTAGCGAGAATCTTGCAGACATGTTAACAAAGGGAGTAACCAGGGAGAAACTGAGTTCTTGCTCAGTTTCAGTTGGTCTTCAAGAATGAATATGAAGATGAGAAATTTTCCAGGTCTAAGAAGGTTCAGAGTCCAGCATATACACATTGGTGGAGTTGTTGAGATCAGTCTCCAAGTGGGAGATTGTTGGTTGTGGAGCCTGATTATCTTCCTGATTTAGAGGTCTTTTTCTTTCAGCCGTGTTTATACTCCATGAAGTATTTACACCCTAGAAGTATGTACACTCTTCCATGCAGGGGAGTGCAGAGGAGGGTACCCCCTCTGCGGGGTCCGGGGGGGCTACCCCCCTGGTTGGGGGGTCTGGGGGCAAGTGGGCCCCCAGCGGGGGTTCGGGGGCGAAGCCCCCTAAGAAACAATTGCCTTTTAAAAGTATATTGTATTTTCATTATAAATATGGATCATTCATTATAAGGTCGCAGATCTAACGATAGAGATTATGTTAGTGTTTTTTGCTCTAGAAGGCAACCCTCTTTTATGAGGGAAATGTATTGCGGCTATGTATGTTGGCGAGTATTGTATTCTAAGAGAGGAGATTGTGAGAGAAATAAGAGGAAGTTACAATGGGTTTTGCTGTAGGTTGTATCCCTTCATTTTGCTGGATAATAATAAAGAAAGGACCTGGCAATTTCTCTGGTGGACGTAGCCCACATTGGGTGAACCACGTAAATTTGTGTCTCTCTTGTATTGTGTATGTTCTATGTTTTGTTTCTGCATTTGTTTTGTTTCATTTCTCCGTGGTCCTATTTTTCTAACAGTGGGTGGCCACCAATCTCCACCTGGAATTTGTGTAGGGCTTCAGATAGCCCCGGAAGTGTAGAACCCACAATGACAAAGAATTATAGAAGAATGTGTTGAACTAAAAGCTGTCAAGAGGAGCTAGTTGGAATAGGTGGGTGGCCACCAATATCCACCTAAATCAATCCTCCCCACTTAGGAAGCAATGGTCTCCATTGCGTTGAACGCCCCCATCAGGTGAGGAAATTTCTGCTAAATTTGGCTCTAGATAAGCCAATTACCTTGGTGTAGGAGTTGCCCTGTCTTGAAAACCCGATAAAGTTGGATCCTCTGTTGGCGAGTGCTCTTGACCTATGTGTCCACTATCTAATTAGTGGATGTCTATTCCATGCAGTGAGGGTTGAGCTCTATTGGTGTCAATTGTTCTACGATCTTCGAGGTGTCCAATACTGGTGGAAAATATGGTTGGAGGAGGTCCGCATTGAACATTGGGTGCAAGCCAAGGAAGGGGGGGGGTGTTGAGCTCAAAAGCATTGTCACCCACAACCTTGCTGATAATGTAAGGCCCATAGTGAAGTGGAAAGAGATTTCAATGGGGCCCTGTAAGGCATTATTTCTGGAAATGTAACCATACCTTGTCTCCCACCTGAAACTTGTGCGGTACCCGATGTTGATCACGACGCTGCTTATACTTAGCATTGAATTTCTACAAAATCTCATGGATCTGTTGGCGGATGTGCTAAATCCACTCAATGAATATGGTGGCTTTGTCGGCCTCAGATTGAACATGGGAAGAATCTTTCGATGTGGTTTCAAGAGTAGTGCAACATCAATGGGACCTAAGGGTTGAAATCCTAGCCCCACTTGAAAGGGGATATGGCCAGTGGAGCTATGGAGAGCCCTGTTGTAGTTGTGATAAAAATAGGGAAAAATCTCATCACATGTACATGAATTCTTAGATTTATACATGCACAGGATTTGCACAATCATTCGATTGACGACCTCTATTTGGCCATCGGTTTGAGGGTGGAAGGTAGTGGATTTTGTGAGCTTGGTGTCCAACAATGACTAAAGACTCGACCAAAATGTGTTGAGGAACCTACTGTCCCGATCAGAGATGATGGTCTGTGGTATCCCAAAATGGACCCACACTTGTTCGAAGAAGATCTTGGTAGTATCTGTCATTGTGATGCTCTTCTTGCAGGTTGTGAGAATGGCCATCTTCGAAAACCGATCAACCACCACAAATACACAATAATTTCATTTCTTGGTGGATGGAAGACTAGACATGTAATCCATTGAGATGAATTCCCAAGGCCTCTCGAGGGTAGGAAGAGGGGTGTATAAGACTTGATTCTTGATGGATGGCTTGGCAATGGCACAAGCAGTTCAAGATTTGATATACTCGTTGACGTCCTTTCGAAGTTTTGGGCAATAAAAATGTTTTTGTAGAACCACCATGGTTTTCTCCATGCCAAAATGTCCTACCATCCGATTGTAGTAAGCCTCCCAAATAAGCTTTGCACGCTCTCTTGTAGGAACACAGAGATGGCCCAGATTACATAATAATCCATCCTGGATGTCAAAATTGGTGACATTCACGCATGTACCCAAGAGATGATAGGTGGTGGTGAAGTCAGAATCTCGCTGATAAAGTTGGGGCCACTCAGATGCCTCATGCACATAGGAATGGAGCACGGTGGTGAGTGCAACCATGAGAGGTCGACTATGGAAGTTAGTAACACAATTTGTGCTCCCAATCTTATACTTGATGTTGAGATGGAATTGTTGTAGGCATGTGGACCACTTTTGATGGCGGTCGTTTTGGAACTTCCATTGTGTCTGTATGAACTGTAGTGGCTTGTGATCAATGTGGATGATTGTCTCCTTTCTCATAATGTAATGTTTCCATTGATGACATGTTTGCACAATGGAATACATTTCCTTGTCATCGGTGGGGTATTTTTGGATGGTATATGAGAGTGTCTCACTATGGTATGCTACTAGATGACCGTGCTGAGTGAGAACTGTACCTACAACATAGTCGAATGCATCAGTCTCAATCTCAAATGGTTGTTGTAGATCGAGTAAGGAGAGTATTGGAGTTGAGCACAAGCAATGCTTCAAATCATCAAATGCTCGTTGTTGTGCCTTCCCCCATGTGAAATTTTCCCTGCCATCGCCCTTGGTCACTTGGCTAAGGGCCCATGCAATATGGGAGAATCCCAACACGAACCCTCGGTATAAGTTGGCAAGTCCCAAGAAGCTCTGAAGATCGGTTAGTGTGGTCGGGGCTGGCCAATCACAGATGAATTGGATCCTAGCTGGATCCACATGTACCCCATGCTTATCAACAATGTAGCTGAAGTATTAGACCCTATTCATGCCAAAGGAGCATTTTTCCAAGTTGGCATATAGCTTGTGCTTCCGCAGAGTTCTCAAAACCTATTGAATATGATGCATCTGCTTCTCCCAAGTTCTACTGAAGATGAGGATGTCATCCAGATATACCACCACAAAAGCATTGGTGAAAAGTATCAATATATCATCCATCAACCTGATGAAAGTGGTTGGTGCATTTGTTAAGCCAAAGGGCATGACCAACCATTCGAATAGACCTTCTTTATATTTGAAAGTTGTATTCCATACATTAGTCGGTTCGATGGGAACTTGGTGGTAGCCAGAATTTAGGTCAATCTTGCTGATGAAATTTTCCCCCTTGAGTTCGTCAAGAATGTCATCAATTCAGGGAATTGGGTTTTGGTTCCTGACTATGATTTTTTTGAATGCTCTGTAATCAATGTAGAGCCACCATGTCTCGTCTTTCTTATGCACCAGTACAATCATGCTTTTGCAAGGGGAGGAGATGGGTCTGATGTGCCCCTTTTGAAGTAGCTCTTCGATCTGATGCTTGATTTCATCATTTTCCATCAACAAGAGATGATATATTGGTCCATTAGGCAGAGGTGCACCGGGGGTTAGATCAATTGGATTCTTGACTTGGCAGTGCATCGGTACCCTGGTGGGTGAGGATAAGATGTCTCTATACTCTTCCATGATCCCATCCAATTGATTCTGCTGCAAAGAGAGCCTCTGTGTAGAGGCCACATATGTAGCGATGAGCTTCTGCTTACTGTGAGCATGGATCACAAAGAAGACAAACTTCCCAGTCTGTGAAATAACCTTACTGCATTTCTTAGCAAATATTAAAGAAATAGTGGTAGGTGGCGCTGCCTTTGGTATCTTGTACAATTGTCTACCCAAAGTAATAATAACACTGCGGGGTCTAGACTCATACACAACATGTCGCTTCCACAAATATGGTTGTCCTAAAATAACATCACAAACTTCAAAGGGAGCAATATCACATAATACCTCATCTTTGAAGGGATTGATGTCGTAGGACAAATGACACTGTTGGTTGATGCAAAGATCTCTTCCTTGGAAAAGTCAGCCGATGGTGTAGGGCTGTGGGTGCAGTTTCATTGATAGGTCCAGGCACTTGACGACCTCTGTTGAGATCAAGTTCTTCTGACTGCTGCTATCGACAATGAAATGAAGTGGATCCCCCTTTACCCACATCTGTGAGTGAAAGAGGCGTTCCCGTTCCTTTGGTTCTTCTAGTTTTCTTGGATGGACTTTGGTGTTAGCGACAATGGCATTTGGCTCAACATTGATAATTCCCTTCCCTCCTTTTGGATTTTATTCAGAGTCAAAAAATGCCTCTTACTTGGAAGATTTCATCTCAACCACCAATGACTGCTTGGAGCAACATTATTCGGTGTTGTGCAAAGTAATTTTATGGTATTCACACCACTTTCCCATGTCCTTCTTCGACTTCTCATTACCCTTCTTGTGTTGCAGATTGGACTGGTTGTGCTGAGAGTGGTCGTCTTTGCTATGTCCCTTGTTTTTTGGGTTGGGGCCGTCTTTTCCCTACTTCAACTGTCAGGAGTTTGCATATCCAAACTCTCACCTCTTTTGCTTAAATTTCTGCTCGATCTTGACTACATATATATAAGCCGCACTTAATGATGCGATGCCTAGAAAATCCATTTCTGTTTAAATGTATCTATGCTGACAATCACAGTATTTGAGCACCAGATGTCATTCAAAGTCTTTGATACCCAATTTGGTGCACGAAGTATGGAAAATATTGGTGAAATCTGGTACTGTCTTTTCCCTTTCTGTTAGGGACCTAACCCCTCACGTAGGTAGAACAATATATTCAGATGTAATAAAGGTCAATATTAATAAGACCTTGCAATAAGGTAGAATAAGTCAAATGTAAGAAGACCTAATAGAAGCTTCCTCTTCTAGAAGGATCTTCCTCTAGATGGTTCTTTTGATAGACATATTTAGTATAAATAGGAGTCGAGGGTATGCGAACCCTAGTTTGTATATTATTGTAATAGATCTTTGCTCGACTGGAGGATGCCCTCTCGAAGAGGCAAGTGAACATTACTATCAGAATCAAAGTGCTCTTTTTGGTGTTATTCTAATATCATTTCAGTGTTATTGTGGTGTTGTTCTGGTTATATTGTTGTTTATCTTCTATTTCTAGCATTTTGTTTCTGTTCTGCAACGTGGTCCATCTTGTGTAGTAGTCCTCGTAGCTTCCAATAGGGTAGTATTGTTCTTTAATGGAATCCTTGAAGGAATCCAATGTGGGGGTGATCGCAAATATTGCATATTCCTCTATGTCCCTTTGCTCAAAGTAAGTATCCCACCAGTCCTTAACATGGGGGATGCCCTTGAGGAGTGCAAAAGTAATCTTTTACCCATCAAAAAAATTGTGGATCGAAAAGTACCCTTCGAGTAGATTTAACCATTTATCTACAACATCTGCATATATCAGTCCTTCAAATAATGGAATATAAAAATTTACTTGTACCTTGAAGGGGGATGCATGTCCACTTGATGAAGATGTGTCTCGTGTGGGTAGCCGCTGAAGGATCTATGCAAAGTTGTCTATCATTTTGTTCCTTTGTCGTGCAAGGGCTTCCTCAAGCAGCATTTTAAAAGGATCTCCTACTCCATCATCTTTCTTCTCGTCCCCCATGTGTTGTTTTTAGGCTCAACACTGTTGATCTTGCAAAGGCTTGACTGGTTCGATTCCCAACTTCTTGTACCCAGATCTTGTCGGAGACATGCACGAAAGAAAAATAAATGAAGAGCAGACCTCTCTGATACCACCGATCCACATTTATGAGCTGAACAAAATGAATAAGAGACTGAATACAATAACACAGAGATAATGAGAACAACGATATATATCCAGTGAATAATAACTTCTATTGAATAAATAAAATAGGTTGAAACTGTAAAACTACAGAATTGAAAACAACTTGCTCGAATGGTGGTAGCTATCTCTGAGAAGAGATTTGGCTGCTACGTGCATGCCTCTGAGCATGATTATTACAATGAGGTTCTAGAGGCATTTTAAAAATTACTCATGAATTCCAAAACCATAGACATCCAAAAACCTAACCCTAGGAGATGAAACACCAAAATTTATGTGGGCCCCAATGGGTAAGTTGGTACCTCAATTTCCCTGGGTCGTAACTTTTGCATACGACTTCCATTTTAGGCGTGTGATAGCCCGTTGAAAAGGTATTTTTGAGAACTACACATTATGCCATTAAATGTAGACCTAGTCTTTACTTTGACTATGACAAGAAAAAAAAAACTTTGTTTAGGGCCCCAAAACGGTCCTCGAAGTACAAAAAGATGTACTGACATGAAAACTTCCAAAATAAGCCAGTTGGATTAGGTGGACAACCACCAATCTCCACCTGGAATATGTGGAGGGATTCAAACAACCCCAAAAGTGTAGAATCCACAATTGCAAAGAATTATAGAAGAACATGCTTAACTAAAAACTGTCAAGAGGAGACAGTTGGAATAGGTGGGTGGCCACCAATATCCACCTATATCACTCAATATGAAAATTTATGTGGATATTTTGTATTTAAAGAGGATTATTTGTATAATTACATGGGGGAATATAACCATGCATTATTAAGAGAGTAGTTTTTGCGTTGTTGGGAGTTTCTCAACTATAAAGTCAATGTACTAATGCTATGTTGCAAGTTCTAATATGTATTTATTTGTTGGTTTAGTTACGGTATTTTATTCTACAATGCTTTATATTTATATTTTTTAACAATGGATATCGGAAATAACTCCTTTTTGTATGGTTGTCAAATGAGTTTTCATTGAGTTGTCATCTTATGTAAACTTAGTATATGCTTTGTAATGATATAATAAGATTTTATATCTTGCTAATATGAGCATGATAAAAGCTCGAAAGGAGGAATCTCAATATGAAAATTTATGTTGAGATATTGTATTTAATGAGGATCCTTTGTGTCATTACATGATGCACATAAGAATATAACAATGCATTATTGAGAGTGGAGCTTTTATTCATTTGGGGATTCTTCACTATAACCCTAATGCCATAATGCTGTTCTACTAGTTCTCTTATGCATTAATTGTGGGTTGCTTTTAGGCATTGGCTTTAAATAACAGGTTTAGTGACAATTATATTTTTAACAATCAGTATTATATCCAACATGATCCTACTCTGTGACACAATATAAGTGCCATGGGTTTTTCTTATAAGTTGTGCCTATGCCCATGGAAATCCATGTCAGGTAGAACATCGTTGTGGGTTTTTTAAGGTAGTAAGAGACTACTTGTGGATGTTAAGAGTAGAATACAAGAAAAGAACTTGGAAGAAAATGCTCTAATCCATTCTCAACACAGGTATTCATTTCATGATATCAATTTATATTACATGTAATTGACTACCTCTAGATCTAGATCTTATTAACAACTCATTAATGAATAATGACAACTCCTCATCTATAAATAAGGACAACAACTTATAAGAAGGTGATCTCGAACTTTGTGATTGTCTAGGGACTCACAATCCAACATCCTCCCTTCAATCATAATTTTGAATAATTATACTAGTAAGGCAACATGAACTAGTGCATAAACTGGTATCATCTTCAATCTGAAACTTATGAATTAATCTTTGATGAAGATATTCATGAAAAACCGCCAATATGGATGTTGAATGGTTCATCTGAAATGAAATTTGAAAGAAACAATAAATTTTTGAAGTGAACAACTGCCATGTCTAGACATTCCCTTAGTAATTGGTGAACAAATAGAGTCACCATTCTACTATAGTGAACAAATAGGATCAATGAACCACTTTTTGAATTTAGACACAATCAAGTGTTGAACAAAATTTCGACGAATAATTGAAGAGTAATGAGAGTATTCTATATTCCATGTTAGATCTTCCCAAATATGTTGATTTGATGATATTGGTTGATTGAATGGTAGATTCCATGTTAAAGAGACCAGTTTCCATGCTGGAATTCCCAAATTCTAATTGAAATTTGATTGAGATGGCTTCGAAACTTGAAGCTTGACTATCATTATTGATATTTGATAGTCCCCCTGTTATGTGTAAGGTGAAAATATTGTTGAAGGGATCCAAGCTTGAAATTTTGGGTTCTTCTATTCTTCAATGGTTCATTACTATATCTAGTGGTTTTTGGTTGACCACTAACTATTTTCACTTTATTAATGTGGTTGTTTTAGTTGACCACTAACCATTTTGATTTCATCAATGTATTCACCTACTTGAGATGTAGATAGAAACATTCTTTTGATTCATGTTTCAATTCAAAATACATGTAGAAGTAGGCCCCAATCATGCCCAAAATCTTCATCTATAGCAAGTGTTTGAAATCCTTCTACTTTTACCTGTGTTTGAACTAGCTAATAAGACTTATGCAACGTCTTGACTTGTTGATTCCATTGCCAGTAATTTATCTAGCCATCATGGAATATTTTCTTAACCTTCTTCTTCTTCCAAAATTTATCTGAAAGATGATTTATCTTCCCACAATGAAGACAAGGATGGAGATCAAAACATTGTGTCTCCTTTATCGCACAAATTCACATCTTCACTGATTATATTGGCTTGTGATCCACTGTCTACAAGAGTATCAACTTTAACATTATGTGTTATAACCCTTATGTGGAAAAGTTCATTCCTTTTACACTCATTATTTACATCAACTGATGTAGAAGAGCTAGAACTTGCAACATAATTTATACCTCGGATTCCCATAGCTACAACCTATGTCTCATCACCAGAATATGATCCAAGATCCACTTGAATTGTCACAACTGTGGTATTCTTCCTTCCCGGGTTGGCATACTTCTTTGGCTTCAAGTCAGGATGTAAGACCCAACAACGATCTTCATCATGGCCTACTTTCTTTCAATGCTTGCAAGTAGGCTTCTCCTTTCTTGTCGTGGCCGTCTTCTTCTCTTTCCTTTTCCCTGCATCCTTTATTTTCCAAGTATCTGTAGAAACACTATCACCAACATTCCATTTACTTGATTCACTGTGAATGGCTTGTACACATACTTAATCAAAGTTAGAAGGATTTAGCATAAGAATAGTGTGCTTGAGATAAGAATGTAAACCACCAATATATTTTAGGCGCGTCTCTTGTGTATATAATGGAATACCCAAATTTAAAGCTTTCTTATGAAATATCTGAGTATATTCTTGTACACTTTGACCTTTTGATTGCCTTAAACATTGCCAATTCATCATTTCTTGTTGCATGTAGGCTAAAGGGTAAAACTGTTGTTTTAATGCAATAACAAAATCATTCCAGGAAGAGATCGTTTTACCACTTTTCTTAAGATCATCTCTAGTTCTGCTTTCCCACCATATGAGAGTTGTGCCTCCCAATTTGAGACTTGCTAGTTGGATCTTAGTTTCATCATCAACAATCTTTTGTATCCTACAATAGACTTCTAATTGTCTCACCCAATTATCTAACTTTTCTGCATCTAATTCACCATCATAAGTGGGTAATTGAAACTTTACATCTAACTTTAATAACGACATATAAGAAGAATGATGAGTTTTTTTCTTATCCTTGGAGGAATGTGCACTTGCTTCATTATTAGATGATGAGAATGAAAGAGAAGAAGGTTCTGAAGGTCCACCACCTCCAACTCCTCCTTCTTCTCTTACCGAAGATTCACCTTCTTCAACTTTTGGATTCCTTTGCTGACCTCTTTCATGGTAAATCTCATCTACCATGGCTTGCATCAATTTAAAGGCCTCGAAGAAATCATCTTCAGATTTTAAGGGACCCAATTTCCGTGGCGAAGACATCTCTTGCTTATGCAGTTGCCTTTGAATCTATGTGTTAAGAGCCTCAAATTGGCCTTCTCCTCGCTTGAGTTTTGCTCTGGTGAGCATCCAATGCTTGTAATTCCTATCAAAACTTCAAAACCAAATCCTCTGATACCATAAATTGATCCAAAAATGAAGGTATTACTGATAAATTGCAAGTTAGTTTAATGTACTTTTTGCATCGGATCGTTAAGAATGCGAAATACATAAACTTGTTACCTTGTTTGCGGAATATCAAATGTGACTTTTAATTGATGCTTATTAGTGAATAAATAGATCATCCATTAATATCCATGCTGCAAAATGAAGAGAATAGAACAACAAAACAGAAAGAGAAAAAGAGACAAGAGGTTGATAACAGAGTTCACCAATCGTTGGCTACGTCTCCGGGCCCACTTCCAAGTGAAGGACCTCTTTATTGCTCTTTAAAATGCTCAAAGTTATCTTAAAATGCTCTTTGCTGTTACATTACATGATTCATGTCTGCTGTGCAAGACCTCCTTGCTCAGATTCACGCATGCACCATCAAACTCTTCTAAAAAACATGGCAAAATTGCCTCTCAAATCATGAGAAAAGACCAAAATTTACAAACTGCCCCTTCAAAACCCTGCATCAAAAAGTCTCCTACAAGCTTCAAAAATTCTAGTTTATATAGATTTTGAGGCTTAGATGAGGAATCCCAACTTCCCTCAAGATTTGGCCTATTTTTGGGATCAAATCCCCCTTCAATTGGCTTAAAAATCCTCAAAAAACCAGTTTATGGACTAAATATCAGTCAGAAATCCCAAATCAACATTAATATATGGTTTAAAAAACCACTTTCCAACAATATATGGGCTAAGCCCCCAATGGACGGGCACGTGCCCCCAAACAAGGTCACGTAACACCATAAAACCATGGGCTAGGGCTTAGCCCCAACTCCCTTCCACCCACATAATAATATACAACAATTTAAATAAATTTAAATGCATATTATTTAACAAGAGACATGTGGGGCACGTTGGTGTTAGTGCTCTCCTTAAGGCGCTTGGCTTGGTGGGTGGTCTTGGGTTCAAAACCCATGGACCCCCAAACATGTTTAACACTTGCCATTCGACTCTGACTGGGTGCCACGTGGCAGCCCATGTTTGGGCCACGTGGCACTTCTTCATTTTCCAGCAAAGTGCCACATGGCAACCTCTGAGTGGATCTGCCATCCACATCTGCCTAGTCAACTGTTTCCACATGTCACACTGCCATTGGTCCAAGTCTACATCATGAGGTGTCATTGGTGATGTCATTCTGTCATCATGCTGACGTTAGCATTGAATTTTCACCAGTCCTTTGACTTTTTAGTTGTTTGGGAAAATAGTCAGAGTACGATAACTCTCACATACAATGTTCATTTGAGAAAGTAAGTATACTGTTGGAATCGACACGATGAGTTGGTCGCAATGGAATTGGTTTCATCTAATTCCGAGAACTTTGATTTTTGAGCATTTTCTAAGCCTGGGGATCCTCCTGGATCATCCCTCCCCACTTTGGAAGCTTTTGGACCACCAAAAGTATGCTTTTACTCAGGTAAGAAGTGAGGGTACTACCTCCTCACTTTGTTCTGTATCATCCATCCTCTCTGCTAGGATAATGATCACCTGACTAATCACAACAAACATCAAAACTAAGATAGCATTGTTTATCAAAGTAATCATTTCATTTATTGCACAATCATCTACATTATTTGTCACACATTGCAACCATACACCACTGAACAACAACAAACTAATCAACAATATTGAGTATGCAAATGCAAATGACAAAACATGCTTCCCCTTTTGAACAGGAAAAATAATCAAATTATGCAGCTAAACCTTATGTTGTACCTCCGGTGACACTTCATGACTGTTTGAAACATATGGAATCATCTCATGTTTAGCATAACTTCATGTTTTGTTACAGACATAAGTGTTAAACTTTTTCTTGCATTTACCATTCTTTTTAACTGCCCTGTAGCTGCAAAAGACTTGTCAGTTTTCATGCGATGAGCATGAACAATGCACTCCTTCCCATCTTTCTTGAAGTAATATTTATTTTCCTCCCTGTAGAATATGGCTTTCCTATCATAAAGGCATGGGCTTCCCAATACAATTCCACATATGTCCAGTGGCACTATATCAAGCTCTACTTCATCAACTTAATTAGAAGTGATTGAAAACTTAATTTTACATTGCTTGGTTACTTGTAAATTGTTATCACCACATATCCATCCCAATGGATATGGTTTAGGATGTGACTTAGTTTCAAGTCCCAAGTTATTCATAACATATTCACTGATTAGATTGGCTTGTGATCCACTGTCTACAAGAGTATCAACTTTAACATTATGTGTTATAACCCTTATGTGGAAAAGTTCATCCCTTTTACACTCATCATTTACATCAACTGATCTAGAAGAGCTAGAACTTGTAATAAAATTTATACCTCGGATTCCCATAGCTACAACCTGTGTCTCATCACCGAAATCTGATCCAAGATCCACTTGAATTGTCACAGCTGTGGTATTCTTCCTTCCTGGGTTGGCATACTTCTTTGGCTTCAAGTCAGGATGTAAGACCTAACAACGATCTTCATCATGGCCTACTTTCTTTCAATGCTTTCAAGTAGGCTTCTCCTTTCTTGTCATGGCCGTCTTCTTCTCTTTCCTTTTCCCTACATCCTTTCTTTGCTAAGTATTTGTAGAAACGCTATCACCAACATTCCCTTTACTTGATTCAATGTGAATGGCTTGTACACATACTTCATCAAAGTTAGAAGGATTTAGCATAAGAATAGTGTGCTTGAGATAAGAATGTAAACCACCAATATATTTTAGGAGTGTCTCTTGTGTATATAATGGAATACCCAAAATTAAAGCTTTCTTACGAAATATCTGAGTATATTATTGTACACTTTGACCTTTTGATTGCCTTAAACATTGCTAATTCATCATTTCTTGTTGCATGTAGGCTAAAGGGTAAAACTGTTGTTTTAATGCAATAACAAAATCATTCCAGGAAGAGATTGTTTTACCACTTTTCTTAAGATCATATCTAGTTCTGATTTCCCACCATATGAGAGTTGTGCATCCCAATTTGAGACTTTCTAGTTGGATATTAGTTTCATCATCAACAATCTTTTGTATCCTGCAATAAACTTTTAATTGTCTCACCCAATTATCTATCTTTTCTGCATCTAATTCACCATCATAAGTGGGTAATTGAAACTTTACATCTAAATTTAATAACGACATATAAGAAGAATGGTGATTTTTTTTCTTATCCTTGGAGGAATGTACACTTGCTTCATTATTAGATGATGAGGATGAAAGAGAAGAAGGCTCCGAAGGTCCACCACCTCCAACTCCTCCTTCTGCTCTTACCAAAGATTCACCTTCTTCAACTTTTGGATTCCTTTGCTGACCTCTTTCATGGTAAATCTCCTCTACCATGGATTACATCAATTTAAAAGCCTCAAATAAATCATCTTCATATTTGAAGGGACCCAATTTCTGTGGCGAAGACATCTCTTTCTTATGCAGTCACCTTTGAATCTCTGTGTCAAGAGCCTCAAATTGGCCTTCTCGTTGCTTGAGTTTTTCTTTGGTGAGCATCCAATGCTTGCAATTCCTGTCAAAACTTCAAAACCAAATCCTCTGATACCATACTTGATCCAAAAATGAAGGTATTACTGATAAATTGCAAGTTAGTTTAATGTACTTTTTGCATCGGATCGTTAAGAATGCGAAATACATAAACTTGTTATCTTGTTTGCGGAATATCAAATGTGACTTTTACTTGATTCTTATTAGTGAATAAAGAGATCATCCATTAATATCCATGCTTCAAAATTAAGAGAATAGAACAACAAAACAGAGAGAGAAAAAAAAACAAGAGGTTGATAACGGAATTCACCAATTGTTGGCTACGTCTCCGGGCCCGCTTCCAAGTGAAGGACCTCTTTATTTCTCTTTAAAATGCTCAAAGTTATCTTAAAATGATCTTTTCTGTTACATTACATGCTTCATGTCTGCTGTGCAAGACATCCTTGCTTAGATTCATGCATGCACCATCAAACTCTTCTAAAAAACATGGCAAAATTGCCTCTCAAATCATGAGAAAAGACCAAAATTTAAAAACTGCCCCTTCAAAACCCTGCATCAAAAAGTCTCCTACAAGATTCAAAAGCTTGGTTTATATATATTTTGAGTCTCATATGAGGAATCCCAACTTCCTTCAAGATCTGGCCTCTTTTTGGGATCAAATCCCCCTTCAAATGGCCTCAAAATCCTCAAAAAACCAATTTCTGGACTAAATACCAGTCAAAAATCCCCAAAAATCATTAATATATCGTTTAAAAAACCACTTTCCAGCAATATATGGAATAAGTCCCCAATGGATAGGCGTGCTCCCCCAAACAGGGTCACATAACACCATAAAACCATGGGCTGGGTCTTAGCCCCAACCCCCTTCCGCCCACATAGTAATATACTACAATTTAAATAAATTTAAATGCATATTATTTAGCAAGAGACATGTGGGGCGCGCTGGTGTTAGTGCTCTCCTTAAGGTTTGGTTCAAAACCTATGGACCCCCAAACATTTTTAACACTTTCCATTTGACCCTGACTGGGTGCCACGTGGCAGCCCATGTTTGGGCTACGTGGCACTTATTCATTTTCCAACAAAGTGCCACATGTGAACCTCTGAGTGGATATACCATCCACATCTTCCCAGTCAACTGCTGCCACATGTCACACTACCATTGGTCCAAGTCTTCATCATGAGGTGTCATTGGTGATGTCATGCTGTCGTCATGATGATGTCAGCATTGACTTTTTTCCATTCCTTTGACTTTTTAGCTGTTTGAGAAAACGACCAGAGTACGATAACTCTCACATACAACGTTTGTTTGAGAAAGTAAATATACTACTGGAATTGGCACGACAAGCCAGTCACAATGGAATTGGTTTCATCCAATTATGAGAACTTTGTTTTTTGAGCATTTTCTGAGCCAAGGGAGCCTCCTGGATCAAATATATTCCCAAAAATAGGAACATAGGGCATCAACAAAAACATCTTGTCCCAAAGTATGTACAAGAATGGGGTTTCAATGTGCAGTTTCTTCCAATCTCTCCAACAATGACAAAACCATTCCTTCAGATGTGGACACCAATGTAGATTCCAATCCCCTTTAGGTTAGAAATCATATGAAAATCTTCAAAACTAGGCTTGAACAAATGTCTGCCCTCTTTGAATGGAAATATATCTCTGCAAGTTGACTCAACATTATGTCAAAAACCAAATCCATCTTCATACATGTTGGTTGGGTCATAACTTCTGAAAAACATGCAGGTTGACCCTCCATCAAACTATTCTTTCTACACATTCCACATGTCAGCTTAGTCATAATATAGGTCGACATGTATCTCTCTCTCTATATATTTGTGTGTGTGTCACATAGGGAATTCACTCCCAATCCTTGCCATATTTTTCAACTATTCTTTCTACACATTCCACAGGTCATCTTAGTCATAATATAGGTCGACATGTATCTCTCTCTCTATATATATATATTTGTGTGTATGTCACATAAGGCATTTTCTCCCAAGCCCTACCAAATCTGACTGTGGGTTTTCAGAGTCGTAGGATGGTACAAGGATTTGAATAGTCTCAACAACCTGTACTAGGGGTCTTGAATTCTCCATAACCCTATAATTTTAAACCCTCAATAGGTACTTCACATCTTCCTTAAACTCCTCCACATTCCTTGATATATTTAAATACATATTACATAATAATGCATCCCATCACAATCCATGGTCTTCCTTTGCAATTTGGCTATCAGAAGAAGGTCCAAATATAGTCAAATTGGGCATTGTTCACCATGAACAACACACATTAGCAAGATTCTCCAATCAGAACAACATTGTTAGTGTGGGACATAACATATTGCACATTGTTTTCTTTGTTCCATTCAAAGTATATTTTGTAGAATCATCAGCAATACCTCCAAATAAATCAAAATATGCTATGGGAGGACTCAAATACATCTTCTCATGATTTCTTCTCCAGAATCTCCATGACATTCCATGAAACACAGAATCTTCAAAATTCCATTTCTATTTGATGCCCTAGGATTTAGTTTCTTACAGTCCTCCAATCTAATTGCTCAAGTTGAGCATCAAAGTTTTTTCCTTATCCCACTTCTTCCCATTAGGGGAATCGAAACATGGCAACTAAATATTTCAAAATCCTTAATCAAACAATTTTTTTTTCTTTTGCCACATGATAGAGTAGAGTGTGGCAGTTTATCTAGGTTGTTGGTGATAAATATGAAGACAACATGTACATGTGGTTACTCTGGTTTGTTCACAACTGTAGCTCCACAAGCTTTAACAACTCTATCATTATCTTCTTTTCCTTAATCTTCTAGTTGCATCAATTCCTTCTTTACTCAAGTAGTGAGTACCAAGATCACTAAGCCCCTCTTCAATGATTTCCAAATCTAGCTTGAAACATAAAATTTGCATACATATCTTTTTAACAGAACACCCCAAGCTCCCAGAATATTCATTCAACTTTAGAAAAGCATCATCTCAGTGTGGATGTCCAACAAAATGATCACTGCAATCCTTAAAATAATCCCATGAACAAAGCAACACAACTACTAACAATGAACTGCATACTACCCTTTCGAACCTTGATCTGTATCACAAGAATGATGACCATAGTCCTAGTTGAAATATGTGCTGACCAAGATGGCTTCATGTTGAAATATTGTAACTGCAAAGAATATTCTACTTATTATTGAGCTATTATCTTATAGATCAATCCCCTTTTGTGGATTGATCATGTCGGGCTTTGTATAAGACCAAATCCCCTTTTGTGGATTGGTCAAACCCTAATTATATATTGCTAATTAAGGAGTAATCCCCTAGGCCTAATTAAAGTGGTTTTATCCACTAAATAAGAAGTCGACCCTGCTTGATGAAGATACACCACCCTAGCACCTGCCAACTAGTATAAATAAGAGTGGAAGGCACCTCATTAGCTCACTCACTCAAGTCACTCATCTAGTGCACAATTTTGAAGGAAGATGCAGTTGTCAGTGGCTAGAAGAAGGAAGGGAGAGGTGCATTGCTCAGTGTTGGTAAGTCTCTAGTGTTTTTTTTATTATCTTGGCATTGTATTGACAATATATATTAATAAATTTCTTATTGGGTTTTCTCCCCCATGAGGGTTTCCCAGGAGAATTGTTGTGTACCTTGTGATTGTGTATCTTTCAGTGATCCTGCTTATGCTATTATTGTCTAGTAAATTGAAAAGAACTTAATAGCTTCTCTAAATTTAACATGGAATTAGAGCTTGACTGAATAGAACACCTTTCGCTGGGTTACCAAAAACGTCACTATTGTCGTACAAGAAAATTAGGGCTTTTGTTGGAAGAGAATTTCAGCCTAAAAACTATCTAGGGAAGTGCGCCTTAGCCTAGAGAACTCATTGGTAGCTTGAGTGCACCTTTCCAGTGCCCATAGCCTCTGGAAAGTGAAACCCTAGTTTTCACTGGTGCTAGAAAACCAGAAAACCAAGAAACCAGGAAACCAGAACTAGAACCAGATGTACCAGTCCAGATTTGTGCAAGTCCAATTTCAAGGGGTAAAATTTGGATTTTCATAAAACTGACTACACCAGGCTACTCACCTCAACCAAGCGCTCATGTTGGTAAGTTTAGATCTAAATTCTGAGCACTTTCATTTTTTGGTCACTTTCCCAGCTCCAGGTCAAGATGTCTGCAAGCCCCAAGCTTGTTGACAAGTTAGAATGTGTGGATAAATTTCATGCCTGGACGTATAGGATTACACTCATTCTTGAAGAGAATGACCTTGCAAGATTCATCAAGGAAAATGTACCAGAACCCGCAGATGCTACAACTAAAGCAAAGTACTAGAAGGATATGGTTAGGGCCAAAAGAATCATTGCAGACTCTATTAAAGATCACTTGATCCCTCAAGTGGATTCTAAGAATACTCCAAAAGAAATGTTTTATTCCCTAACCATATTGTATGAAGGAAGAAACATTAACCAGAGGATGAACTTGAGAACTCAACTCAAGAACACAAAGATGCATAAAGGAGAAACAATTCATGACTATTTCTTTAGGATCTCTCAATTAAAGGAACAAATAGAAGAAATTGGAGATACCCTAGATGAATATGAACTCATAATGACAACTCTTAATGGTCTCACAAGACCTTGGGATGCATTCATCCAAACCATTTTTGCCAGAAAGGAGAAACTACAATTTGACAGTCTTTGGGAAGAATGTGTTCAAGAAGAAGCAAGTATAGCTAACCGAGAAGCAATACTATTAAGGGATGAAGATCAAGCTCTTGCCTCTCATGCTAAAGGAGGAAAGAGAAGGTCTCACTTCAATAAAAAGACCCACCTACATAAGGAGTCTCACTCCCCAAATAGATTCATCCCTAATAAATCTCACCCTCCAAGGAGATTCTAGAAGTTTCAGAAAGGTCAACGAAGAGAAAATGATTTCTCTTCTTATCAATGTACCATGGTGACAATATGGGACATATTGCTAAGAATTTTCCAGCTAGAAGAGAAGAATACAATAAGAGAAATAAAAAAATACACCATGCCCATGAAGTTGAAGATGATGAGGCACCCATGAAGATGATTAAAGAAAAGATTGAAGACTATGTCTTATTCCCTGTCCTCTCAGGATCAATATAACTTGGAGAGGACACTTGGATCATAGATCGTGGTGCTTCTAAGCACATGACAGGTCAGAGAGACATTCTCTCTATCCTTACTAAAAATAACTTTCCCTAGAAAGTTACACTTGGAGATGATTACTAGTACCCTATCAAAGGAGTGGGACAATCCACCTAAAAACTTGATTCAAGGACCCCAATGAAGATGAAGGATGTACTATATGTAGCAGGTTTGATGAAGATTTTTCTTTCTATCTCAACTTTATATAAGAAAGGCTTCAGGGTTGCATTCAAATATGGTGAAGTCCTTATGTGGCCTATAGGAAAAACCATAGAAGATGCAATTGTTATTGGAACATAAGAAGGTGGAATGTATAAATTAAAAGGTCACTTAGATGCAACCTTGACTCACTCCACTAAGGGTCCATGTGAACTTTGGCATAGAGGACTAGCTCACATAAACTACAAGGCCTTTGCATATGTGAGAAAAGTAGTTATAGGTCTACCAAATTTCAAAGTTGACCATGAAGGTGTGTACAAGGGATGTGCACAAGGAAAGAACATAAAGAATCCTTTCCCGAAGAGCAACAAAAAAGTATAAGGAGTCCTTGAGCTCATCCACTCAGATGCATGTGGCCCAATGGAATCAACCTCTCTTAGTGGGTATGTATACTATGTGTTATTAATGACTATTCTTGAGAGACTTGGGTTTACTTCTTGAAATCAAAAGATGAAGTGTTCGGAAAATTCAAGGGATTCAAAACCTTGATAGAGAATCTCTTTGAAAGAAAATTCAAGATACTCAGGTCAGATAATGGAGGAGAATACACCTCAAAAGAGTTTGCAATATTTTGTAGAGATGCCAGGATTAAGAGGGAGCTCACCACTCCCTAAAGTCCTCAACAAAATGGTGTAGCAAAAAGAAAGAACATAATTATAATGGAAGCAGTGAAGACTATGATCCATGATTAAGATCTTCCAATGCACTTATGGGCAGAATCAACAAGAACAATAGTGTATGTACAAAACATATTATCCCATAGTGCACTTGGGTTCAAAACCCCCAAAGAAATGTTCTCTAGAAAGAAGCCAAAAGGAAGCCATCTCAAGATACATGGCTGTCCAGTGTTTGTACACATTCTGAAAGAGAAGAGAACCAAGCTGGACCCTTCATGAAAGAAGGGAATATTTGTTGGATACTGTGAGGTCACAAAGAACTTCAGAATTCACATCCCAGGTTACCATCATATTGACATCAACAGAGATGTAATCCTTGATGAAGATGCATCACTTAAGAAATCAAGGAGATTCTAGATTGAAGAAGTATATGAAGAAGAATCTGTAGCTCCCAGAGTTACAAAACCAGTGAGGGAAGTCACAACTTCCCTTGATGATGAGATTCAAGAAGATCATGATATGATAGAATCTCAAGAACCTCCCTAGATGACGATCTCTCACAAGAGAAAGATATCTTGGGTGAGGAAACTTATTCAATATGGAGGGATGTATGATGCCCCAGAAGGAACCATGAGACAAGTCAAGAAACCTAAGCCATTCTCTAATTATATGGCTTTGATGTGTAATCTCATAAAGAAGGAGCCTACTTGCTTTGAAGAAGCCATTCAGAAGAAAGAATGGGAAGATTCCATGACAAGAGAATACCAATCAATTATAAAGAATTATGTATGGGAAATATTTCCCAGGCCGAAGAGAAAATATGTGGTATCTTCCCAATGGTTATACCAGATAAAACATGCTACTGATGGAAGTATTGAAAAAACACAAAGCAAGGTTTGTAGCTCATGGATTTTCTCAAAAGGAAGGCATTGAATATGAAGAGATGTTTTCTCCTATATATAGATACACTTCTATAAGAACCATCATAGCTCTTGCAGCTAAGATGAAGTGGAAGTTACACTAGATGGATGTGAAAACAACCTTCTTAAATGGTGTCATTGAAGAAGAAGTGTATATAGAACGACCTCAAGGGTTTGAAGTTGAAGACATAAAGACTCATGTTTGCAGATTGAAGAAGTATCTGTACAGATTGAAGCAAGCTCCTAGATCTTGGTATGGAAGAATTGACAGTTTCCTGGCGAGCTTTGGATTTACCAAGAGTAAAGATGATTCTAACCTTTACTTCAAGGTTATGAATGATGAGCCAGTTTTATTTCTTCTATATGTAGATGAATTATTCTTAACTGGAGAAGAAAATCTCATCACTTATTGTAAGAAGAAGTTTGCTGCAAAATTTGAGATGAAAGACCTAGGCCTAATGCACTATTTCTTAGGCCTTGAGGTTTGGCAGAGCCCAAAGAAGATCTTCCTTAACCAAGGGAAGTATGTAGTTGAGATACTGAAGAGGTTTGATATGTTGGAGTGTAAATCCATGAACACACCCATGGAAACAAAGTTGAAGCTCCTGGTTGATACTTCGTCAGAATTGGTTGATGCTATGTTGTATAGGCAGATCATTGGATCATTGTTGTATTTGACGAATACCAGGTCAGATTTGTGTTTTTTTGTGAACACCTTGATTCAGTATCTGGTTGAGCCCAAACATGTTCACCTTGTTGTTGTAAAACATGTGATGAGATACCTTAAAGGTACGTTGGAATTTTTTCTTTGTTATAATGGAGATCATGAATTCATACTGATTGGTTATACCGATTCATATTGGGTTGGAAGTGTTTCTGACAGAAGGAACACTTAAGGATAAATTCTTTTTTATTAGGCTCATAATTTTTCCTCTGCCCCTACCTAAGGACATACCATGTTGTACATATTCTGGTACATAAAATATGTGTCCATTTTGTGTATTTATCCATGTCAAACCCCCACTCTAGAATCTATTAAAAAACCACCTACTATGGCCATCTGAGTGCGTATGTTGTTGCTTAAGTATGGTGACCCCAAACTATAGAGGGATCATCATGATATGATTTCTTTTCAGGGTTGCAATGATAACACATTCGTCTTCACTATTTAAAGTACCTAAAGACAACACATAACCATAAGGCTCATTGACACCTATATATCTAGTTGTTCTACTTCCTTGGTCATCAAAATGATGTCCACAAATCCCAGTTTTGAGAGAATGAGAGGAAAATTTCGTATTTGCACTTAAGGGACATTTGTCCTT
Organism: Picea glauca; assembly: GCA_000966675.3. Lineage (NCBI taxonomy): Eukaryota > Viridiplantae > Streptophyta > Pinopsida > Pinales > Pinaceae > Picea > Picea glauca. The sequence goes on from JZKD02S0234688.1 coordinate 97,286, forward strand.
AGACACATCAACAGTACCACCAACATTATTAACATCCTGCCAACTTGCATAGTTTTTTGATTTTCTGTAGTATTCATTTTTTTCGAAAGAGGCATAGTTGAAATATGCAAAACACCATGTGCTCCTTTCACTTCGAAATATTACAAAATTGTTATTTCCGTCAGAAAAAATTTCACACAAATGATCCCCATATCCCTATATTTCGTCTGGTTCAATGTATGTGTAAGGATTTGTTAACTTGGAAAATTTGACAAGCCGTCAACTGGAAGAATAGATCCGGTCCGGGGTTGTCTAAATAACACAAGTTGTTTGGTGTAACCTATTCTGACAGGTTTAATGGCTCCGTTAGCCAATATAGGGTCCTAAAATAAAAGAGATAAACTAATTAATACTAAAACTATAATAACCTATGAAATTTAATCTAATTATTTACAATTATGTTATTAAGAAAAGAAAGTATGAACATGTCACTTATAAACATGATTTACAGGGTGCAAGTTTTAACAAAAGATTTGCAAAAATTTACGTTTTATAATGATTCTCAAAAGCAGATAAAGAAAGCACATATTTGTATTTTCTTTTTTCTAATTATAAGTCTAATGAAACTTGAACTAACTAAGTTGCGAAATAAAGATGTACAGACGATCAAAGCCAATCTAAAACTATATTGTTTCACTAATAGCAAAATTAACAAAAGTGAAATAGAAATGAAGCTAACCTGAGTTTTAAATCATGTCTATGTCTTCTATGCAATCCAATAATTCAATTGTTCTGCCCGTAAGAAAAATCTATGACAGGATGATAATGATGCCTCCAGAGCAAACTCCAGATGTTTGTTGATAGCCATAAATACAAGAACAAAATGACAGACAAGTATACACGATGATCTTGTAATTATGAACGATCACAGTAATATAAATCTTACTATAGAATGCTCATATTATATATCAACTCACAGTAGATAAAAATCATGATCTGACAATTGATATGATGATCATAGTGATAATTAACTGAAACAACAATTAGAGACAACATTTAAAATATCAAATAAAATGGAATATCACATGTCATAGAGACTAAATCCATACAACACATTACTGTTCCAAAATAATAGAGACAAAACATAAATGAGACAACATTCACATTGGTCTAAAGCCGAATTGTTATAAGATGTTCCATTAAGTTCTGAAATCATTTGTCCATAACTTGCTCCAGGCAAAGGTTCCTTTCCCTTCTAAAATGAAGAGTATTTAAAGTGTTTTAAAATCCCATCTTCCTATCTCCTAGGATAGGATATGATCTCATGAGATAAAAAATATTACAAAATAGAGGGCTAACAACCACTCATAACTGAGTTGATTTTTCCCAAATATTAATAAAAGTTTTTACGAAAGCAAACAGAAAAGGAAAAACTAATCATTATAATGCAAAATCGAACATGTTTCCACCAGATGATCAAGCTCAAGATCTACTATTCCCTGAAAATGAAACAAGAATAAGTTAGTCAATTTCTAATAACTAATTTCTAAAATTTATTATTTAAAATGACTTGGCTACATAATCGAAAGATTATGTAGCCAGTCTTATCTTAGCAAACAAAATCTAATTTCAAATTGATTTGATTCAAAATAGATAACATGAATATAATAAGAGGAAAATCGTTTTACCATTTCAACAATTTATTAAAGAGAACCCGTTCTCACCCTTGAGTGGCAGATTGGTAACAAAGTCATACAGGTCATTAGGACCAAACCCTTGACAATCCAGGTCTTCCCAAGCTAGGAAATCTTCAATTTCAGAATTTGATACCTCATTGACCTCAATCAGGCCGATCGAGCTCAAATGAGAGTTGGTTTGATTCCTCAATTTTCTAGAAATAAGATGACTTGCTCTTTTTTTTTGAAACCCTAATGCTGTGTGTTTTTGTTTCATTTGTTTGCAAGATTTTTTGACATCAGGGCTCATAGTAACGTTCTGAACAACCTCAAAATTAGGCACATGAGGTTTATATAACTCTGATTCAACAACCTTTTGCTCATGTGAAGACTAAATTGGCCTTATCTCATCTAGAGGGTTTCTGTTAAGAGAGCCTGGTTCATTAATTGGGAGGTCAGGCTATGTTTTAATCAATGGCTCATTCGAATTAGGGATTTCTATAGGAACGATCGTAACAAAACCATTTCTCGTTAAAAATCCCTCCCAAAAGTTGCCCACGATTGTCAAATGATGAATCAACATAATTTTAATCAATCCGTGGTGGAAAAGACTAGAGTCAAGGCTTTGTCTCTTATACCTTTTAGACATTTTGTACATGCTTCTAAACAGATATAAAGGCATGTTTAATTGAAAACCAATGAAATGCATCAACGGTCGTATATGATAGAGGAAAACTAAACCATAACAACCCTCACAGGTCACAAATTGTTTGAGGATCAATAGAAGGCCATGCCACCTAGATTTAACCAAAGAAATAGGGATACCTTTTTCACAACAATTGATTTTCCTGGAGGTCATGAAGAGGCTTCTGACACTTATTGAATTTTTGAGTTTTTGAGTTTTTGAACCATTTCTTGCTGGTGGATGGCAACCCTATGGCTTCACTCACAAACTCCTCAGTTAACTCTAAATGGGTATCACCAATTTTCGCTCTGCATCCATCGAAAGTCTGTGCAAAATCCCTTGCTACCTCAAGGTTATGGCCTTCAAACCTTTTAAGAAAGGCATCCCAACCTTGAATTTTTAAATCCTCGACTGCATCGTCATGTGATAGCAATGCCTGACAGCCATTGGGTTCCAAACGCACAACAGGAGCCATAACAAGTGTGACTAGAATGTAACAGGGAAGACTTAGAACAGTTGTAGGTTTAAATAGAAGGGGCGATAGGAACAGATTCAAATGGATAACGAGGAACAAACCATAACGGAGGCTGTGTGTTATCATAGCATGAACATTGAGTGTTTGGTCATAGAGCTTTACCATTCATGGTAATGAAAATCTGTCACACAGAATTCGATAACCTATACCCGTAATGAGAGGCTGATTAGTTCACTGTGCCATGAAGGTGAGTTAAGTACAGAGTACAATAGTTGCGCATTGATTAACATGACTACTCGCACGACTATTGGTTTTTTGCAAAGGGTTTAAATATATCAAAACAAAAAAATCCTCATAATTCAAATGCAAGCCAAAACTTAGCATATAAAAATTATATCAATATCCAAAACGTTCAAAGATAAGTCAATCAAGTGTTGGATTTAAATTGGATATAAGCATGATGACCCTTAAAAGGAATGCCTTGTATAGAAATATAATATGGAGCTAAGTTTTCATGTTTGATTCATGCTTTCAGTCATGAATCAAACATAAAACACAATGAAAATGCAAACTTAAATAATTAATGAAAACCTTGTCTAAACCAGTAATCATCTCAGAATGATATTATTTACAAGATGAGGTGAGGGCAACTACAGAAAATGTAATTTCTTGTTCAAATAACGAAATCGTGTAGGGCTGCCAACAATGGCAACTTACTGGGTGAAGCGGTTATCTCTGCATCACCAGAGAGTTCATGTTAGGATAGATCATAATGATTGAAAAATTAAAGAACAATCGACAGCAAGTCAAGCATCTTGATAAAAAAAAAAAAAAACCACACACTCGAGTGTCAGATGTGTTCCTGTCTGAATGCAATCCGGTAGCAAGTTTTAATTACGAGTGAGATGACATTTAAACAACATGACTCCAATACTGTTGACAGAGCCGCTGCTACCAGCATGTGTCCATAGCCTCGAGAGGGATGTCAATTAACCCACTCTGACACCTCTACCTTGTTCAAGAAATATCAATTCAAGATGAAGGAAATTTTACGATTAATACCAAAAGTTATACCTGATACTTTTCTTGAACTCGACATTGCTTCGCTGCCAGCAGGCTTGTTCAGTACCCCGACGAAGTTGCCTTGGCATCATGCATGCATTTACCCGCTACTTGCAGACCTATTCAGTATCTCGGTGGGTTTACAGACACTTCCCACACTTTACAGTGCTTTCAACTCTCTAGAAGTTATTTACAATTTGACATAAACTTTATGATCTTCAAGAGAGCGGGGTGATGCTGAAAATTTCAGACTTCGAACAACTTTATATTTTTCAATTTAATTTCTCATTTGACATACTTCATCATGATCTAAATTAAGTTTTCTGATAAGAATAAATTTTCGAGGACAAGAAGGCATACTCGATTTGTTTTCTTTAAAAACAGGGACAACGTAAAGAGTTTTAATGATGGTCGTATCCTCTTGTGATTATAAAGTGATACCGGGAAGATTATTTTGAACATAAAGTTTCTTTTGCTAGTCTTAGTTTTGGCAATTTACAACAATGATGCTTTGAAATGACCTTGACTGTTGTTTTATGAAGAGACTTTTGGTTTCCTTTCATGAACTAAATGGTGACCCAGACATAAATTTATTCAGAAACCAATGAAAACCAACAAAATGAAAAGAACCAAAATCAAAAGACAAAAATAAAATTAAAGCAAAAAAATATGTACAGAGAGATGCATCTAGAATTATAAGGAGAAATGTCTTTTGAGAGCTTGGCTCTTCACTAGGAAAGTGTCTGGATGTCCCTCCAAATTGTGCAGATGAAAAGAGTTGGGACCTAGTTTCTCAACAATTAAATAGTGCGTTATGCCAGTTCTTGTGGTTCTCAGAAACTGTCCTCTTAATGATCTTGATAAAATTTTTGTTTGTTGATTATGATGGACCATTTCCTTGGGGGTAGTAGCTGGAAAAATATTTCAATTTAATCCTTTTTTCTAAAGAAAACACATTCATATTCAGGGATGAGAAATAAGATGCGTTATCAAAAACCAAACATTTGGGAATGCTGAATCGAGTAATGATATGAGAATTAAGGAAGGATACTACTTGATTCATGTTTACCACTTTCAAAGGTGTGGCTTCAGACCATCTGGTAAAATAATCCATTGCTGTAATGATATATTTGTGCTGTTGTGAGGAAGAAGGGTTAATTGGTCATATGATGTCAAGAACCCATTGCTGAAAAGGTGAATCTACAGTAATAGGATGCAAAGGGAATGCTGCCTTTTTCACTCGTCCAACATCCTTTTGGAAGATTATGCATTTACGACATAATGCATGGGCATCTTTAAATAATGTGGGCCAATAGTACCCAAATCTTAACACCTTATGAGTGGTGGTGTCTTCACCGAAGTGACCACCAACCTCACCTGCATTAAGTTCATATAGTACTTTCTCTGCTTCATCCTTTTCCAAACAATGCATAAGAACACCATCAAAATTCTTTTGAAATAAGACATCATTTATTAACTGGAAATATGTAGATTTCAGTTTGAGTGCTCTTATGTTTTTAGGATCAAGATAGCGGGGAGAAGATCCATGTGTTAAATAAAATTTAATATCATCATACCAAGAATTAGAAACAACTTGTGTACAACTGATTTGTTTCCTGTTGTGCTGATTTACAGTTGAGATGTTGATTTGACTTTCCTATCCTTCAATTTAATCAACCACTAGTTTACATAGGCCTTGACCCCTAACAATTTGTGCAAGAGTTATTTCGAGGTCAAATTCTTGTAACGACGTCATCCAATTTGCCCATTTTTCACCCAATTCCTTTTGTACCAACATGTTTCTCACAGCCGGGTAAGGAACGATGACTTTAGTTCTGGATTTCAATAGATATGACCATAAGTGTTTCATTGCTTTAAAAACAACATATGCTTGTTGATCCACAACTGGGTAATTTAGCTCCACCCCTATGAAAGTTGAGATCATGAAGGAAATGGGTATTTCATTGCTTTCAACATTATTTTGTGTCAACACAACAACATAAGATCGATCAGAGAAGAAAGTGTAAAGAGTGAAATCTTGGGAAAAATCGGGGCTCATCAAGGAAGGAGCTTCTACTATTGCTTTTCTAATAGAATCAACAACTTGAATTTCTTGGGGTCCCCAATGATATTGAACATCCTTTTTAATTAAATTCTGTAAAGGCCTTACCATTTTTGAGAAACTTGGGACAAATCTTCTGACGAAATTAATCTTGCCTAAAAAGGATTGCATGGATTTTTTGGAAGAGGGAGGGGAGAGTTTAGATATAGCTTGGGTTCTTTCCGGGTCAATAATAATTCCGTCTTCGGACACTATAAACCCAAGTAGTTTGACTTTATCTACTGCAAAGACTAATTTCTTAGGGTTGAGGGATATTCCATACTTGCGACATCATTCTAAGTGATCTTTCTTGTTTTTAGAGAAAACGGTAACGTCATCAAGATAGACCAATATTGATTGATTTACGAGACCATGTGAGACAATGTCTATTGCTCTCTGGAAAGTCCTCCATGGGGTGCGAAAAGTGGTCTTGAGCTGATCTGGGGGAGACATGAGGACCTAGTTATATCCCAAAAAACCATCTAACAGAGATAGTCTTTCTGAACTAGATACCTACTGAAGGATTTGTTCCATTGGAGGAACGAGATAGTTATCTTTATCAAACGCTCGGTTCAAGTTACGAAAGTCGATACATAGTTGAATTTCACTGCTTTTATTCCTTACAGGAACTAGATTAGACACCCATTGTGTGTGTCTCACCGGGAAAATTATATTTGCATTTAGTAATTTATTTAGTTCTTTCATGACGGTGGGTTCTAATTTGGGATGCATCTTTCTTAATTTTTGCTGAAAAGGCTGAGTTTGTGGTTTCATGGGGATGCCATGTATTATATTAGGGTCAAATGTTTTCAAATCATCATATGCCCAGGAAAAAACATCTTTAAATTCTTTAAACAAATTTATAAAGGCAGATCGTTCTTGCTTGGAGCATCCCGTTCCCAAATTAATATTTTGAGGATTTTCCTTAGTCCCTAAATTTATCGTCTCATAAGTCAAAGAAGAACTGTTCGTTTTACAATTAACTGACCCTCTAAACTTATCATGGAGGTCATAAAACCTCTCTAGTCTTACAACGGATCTGGGAATAGAGTTTACCATATCATACGTTGATTCAAAAGATCTAGGATTTGATATTACCGTGAAGTTACAGAGGTTTTCCTCATGAGTTCCTTCATCGATGACTGCACCTTGGAAGGTGTCCTCCATATGCAATAAGTTGATGATCTGTTGGTCATCGTCAAACACTCTCCAATTTGTGATGTTGTTCGAGATTGACGACTTGAACAAAAATTCGATCGAAAATGCATTAGGAGAAAGACCTTCTGCGGGCAATAGTTTATAAGCGACATTAGCTAATAAATTAGCCTCCAAATTACTTAGTCTAGGAATGGAATTTATGTTAAATGTTGAAAATTTTTGCCTTAAACTCCATATCTCAGTTTGGTAACTTTTCAGATGTGGTGATAAGCAATGTATGAACTTTTTTACCTACCTAACCACGATCTCTAAATCAACGAATACAATTAAATTCCATACGTCCATATCCAGATCTTTCCTAAGCCCTTGTAAAAGTGATTCGTATTCGACTGTGTTATTAGTGCACTTGAAATCTAATCGACATGCAATGAAAGTCTTATTACCTGCAGGTTCTATGAGTACACATCCTGCACCGACTCCTTCTTTGGATTTGGATCCATAAAAGTACAACGACCAGATCTGAGCTTCATCAGCAGTGTTTTTCACACTTGGCAAAGATGATGACTGAGTATATGTCATAATTTCTGATTGCTTCCATGGATTAGTGATAGGGGAACTTTCAGTCATGAAGTTACCAAAAAAGGTATTCATTCCCTTCATTTCAAATGAATTAGTAGATGCAGTAAAAGGTTCGTTTGGATCATTTAGATCCATCACAGTGTGGTTGAGATAACGTTCATGATTTATCCTAATTTTATTGGGTTGTCCATTTTCCAACAACCACAAATGAGACCAATCCGTGGCAAAGTAACCATGAAATTGTTTGGATCGGTCCTTGCTTAAAAACAAACCAGAGACTTCAGGGATGTCAAAAACAATGATGTCAATAATTTGGTGAACCTTAGGACTAGAAGATAACCTAACTAGAACATTTTTAAGTTCACTAATTACCTTAACGTTCGTCTGATCAAGCTGAATGATTTTGAGATTAGAAGGTTGAACTTCTGCGTTGATTTTTTGACAAACAGATAAAGGCATATCACATTTGATGATGCGCCAGAATCTACCATGCAATTATGTACATTCCTATTAAATTTTTTAAAAGTTAATAATAAAGGCGAGATGTTTTTACGAGCGTTAACAATAGAATTCTGTTGATTTTTTGTCGTTGTGCCTGAAACAGTCTTATCTACATTTGATACAGTTTTTTCAGCTAAATCCCTTTTATCTGGAGGTTCAAATGTCGTTTTAGTTGGGATATTTTGGGCTGTTTTTGAACTAATTTCTGCAGTTTTCTTGCTGCTAGGATTGTTGTTCTTACTGTTTTCTACTATACTTTGAAGCATTTTCTGCAGAATAAGGGAAAATTTCAGAACCTCAAAAACATAAATATTAGCCCTCAGTTTTTTCAGATCTTCAATTAAATCGTATTCTAAAATAGGGGCCGCTAGACTTTGTTTAATTTCAACTTGCTTCGACTGATTTGGAAACACATTATTACTTACTTAAGAAGAAGGTTTGTCCTGTGTTTTGCTTCTTGTGTTGTAGGGGTGGACAGTTTCAAAATTTGTTTGGAAAATATTGTCAGAGAAGTGACCAAAGATATTGGGAGATGAATCTTCTTCTTCCGATACTTCTTCCTCATCTATGTCTTTAGAACTTTCAGGAGGGGTAGAAGCGGGATTATCACGTGCTTCTATAATAGTTTGCAAAGCGTACTGCAAGCTTTCGAAATTGAGACCTTCAGTGGTTGGATTTGACCGATTGGGAGGAAAATGTTTTCTGAAAGGATATTTAAAACTTCCTTTGCTTGATGATGACTCCTTGACTGATCTCTTCAAGTTTATGACTTGATTTGATAGTTTTTGGAAAGCTTTATGCAAGATTTCTAAGTCTAAAGTTTTAGGTTGACTTTTGTCTTAGAGAGGCCTAGTAAGGATTTCTATTTTCTTTTTAGAGGATGACGCTATTTCAGATTCACTATTGAGATTGTCTTTTAAGCTTAATATATCCTTTTCGATTTGGCTTGCCTCCTCAAAGGATTCCAGTAGTGTGTTCTTCTTATACCTTTTGACCCAAATTGCTATGTTGTTGTGTAGAGGTTTGGTGTAATATGCAACAATTAGACTTTCAGCGGGCATTGAATCTATGGGAATTCGATTCTTTAACATAAGAAATCTCTAGTTAAAATATTTTATTTTATCCTTAGGGTTCATTTTTAGGCCAGAGAGCTCCATAACCAAGACTTGAGGAGATTTATCATCTCCAAACTTCTCTAAGAAACAGGTTTCGAACTTGTCCCAGGAGACAATGGTTTGGGGATGTTGGGTGAAATACCACAAAGAGGCATTGCCCTCGAATGTATAAGGAAAGAGGTTGCATACTACATCTTCATGCTCTACACTGCAGAGTCTAATGGCCAACACAAACTTCTTTATGTAATCTTCAACAGATTGTTTAGAATCTGAATCAAATTTAGGCAACCATTTCTCTGGGTGTTTTGGTAATGGGTGTTGAGGTCTAGGTACAACCACGACATCTTGATCGAGCCAAGGTCTGGTGGGATTGTTTTGTTTTTCCATGGGTGTTGGTGGTGTCTAAGGATGAGATGATTCAGAAAAAGAACTACCTTCGTCAGATGACATTCCTCCTGAAGAGGATGGAGATGAACCAGGAGGAGAAGGTGGGATACCAGACCCTCCCGCTCCAAGAATAGGTGTTTTGGTAGGATTGATGGTATTATCTCCTAGGGATTTGAGAGTAGACCAATGCCTTCAAGTTGTTCTTGGATATCCAAGAAATCTAAGGGTTGATTAAGAGGCCTACCGGGTTGTCTGATATAGGCCAAGGCACTATGTGTCCTTATAAGTGACTGATGAACAATTTTTTGTACATTGGCCCCTTGAGGAGTTGATGTCACTAGTTCAACGGGAAACTCAGGATTATCGTTTGAGGTAGTTGTTGTTTCAAGTGTAACATTTTTGTCTGAGCGACTACGCGTTACGATAGGGGAGAGAGTATGTGGGGGAGGATTCTTGCGACTTCAACGTGCCATCAATTGAATTTATGCCCTCCTTCTAGCACCATTTGTTGACGTGGAAAATTTGACAAGCTGTCAACTGGAAGAATAGATCTGGTCCGAAGTTGTCTAAATAACCCAAGCCGTTTGGTGCAACCTATTCTGACGGGTTTAATGGATCTGTTAGCCAATCTAGGGTCCTAAAATAAAAGAGATAAACTAACTGATACTAAAACTATAATAACCTATGAACTTTAATCTAATTATTTACAATTATGTTAATAAGAAAAGAAAGTATGAACATGCCACTTATAAACAGGATTTACAGGGTGCAAGTTTTAACAAAAGCTTTCCAAAAAATTACATTTTATAATGATTCTCAAAAGTAGATAAAGAAAGCACATATTTGTATTTTCTTTTTTCTAATTATAAGTCTAATGAAACTTGAACTAGCTAAGTTGCGAAAAAAAGATGTACAGATGGTCAAATCCAATCTAAAACTATCTTGTTTCACTAATAGAAAAATGAACAAAAGTGAAATAGAAATGAAGCTAACTTGAGTTTTAAATCATGTCTATGTCTTCTGTGCAATCCAATAATCCATCTGTTCTGCCTGTAAGAAAAATCTATGATAGGCTGGTAATGATGCCTCCAAAACAAACTCCAGATGTTTGTTGACAACCAGAAACACGAGAACAAAATGACAGACAAGTATACACGATGATCTTGTAATTATGAAAGATCACAGTAATATAAATCTTAATGTAGAATTCTCATATTATATATCAACTCATAACAGATAAAAAACATGATTTGACAATCGATATGATGATCACAGTGATAATTAACTGAAACAACAATTAGAGACAACATTTAAAATATCCAATAAAATGGAATATCACATGTCATAGAGACTAAATCCATACAACACATTACTGTTCCAAAATAATAGAGACAAAACATAAATGAGACAACATTCACATTGGTCTAAAGCCGATTTGTTATAAGTCGTTCCATTAAGTTATGAAATCATTTGTCCATAACTTGTTCCAAGCAAAGGTGTTTTCCCTTCTAAAATGAAGAGTATTTAAAGTGTTTTAAAATCCCATCTTCCTATCTCCTAGGATAGGATAGGATCTCATGAGATAAAAAATATAACAAAAATAGAGGGCTAACAACCACTCATAATTGAGTTTATTTTTCCCAAAAATTAATAAAAGTTTTTACAAAAGCAAATAGAAAAGGAAAAACTAATCATTCTAAGGCAAAGTCGAACATGTTTCCACTAGATGATCATCATCAAGATCTACTATTCCCTGAAAACAAAACAAGAATAAGTTAGACAATTTCTAATAACTAATTTCTAGAATTTATTATTTAAAATCACTTGGCTACATAATCGAAAGATTCTGCAGCCAGTCTTATCTTAGCAAACAAAATCTAATTTCAAACTCATTCGATTCAAAATAGATAACATGAATATAATAAGAGGAAAATCATTTTACCATTTCAACAATTTACTAAAGATGGATCAGGGTATCTCGTAATTGATTATGGCTTTAACACTATTCGTGTTTTTGATCACTATATTCCCTGTCCTTTTAAGGCGTTTGGCCCTCCTCTCTGCGTTTACTCCGAGGTCGATATTTTCTTGTCTCATCGATTCTCTTTGAGCTATGAGTGATTTAATCCGAGCCTAAAGGATGGGAATGTCTGTCAAATATCGTTCAATCCCATGCAGACAAACGTCACACTGTACTGAAGGAATGACCTGCTGGTGAAGTGTGTAGTCAAGCATGACTGTATCATCTTTTCCTGCTAGTTTCTCTTGACCAAACCCAATCCTAGAGAACCCATTCTCACCCTTGAGACATGACGACAGATTTGTAACAATGTCATAGGGTTCATTAGGACCAAACCCTTGACAATCTGGGTCTTCCCTAGCCAGGAAATCTTCAATTTCGGAATCTGAGACCTCATTGACCTTGATCGGGTCGATCAATATCAAATGAGAGTCGATTCAATTCCTTAATTTTCTTGAAATAAGATGACCTACTCTTTTGTTTTGAAACCCTAATGATGTGTGTTTTTGTTTTGTCTATTTGCAAGATTTTTTGACATCGGGGCTCATAGTAACGTTTTGAACAACATCAAAATTAGGCACAGGAGGTTTAGTTATCTCTGATTCAACAAAAGTTTTCTCATGTGAAGAATGGCTTAGCCTTATCTCATCTAGAGGGTTTCTATTAAGAGAGCCTGGTTCATTAATTGGGAGGTCAAGCTGTTTTTTAATCAATGGCTCATCCGAATTAGGGATTTATACATGAACGACCCTAACAAACCATTTCTCGTTAAAAATCCCTCCCAACATTTGCCCACGGTTGTCAAATGGTGAATCAACAAAATTTTAATCAAGTCGTGGTGGAAAAGACTAGAGTCAAGGCTCTGACTCTTATACCTTTTAGACATTTTGTACAGGCTTCTCAACAAATAGAAAATCATGTTTAATTGAAAACCAATGAAATGCATCATCAGTCGTATATGATAGAGGAAAACTAAACCATAACGACCCTCACATGTCATAAATTGTTTGAGGATCAATAGAAGGCTATGCGACCTAGATTTAACCAAAGAATAGGGATACCTTTTTCACAACAATTTATTTTGCTGGAGGTCATGAAGAGGCTCCAAGGCACTTCTTGAATTTTTGAGTTTTTGAACCATTTCTTGCCGGTGGATGGCATTCCTATGGCTTCACTCACAAACTCCTCGGTTACCTCTAACTGGGTATCACCAATTTTCACTCTGCATCCATTGAAATTCTGTGCAAAATCCCTTGCTACCTGAAGGTTATGGCCTTCAAACCTTTTAAGAAAGGCATCCCAGCCTTGAATTTTTAAATCCTCGACTGCATCGTCGTGTGATAGCAATGCCTGACATCCATTGGGTTCCAAATGCACAACAGAAGCCATAATAAACGTGACTAGAATGTAACAGGGATGACTTAGAATGGTTGTAGGTTTAGATAGAAGGGGCGATAGGAACAAATCTGAATGGATAATGAGGAACAAACCATAACGAAGGATGTGTGTTATCATAGCATGAACATCGAGGGTTTGGTCGTAGAGCTTTACCATTCCCGATAATGAAAGTCTGTCACATAGAATTCGATAACCTATACTCCTAATGAGAGGCTCATTAGTTCACTGTGCCAGCAAGGTGAGTTAAGTACATAGTACATTAGTTGCGCATTGATTAACATGAATACTAGCACAACTATTGTTTTTTTTGCAAAGGGTTTAAATATATCAAACCAAAAAAATCCTCATAATTCAAATGCAAGCCAAAACTTAGCATATAAAATTATATCAATATCCAAAATGTTCAAAGATAAGTCAATCAAGTGTTGGATTTAAATTGGATATAAGCACGATGACCCTTAAAAGGAATGCCTTGTATAGAAATATAATATGGAGCTAAGTTTTCATGTTTGATTCATGCTTTTAGTCATGAATCAAAGATAAAACACAACAAAAATGCAAACTTAAAGAATTAATGAAAAACGTTTCTAAACCAGTAATCATCTCAAAATGATAATATTTACAAGATGAGGTGAAGGCAGCTACAGAAAATGTAATTTTTTGTTCAAATAACGAAATTGTGTAGGGTTGCCAACAGGATTATAAAAACCATGGTTAATTATTTTATCAGGCTTATTGGCAGCAAGACATTTCCCATAATTCATTCTCATATTAATCCTTGCTTGGTATTCCTCATACTGTCCTTCATCTTCTTGAAAAGAAGCATAATACTGTGAAGAATAGTTCTGTTTTGGACAACAATTAATTCTGTTGTAAGGATAGAAGCTTCATTTCAGGATCATGAAATAAATCAGTGCAATAGTCATAGGTTGACAAGCCACCAAGGGTCCTATCATATCTATATTTTTCCCTTTCCCAAAAAATTGATTTTGAATGGTTTTCATGAACAAAATATATGTGTATATCTTCTCCTAGAATAGGGGATGGATCACCATCATTTGGAACCACAGTTTGAAATACCTTGAAGCTGTGTTTTAGGTTTGTATTATCATCACAATGCTCATGGAATAAATCCATGAGAGAGTCATATATGTACTCTTTCTTTTTGGTTCTTAGTAGAAACAACCTCAAACATATGCAATTCTTCATCAAAACTATCCTTATCATCAGATTTAGGAAGACCTTCAAAGTGCAGTATATATGACTTGCTACAACCCTGTCCTGAACACAAAATCTGATTTAGGTTGGTGAGATGGTCATCATGAATGACCAGATTTCCATTTTCATCACCATGATTGTCCTTTTCAGATTTCGAGCAAAATTACTCTTTTGTAGTAGTAGATCCTTCATGATCCGAAGTGCCAACATTAAGCGACTTAGACTCTTGATCACTAGAGAAGGTATTATAGCCAACAAAATTGTCATTAAGATCATCATCCATCTCTTTGTTGATGGTGAAGTGGCTTGCTATGGGTCTGGAAATAAGAAGAGGCCCCTCATAAGAATCCTCCATGACCGTCCCTTCATCATAATATTTAGCATTAGTAATGTTTTCATTAAGAATCTCATCATCAACGTTTAATTCTATGATACCTTCCTCATTGCTAGCTTCATTTCTGCTAAATTATCCCAACTCCAAGCATAAAACTTCCTCCTAAATATAATCATCATCAACATGAAAATATTCACAACCTTCAAACAAACCAAGAAGATCCTCCTCCTCCAGGTCCACCAACAGGTCCTGATATGTGTCCTCAAACCCTTGAAATTCTAGACCCCTGTGCTTGAGAAATTCTTCAACGAACACTACAATGTGTTAATGTTTATGCCATTATTATAGTTCTTTGAATTTCATTAGATAAGAGCATAATAAGAACAAGATCACTGATAAATACACATCCAAAAGAGACAAAACATTTATCCTGGGAAACCCTCTAGGGGAAGAAAACCCAGCAAAACTTCCTTATCATAAATAGCTTATACAATGTTCAAGAGATAACTCAAACCAATACAGAAAAGTCCTCCTCAAGAGATGCGCCACTCTTCTTCTCCTCTCTCCAACTTGTAATTGCAGCTTGCCTCATAAGAGAATGAGCAAGTGAAGTGTGTCTTAGAAGTGAGGCGCTAGCCTCTTATTTATATCAATCTGGCATGTGTGAAGAGTCACCATCTGGCAGGGCAGACCTCTCACATTGGGTGGGTAAACCCACCTTTAATTAATTCTATCCCTTCCATTATAACTGCTGGGGCCGACTTCTTATTCTGCACTTTGTAATTGTACGATGACCAATCCGCAAAAGGGGATTTGGTCCTTATACAATTACCGACATGATTAATCCTTAATGGGGATTAATCCAATAACAATAATAATAATAATGACATGATTAATCCTCAATGGGGATTAATCCAATAACAACAATAATAATAATGACATGATTAATCCTCAATGGGGATTTAATCCAATAATAATAATGACATGATTAATCCACAATGGGGATTTAATCCAATAACAAAATAATAATAAGAATGCTCTTCGCAGTTACATTATTTTAACACAATGAAAGGTATACTCCTTGGTTTGCAAGAATACACCAGCCAATCCCTTTGTTCTCCCAGGGACACAACAAAAACCTTCAACATCACATCTTCATGTTCCACTTTGACCTTTCTAAGATGCTTCAAAACATTTACCCCATGTGAGATGGCCAATGATCGATCACCATCAAATTTAGGGAAATCCTCCCACCAATTTGGTTGACATCGATTAGGATACCCAGGTATATCCTTGACATCAAAATCCTTGTACACTTCATGAAATGACCAAGGAGCCATCCCTAAACATGTGAAAATTTCAACATCAGATCTCAACAATAAATGAAATCCTCATACCTTATCATAACAGAGTCACCAAGGTGAGTAGTGGATGCTTTCACAATGGTTCTTGTCTCACCCTACAAGCACAAAGTCTTCCAAATATGTAAAGAAGAAGGTCTTTGTTCTTCCAATGGATTCACTAGGAAAAGGTATTCAAAGTTAAAAAAATCCTCCAATGTCGTCTTCCGGGAATATGGACTTTATCCCCGACAATGATGCCAAAATGTTGTTGCAAAAATTCACACTTGTTGAGTTAAAGTCTGAAATCTCAAGTGCGATCTTTCATAACTCAGAGGGAAGGGCATTGTCACCTCACCAACCCTCTTTCACTTTAGGCCAACTCTCCTCCACCTCAAGGGGGTTTCCTCGGATTAATATTACTAGGACTTGAGGGCAAGGAATCTTAATGTGGAGAGTCAAGTCCATGAAAAATGAGTTTGGGTAGCTTTAGAGTGTTAAATAAAAATAGTTGGAGGTATAAAGATCAATGTCTTTTTGTTGGGCGTATGGAGTCAAGCATGCACCACTTGGAGGTTGAACTAGATGAAGTAAGAAGAAGTAGAGTCTAAACCCTAATGTGCAAGCAAATTTGGGCCTTAGGCTTTAAAATTTGAGGAATAAGGTACCTAGGGTGCAAGCATGTTTGGGCTTTAGGTGTCATTTTCCCTTCTTCTAGCTTCCCTTAGGTCAAGGATCAAGTTCCAGGGTTAAAACCCTAAAGTGCAAGCACTTTTGGGCCTTAGGATTTTAACCCTAGCAAGAATGTTTCACAAACTTGGACAATAAAGACTTTATGAAGGAGAGAAGCACTTATGTCTCCTTCAAAAGTGTTTCCCTCGACCAAGTTTTGAGGAAACATTGGTCGTGTTTGACCATTTTTGGGACTTCGACAGGCTGGTCGAAGATGGAGTGACCAAGCGGAGTTGAGATCGCGAGATCTCACTCATTTTTATGGTTTTTTAGGTTATTAGGGTTTATGTAACGACTACGGGATGTCCGCCCATGGGTTTACCCATGTTTAGGCCCTTTTTGTAATGTATAAATAGATAACTAAGCGATGTAAGAACTAGTTACTTATGATCAGTTTAGTGCAGGTGGTGTAAGTGTTAGCTATGTGCAAAGACTTGTAATTGGCTTAGTGCAAGAGAATGTAAGACTCTCTTCATTGAGAATTAATACATCTCATCTATTCTGAGTTATGTGTTCTTTGTCTTTTCATATTTCAACATACTTTCATATATTTTCTTTGATGAATGCAAATCACAATTTAGTACAACCTCTGCCGTGGTTATGTTATATTCAATAATCTATTGACAAACATATTTTCCTCTGTATTCACTATTAGTTAATACAAGACCTGCATGTTAATTAGATACTATATTTTATACTTCATTGAAGATTACATCAATCACTTTATTCTTCTGTTACAAAGTAATATTCTTCAGCTTTTGATGCCTTGCTTTGATCAACAACTTTATGTTTTTCTTTCCATTCATTCTATATTTTGATTTTATCTGAGGTACGAGAAACAACCTCTGAGCTGTTATAATATTAATTTGTTTTTAAAAGAAATTTTCTCTGTTATCTATGTGGTGAAAGGAAAACATTGAAACCTTTTCCCAATTTCCTGATGCCTGACATTATACTTATAGCCTTAGTATAAACTCAGGAACAACATATTTTTGGCGTCTTTGCCGGGGACTGAGAAACAAAGTTATTTTTTCCGGGGAGAACGACATTTGCAAGTTTCTTTCTTTGATAGTGAACATAGTCTAAACACATTATAAAGGATAAGTTTTTATTATTCACTTGGCGACTCCACAATTTAAATAAGCTGGCATCCTGTCAAAGGAACACCAGACAAAACCCAGATGATAATCAAACCTCGCCTGTTTCCAACCTTGAAAAAATAATGAAACCAAGAGGATTCCTTAAGCAAGCTACTGCGGTTTACCAACCTAAATCCACACAGTCTAAGGCTAAGGTTCCACTTGAAACCATAAACCCTAAATTAGTCCTACCCGAAATCAAGACTGAATCTCATTCGACTACCTTCGGTGTAAGTGAAGGTAAGACATCTACAATAAAGTCTATTTTGATTGAGATCCCGTCAGCTCTTGAACTAAATTTCCCAACCTCAAAAAGTCTAGAAGAGTATACCATACACTCAAATTCAACTCCTATAGGTTCTCCCGTTTACATATCTTGCAAGTCAGAGGAATCGAGTCCCTGTATCTTGTTTCCCCCCTTTTCAGTTTTTTCGTCTCCTGATAAACGGTTCTCAGAATTGTTTTTGCTTCATCCCGAAGAAGCTAAAGGATCGCTATACATCTTTGAAAACCCTCTTTATAACATACCGGTTTCCTCTCCTAGAATATCTATGGCAATTTTCGAAGGAGGAGGAGGGGGCGGTCAAGGCCCACCCCCACCCCCTAGGATTTTCACTAAAGTAGCTGCTAGATAAGCTCCTTTGGTCCTCCCAGTACCCCTTCACGATTTACCTGAAAACTACATGAAAAACCTACCTCTGTTTATAGGGGAAGGAGACTTAACTGCAACCGAACATATACATTTCTTTAATCAATTCACAGATATTCTCGGCCTCGAGCATGAAGACGTATATTCACGGTTGTTTGTTCAAACCTTCGAAGGACAGGTGAGAACCTGGTTTCGAATTTTGCTCGTAGGTTCGATATTATCCTATGACGCACTAGAAAAATCTTTTCTCAGACAATGGGGTGAAAGGAAAGATCACCTATATTATTTAACTGAGTTTGGGGCTTTAAGGAAGAAAAATTCAGAAACTGTTGTTGAATTCATCCAAAGGTTTAATAAATTATATAACAAGATCCCAATCAACGTTAAACCTTCCCAGCCTGTAGCAAAGGTAACTTTTGTAGGAGCTTTCGAACCCGATTTCACACTATTATTGAGAGAAAGGAGAGCGACCAAACTTACCCGAATACAAGATGATGCCGTAGAAATTGAGTCAAATATGATGGCTTATAGAAAATTAAAAACAAAAGTGGAAATGAGAAACAAAGAGATTAAACGATTTAGGGAACAAGCAGGACCCTCCGGATATGGGAGGTCTACAAACGACAAGATGGATGATATGGAAAAGATAATTAAAGAACTGTCAAATAAAATTTCAAAGATGGAACTAGATCAATCTAAAGCAGATCAGTTCGTTAGGAGAGAATTCAGGAGGAACCCCAATCCTCAAATACAACAAAGACAAATTAAAAACGAAGATCAAAAAGTTCAAACTCCTTTGAAAAACAAAAATTTTATAGGAGGAAATGRCATGCAAGAATTTGAGGATTTAGAAGAAGATATGAATAATCTCGGTGAGGATTGTTATCAACCTCATTTAACTAGACAAGATTATGAGAGGTCTTTAAAAACAAAACATCGGTTTAACAAGGATAGCAACACAAATAATACAAAGGATCCTGCTTGCCAAGGAATCGTCGATACTATAATGTCCGAGCTCCAAAACAAGTATAATATAAGGTCTAAAACTAAAAAATGACAACTACCCAACCAAAGAAAATCATGCCGAGAGGCGAAGTATATGAACCATCTCCAAAGGAAACTGAAACACAAAACACCAAGATAAAAGGAGTTGTCCCACAAGGTGCCAAAACTAAGACAACCAAAACATAGACGGCAGGAACAAAAAAAACTGAAAATAAAGCAATACAAACAAATAAAGAAGAAAAGAAGGAGACCGAAGTACCAATCAGAGAAACTGAAAAAAATATAGGAGGTTTCAACCTAGAAAATGAGATTAACAAAATCAAAATACTGATACCTTTGGTTGAACTGGCAAAGAATCCCATTTACCGAAAACAAATCACCAAAATGATTAATTTTTCAGATATGGGAAGTCAAGATGATGTTATAAATTTGGAAGATGATAAGCCTAATATAATTTTTGGTCCTCATTTTGAAGGGGCTAGATATACTATTGCTCCTTTCTACATTACACTAAATGTGCATGATCGTCTGCTACATAACTGTATGCTGGATTCTAGAGCCTTGCATAATGTGATGCCCAAGGCTATTATGGATAGACTTGGCCTCTAAATTACCTGGCCATACAGAGACCTGTATTCATTTGATTCAAGAAAAGATAAATGTATGGGCATGATCAAAGATTTAGTGGTAAATCTTTCACAGATCCCAGTAAAAAGTGTTATGATGGATGTGGTTATTTCTGATATACCTCCGAAGTATGGTATGCTATTATTCAGGTCTTAGGGCGCTAATCTTGGAGGATCCCTTCAGCTGGACATGACGTATGCCACGATTCCCGTCTTCAGAGGACAGTTCACCTGATTATACCGGGAAACACGGCTGGCATATATGGTAAGTGATCTACATAATCCTAGAAATTACCCTGTTTATGTCGCTGATCAGGATCTTGGAAATTGTATTTTTTCAATTGATGATGATGTGAATGAATGTATAGAATAAATTTGTACAGAAAAAAACAAAACTAAAAAAATAAATGAAAGTGTATATAGTACCGGAATTTGGAAAATGTATTTCGATGGTGCTTCATCATGTGAAGGAGTAGGCCTAGAAGTACTTTTTGTAGCACTCGGAGATGAATTTATCATTCCTTTCTCATACAAACTACAGTGGGACATAGACTACACGAATAATGTATGCAAGTACGAAGCCCTGGTCTTGGGATTAGAAGATGTTAGAAAGTTAAACTTAAAAAACTTGGAAGTCTATGGAGATGAAGAATTAATTGTGAAACAAGTAAATCGACAGTACCAGGCCAAACACTCGAGATTGAGATCTTATAGAAACTGTGCCTGGGATTTAATGGAAACTTTTTTCTCATCAGTTAATGTCCATCACATTCCCCGTACAGAAAATCTGCAAGCTGATTCATTAGCCAAAGCAACCTCAACGTTCGCACCTCCTACAACTTTTAAACTCAAGTATCACATAGAGACGAGGCATAGACCCTCCATACCAAAAACTATACAACACTGGCAGGTATTCGAAGACGATGAACAGATCAGAAAGTTCCTCAAAATGGTGGTAGACTTTGCAGAGACGCATATTGACCAAGAAAACTAGAACAACCATACTTGGATTATGCAATAAGGGGATGATCCTCAAGAATTCCAAGAAAAGATCCCGAATCATCGCATGTTAGTACTAAAAAACAACCAAATCCCTAAAGGTCTAATCCCCTTAGAAATACAATTTGACCAAAATGACATGCCCTTAAAATCTACTCTGCAACCTCAACCAGAAGAAGTCGAAGATTGCGATATAGATACCAAAGAAAATCCTAGAATAGTAAAAATATCAAAATATCTTCCTCCTAAGATGAGAGGTAGATATGCAGATTTACTAGAGTAGTATAAATACGTGTTTTCCTGGTCTTACGATGAGCTGAGAACCTATCAAACCACTAAGATCGAACGCAAGATTCCTTTAAAGCTAGGTGTTAAACCTTTCAGACAGAAGCTCAAGCAAATAAATCCCATATTATTGCCCGTGGTCGAAAAAGAACTAAAAAAGCTCCTGGACGCTAAAATAATTGTACCACTCAGGTACTTTGAGTGGGTAGCTAATCTGGTCCCGGTTAGGAAGAAGAGTGGAGAAATCAAACTGTGTGTATATTTTAGAAATTTAAATAAATCATCTCTCAAAGACAATTATCCGCTACCCAAAATGGACCATGTTCTAGAAAAAGTGGTTGGAGAAAATAGAATGTCAACGATCGACGGTTTTTTCGATTACAATCAGATTGCTATAAACAAAGATGATAAAGAAAAGACAACATTCACCATCCCATGGGGTACATTTATGTATGAAAAAATGCCTTTTGGTTTGATGAATGCAGGTGCTACTTTCCAGTGAGATATGGATATCACCTTCATCGGAAAAAGAGATAAATTCGTCGTTATTTATCTCGATGATCTGACCGTTTTTTCCAAATCTGATGAAGAACATCTAATCCACCTCAAGAAAACGTTCGAGAAATGCCGCAAATTTGGTTTGTCTCTAAATCCCAAGAAATCTCACTTTGCGATGCAAGAAGGTAAAATCTTGGGCCATATTGTATCTTGGGATAGAAGTAAAAGCGATCCTAAAAGGGTCGAAGCTATTGACACTATAAATATTCATATAAATGTAAAAGAAATTCAATCATTTTTAGGGAAAATAATGTTTTTTAGGAGATTTATCTCGAACTTTTTTGAAATTGTGAAATTGATTACATATATGCTCAAGAAGAACAACGAAGTTAAATGGAAAGCTGGAGCAAAAGCATCATTTGCACACATCAAGAAAATTATAAGTGAAGCACCTGTATTGACAAGCTCTGATTATCTAAAGGAATTTTTGATCTTTTCATTTGCATCCGAACATACAATTGCGGTGGTACTCCACCGGAAGAACGAAGAGGGTTTTGAGAAACCAATAACGTTTTTCAGTAAGAGCCTTAGAGACACAAAATTGAGGTACGACATAATGGAAAAACAAGCATATTCCATGCTGAAAGCACTAAAAGATTTCAGAACCTACGTACTGGATTCCAAGATCATTGCATATGTACCCACCAGTTCCGTTAAAGATATATTGGTTCAGCCTGATAGAGATGGGAAGAGGGTTTGATGGCTTGCTAAAATTCAAGAATTTGATCAAGAGGTAAAACTGACAAAGCTCGTAAAGGGATAGGGTTTGGCTAAGCTACTAGCCGAATCAAATTTTAGAGCGCTTGGAATAAATAACCTGCAAGAGCATGGAGGATATTTAGACATAGACGAATTCGGCGACCCGATAGCCACAACCAGAATCGAAGAGAAGTTTGCATCTCCGGGTTGGTATAAATATATAGTATCTTATCTTATGACTCTGAAATTCCCAAACGATATGTCTCTGTCTAAAACTAGGACATTGAAATTGCATGCAGTAAAGTATTGTATCTTAGAAAGAAAGTTGTATTGGAAAGACCCTATAGGTTTTCTACTAGTTTGTTTAGTAGAATCTGAAACATAAAGAGCTATAAATGAATTTCATGAAGGAGTGTGCGTAGGACATCATGCGTGGAGAGAAACAACCTATAAAATCCTGAGAATAGGATATTATTGGCCTAAGTTATTTATAGATGTGAATGCCAAAGTCAGAGCCTGTAACTCCTGCCAATTATTTTCAGGCAAGCAGAAACTCCCGACGTTACCTTTGGTCCCGGTTAAAACATAAGCCCCTTTTCAACAATGGGGGTTAGATTTTATAGGCGAAATCAATCCACACTCCAGAGCACAACATAGATGGATCATGACCGCTATAGACTATTTCACCAAATGGGTAGAAGCTATCCCGACCCGGAAAGCGATAGATTCGGTGGTAATACATTTCTTGGAGGAAAATATATTATCTAGATTTGGATGTCCTCAGAATATAGTTACAGATAATGCCCAGGCATTCAAATCTATGGCAATGGGCAACTTTTGGCAAAAATACAATATTGTGCTGGATCATTCTATAGCGTACTATCCTCAAGGAAATGGGTTAGCTGAATCATCAAACAAAAGCTTAATCACCATAATAAAAAAGGTTTTGAACGAAAATAAGAAAGCCTGGCATGTGCATTTGAAATATGCCTTGTGGGAAAATCGGATAGGCACCAAGAAATCAATCGATACTTCTCCATTTCAAATGGTATACGGGACCGATGTGGTATTACCCATTAATTTTGCTGTACCTCTAATGAAACTTTGGCAAGATGAAAAAGAAGAACCAAATCATGTCACATGAAAAATAAATCAACTGATCAAATTTCAACAAAATAGGGCTGAAGTGGATGAAAAAATTTAGAAATATCAAGACAACATGAAAGCCTTGTTTGATCATAAGGCTAAAGATAAGGAATTCCTCCCTGGTGACCTAGTTTTGAAATGGGACACTAGGAGAGAAGACTCGACCAAACATGGAAAATTCGATCATATCTGGTATGGACCATTCAAAGTTGCATCCTCCGAAGGGAAGAACTCGTTTATGCTAGAAAATTTGGACAATAAAATCCTCAACACCCCTATCAATGGGCGTTATCTTAAGCACTATATGTAGTAAGCGATTTCCAAAATCCCATTGTATATACTAGTTTTTGTTTTCTATTTTTTACAGTTTTAGGTAAGTCTTACTTCCACCGCAAATAAAACAGGTTAGTGATTTTAAATAATTTACTTATCGAACACCGTGACTCGTAAAACCTTGACACTCTTCATGTTGTTTTTACATAGGATTGGTGTCGATAGCTCAAACATTACAAAAAAGACAAACAAGTGGTCGTATATCAGAAATATTCGTTATCCCAAAACATGTGATAAATAAATAATTTACTTAGATGAGAGCGAAATGGTGAATCAAAGGTATGAGTCTTTGAATTATTTAGATTTCCAAAGAATATCACCTGGGGAAACAACAGTCTTATATGTATAAAGATACTCACTAGAGGTATTATCAAAGGAATGAATTGTCAAAGTAAATCACAAAAGAGATCATCTAGATAAAATTGAAATAAACGGAAAAAGAAGAAATAAAGTGAACTCAGAGTACATTTTTCAAGAGTCGGGTTTGCGTAATAACAACCACGTTTATGAAATCTGAAACCCCTATGTCACCTTGTTCAAATATTTGGTATTATTCCCCTTGAATCTAGATGCATCCCCATGGCCTCCACAGAGGAAGGAGGGGTCACACTTTACCTCTGAAAGCTGACAAACAAATATTTAGAAAAAGGGCAAGTCCTCATGGATCCTCGGGCTCCTACTGAACAAAAGTATGTATAGGCTAATCCTAACTCTCTTAGTTTTTTTTAACAGGTCTTAAATGATTAATCTTGCTCATAAGAAGGACCCTGGAATTAAAAAAAAAAAAATCTCCCATAAGTTTCCTGCAGACTAAGATGTTTTGAAGGTCAAAAGAAGACTTGTCCAGAGTAATCAAAGTGAGTTAACAGACCTCTGTTGCCAAAATTATTAATAGATATCACCCCTAGTATGCTTTATACAAATTGATTTCCCCCACTTCATGTTCTAAAAAGAAAGTATAAGACAGATGGTGAAAGGAAATTCACAGATGATTGCCCCCATCTAGTCCAAAAAAGAGATGATGAAAGGAAATTCATTAAATGATTGCCCTCATCTTGGCATTTAAATGAAAAGTTACAAACTGAAGTGGTGAAAGGAAATTCAATAAGGGGATTAGATAACTTCACCGAGGTACTGAACAGGCTCGCTGGCAGTGAAGAAATGTCTAAGATATCTATAAGGCTGTTATACATGAATTATATTGTACTCTGGTAACCAGTTTTATTTTGGAATAGATCTACATCCCAAGTTCACGCAGGACTCCCTGATTAAAAAACACCGAAATTACTTTGGCTTGATGCAAGAAAGATTGACAGAACCTATTAGAAATCCTAACGTTGTTTTGATTATCTTAAGCAGATCCAAAGTTAGTTTTAAGGAAGAGGAAGTCATCGAAGGACCTAAAATTGAGATTAGTAAACGATTAAGTTTCAAAATATTTCAGAGATAAAGATGAAACCTTAGATCCTCTCTGTACCTTCTTTATGAAAATGTTTCACAAAAACAAAGTAATGACTCCATTTACCCAATAAAGGCACGTGGTCTATTGTTCTTCTCATCCAATAGGGAGACGAGATCCCTAGATGGAGCCTATGTTGGAACGCATATATTTTTCAAATGCTCTAGTTACCAAAAGGTTGAAGCTTCCCATTCTTTCAAATAACAAAAACATTAACCATAAACCGCGAATCTCATATTTCAAGATTTCGCAGATCTAACGGTTATATGTATCAAAGTTTCCAATGTCCCGACATGCGAAATAGCGAAGTCAGGTTAAGTTTAATCATGATCATTGAAATATTGAGCAATGATTATCACCATTTTAATGCATTGTGCTTTCGCAATTAGGGAGTCACGCCTCGAGCGACCTTCGAGTGTCTGATGTACAAAGTCGCGAAAGTGACTTAAGATAAACCTGGTTAATTGCAAGACTAACGATAATTAACATCAGTTAATTATTGTGACTTTTCAACTCGACGATTTTACCTTAGAACAACACCTTTGTAATCCCGATACTCGAGGTTGCGAGATTTATAAACTAATCACGATCAATTAAGAACTTAAGTCTGATCAAAGTTAATTAACCAAATCGCAATATCGCAAATTTGGGTTTCATGGCCCAAGACTAAGAATAAAATCGTTCGAGACTACGAACGTCGAAAAAGGATTAAGAACTAATTGTGATTAATTAAAGGATTAAACTTGATTAATTAATATCTTAAACAACTTTAAACCTGTGGAGCTTACGGGTAAAGAATTAAATGTTTCTACGATCACCCCAAGTCACAAAATATCAAACATTTATGGCATTTATAAGTGAATTAGGGAAATGATTGAAAGTAAGATCTTGCTTCATTTCAAAATATTTCTATTAAAAGAATTAAACGCTGTGTCAGCAAGGACCCACACAGACTCGAGTACTCTAAGCGAAAGAATTTCCATCATTATTTGAATTTCATTCTAGTTTCATAGAGCGCGTTTAGTGAGATAACCATTGTTTGTATTTTCATCCTCTATGAGAGGAACTATAATCTCTATATTTTACATCATGGCTCGACAGAAAATGCCCAAAACAACTGGTGAAAGTTCAGGTCATAATTTGGATATTATTTCTGATACCTCACCTAGAAACATCGACACAGTCAAAACATGGACACAGGTTTTCAACATATTGCAATACGAGATGATAAACTGCCCAGACAACTTGAGTGACAACGCGAAAGCTGACTTGTATATCAAATACAAAGTGGTCGCTCAGTTAGAATTGCAAAAGGTAGCAACAAGGCCATGACTTTTCCCCTATTGTGATATGGTTAAATGGGCACTGGACCACGTAGATGTCCCGACTAGGACAATATTTAACACACAAAAGGTGGTTGTTGGGACAGTTAGGCTAGAGCATGCAATGTACAAATTCCCCCCCACACCCAATTTTACTTACAATGCCAAATTCTTAGATGGTTTCAAAAAGAAAGAATGCGAGCAATTTGGAAAAAGCTTTTCTGACCTGATCAAAGATTGGTGCTCACACCCTGAAAATTTCAGAGCAGACACTCATGGTATATACGCAATCCCTTCGTTATAGCCACAATTTATGTATGTAGTGATGATGGTAGGTAGGCTTTATGGGAGAGTGAATACTACCCATTTTTTTCTCCCATGGGTACCGCTTATCCACACAGTAGCAGAGGGGTACTCTTTCAACTGGGCTAAATTGTTGTCAGACAGTCTGGCCAGGCAAGTTACAGAATATTAAGCACAAAGGGCGAGTGAGAAAGAAGCTTTGTTTTTCATGTCTACATACATTATGGATGTTGTTTGCTTCATGACACCTTTTCCATTAATGAGATGGAGCTGGACTCCAAATAACACAAAGACTATTCATGTTTACCACTCCAAACTCTGGGAAGATAAGGCCAAGGAATTCATCTATGATATTTTCAACTATGTAATGGTACCAATGCATGTCGTTATCTACGACCATCCACCTCCCAGGATTTCAGATAAAGTCGTGACAAACTTAAACAACGTGGAAGACTGGTACCTTGAAGAACAATTCTCATATATTAGGGTTTTTGGCTGCTTTGTTCCCCCTTATTCCCTACCACTATTCTTACCAGAAAAGATAGTATGTCGAGAAATCGCCAGGCAAACTGTGCTCAACGAGATAAGCAAAAAACTCAAAGGAGTTCAGAAAAAGGTATGGCCGTCTTTTCCCATACACATTGGTACATATTCTTTATTAGATTTCGGCCATGCTAAAGTGGAGGCCACGGCCTTAGAGGAAATGAAACTAGTAAACATTGAATTTAAGAAACACAATCCTCATAGGGTCATGGGTAACCATATGGAAAATTTTAGTCTAAAAATATATGAGCACTAAGATTCCCCCCATGACGAAATGTTCTAAGGAGTGAGATCTTACTCAGAAGTCTTAAGTCGAGTTCGAGATCGGCTACCCAGAGAGATAGACGATTTCTACAAATTCCAAGAACACTGGAGAAGTGGCCTTCCCAAAGTTTTTCAAGGCAAAAAATCAAAACCTCCAGGTACACAACAAATAGAAGCCCAAGGTTCAACAGATACAAATCTTGCAAAACAAAAAATTCAGGAGAACACATAGGAAACTGAGACCTTAAAACAGGAAATCGAGATCCCAAGCTGAGAGGAAAAACTCCCAGAGACAGATACACTAGTTAAATAGGTCAAGGATCAAACAAAGACCCCTTCAAAAGGGGTAGGAGACACACCCTTGTCTCCATCAAATGAAACAGACACAAATGCTATCATGAAACAGGCATCCAAAGAAATCGACAGTCTCATTCCATCTGTCATGCGCTTACAATTTACAAAGGAGAACCCCAATGCAGAGATAATATTTAAAGAGGATTTAACACCTATCTCTATAGAAGAATTACCTCCTAGTGATTTCATTTTTAGAAAGAAAAGGAAGGCCGTGGTGAAGCGAGAAACATACCAAAAGGCAGGTGCAACAACCAAGAAATACAAAATACTAATGGATGGAGAATCATTAGAAGAGGAAGAATTTGCCGATGAGATAGCAGGAACATTAGGGGCTTATGCAACGACCAACCAATATTCAGTTGGAACCTTGAAGGAATGACTCAAGCAAAGATACTTGTTAATCAACAAATTACAGACTCGGATGGAAACTGTAGAAGCGAATGTTAGGAATGAGGCATGTAAAAACCTTGAACAAGTCAGAGCAGCTGATCAACAAAAAATCGAACAAATCAAATCTAATCTTGAGCAAATACAACAGTCAGCTCAGACAAGTCAAGCACAGGTAAGTCAATAGGAGGAGTTAATAAAACAACTGCAATCTAAATTAAATTCTATTTCAAGACAGGTCATAGTTGTAGTGGCATTTCGAACTCAAGACACAAAAATACAAAATAAGATAGAAGCAACTCAACAGAGTCTACTTACTAAAGTAGGAATCATCTAGGATCATTTTCAATTGATAGATCAAGCCTTAGACAAAATCACCTTAAGAGAGAGAGAAGCCAAGGTGGCTCTAAGTACTTTCCAGGAGGCTATCATATCAATGACGAAAGAGGAAATGGTCATCGCTTCCAGATTATCCATTCGAGAACAAACCAGAGGTAAAATCCTGTTAAAAGCATGGGAGCATAATCTTTCAGAAAACATAAAAATGGCTAAAGAGGTGAGAGACCCTTGTGAAGAAATATTTGGCCTAATAAAGAAAAAATTGCTGGATCTCGATAAGGATAATAAATTTGGATCTTTGGGCAAAATTAACATAGTTAAACATCTGCTAGATATCAAGGAAAATGTGGAAAGAGATCAAGTTGAACTATCTCAGATAAAACAGGTCGATATTGCCTGGATAGATAAATGGTTGATAAAACCAAACTTACAGTTATTGTCTATCATTATAGAAGATAGGAAAATAGGAGCAAGACTGCCACAGTTGGAAAGGAAGTGCTACACTTTTGAAGCAAATGACCAAACTGAACTTCCCAAGTTGATAGCCCAGTTGGTAGAAAAGTGTGTCAACTGTGTTGAACAGGGGAAAGGGAAGACTTTTGGAGGCCAGTAATACAGTTTCTTATTCCATCCTATTTCAGAGCTAGAGGAAAAAGAAAGGAAAATGCCCTACCAACATGAAGGAAGACAAAGGACAACTAAGTGAAGCATTTCATCTTTTCATTTGTAATCGAAACTTTTAGAATGATAGAATTGGAAACATTTTAATCTAGTATAAATATACATTTTGAGAAAGAAACAAGGGATGTTTTTTGCCGATTGTAAAGGACAAGACTCTCTTCACTGAGAATTAATACAAATGCAGGCCAAAGATTCTACATCTCGTCTATTCTAAGTTATGTGTTCTTTGTCATTTCATATTTCAACATACTTTCATATATTTTATTTGATGAACAAAAATCACAATTTAGTACAACCTCTACCATGGTTATGTTATATTCAATAATCTATTAACAAACAAATTTTCCTCTGTATTCACTATTAGTTAATACAAGACTTGCATGTTAATTAGATACTATATTTTATACTTCATTGAAGATTACATCAATCACTTTCTTTTTTTGTTACAAAGTAAGATTGTTCATCTTTTGATGCCTTGATTTGATTAACAACTTTATGTTTTTATTTCCATTCATTCTATATTTTGATTTTAACTCAGGTACGAGAAACAACCTCTAAGCTGTTATAATATTATTTCGTTTTTAAAAGAACTTTTCTATGTTATTTATGTGGTGAAAGGAAAACAATGAAACCTTTTCCTCATTTCCTGATGCCTGAAATTATACTTATAACCTTAGTATAAACTCAAGAACAACACATAGAAAGAATTTTTGGATGAACAAGTGGACACAGGAACTTAGAAAGAATTTTTGCAGATTGCAGGTCCATCACTGTGATCCCAGTGCGGAGTACAGGAAAGGTTGGGGATCATTTAAAAGAAAGAGAGGATTGACACTGTGTTATAATTGCAGAATATTGACACATCTTGCTAAGGAATTCCCTGGTATAGGTCCTATTCGTCTTTGTTATAAAACTATTGGTCATGAGATTGAGGATTGCCCAAGAATGATTGCTAAAGTTGAAAATATGAACCTGAGACAAGAAAACTATAAAGAAGGTCAAAAGGCTAAGGATATGTTAGAAAACCAGAAAGAATCAGAGACTAGGTTATTACATATAAAAGAAGAAATGGATGATCATAGAGACTTCAGTTTACCAGAGATCTTGGAAGAAAATAAGTGCATAGAAACAATAATAGGAGACTTCGACATAGACTATGTCTTGGATGAGGAAACACAGGTGAATATCATGCTAGAAAGCACTTGGTAAATCTTGGGAAAGCCTGCTATGGTTCCTTCATTGGGAAGGATAGGATTGTTTAAAGGAAAGATGATAACCCTATGTGGAAGAGTTAGTAATGTGCCTATGGTTTCCCATGAAACATCAACTAAAGAAGAATTTGAAGTCCTTAAGTTCGTTGAGAGAAGTGACCATTTTTCACTTTGGTTAGGAAATACTTAGATTGAAAAGGATCAGATCAGAAGGAAAGTAGAGGAAGAGGCTACAGAACAAAAAAAGAAAGAATTAAGGGACTTCATAGCTAGAAAGATAGAGCGACTAATAGAAGAACAAGAGGATCAATTGAAGT
Organism: Picea glauca; assembly: GCA_000966675.3. NCBI lineage: Eukaryota > Viridiplantae > Streptophyta > Pinopsida > Pinales > Pinaceae > Picea > Picea glauca. Next base: position 128,665 of record JZKD02S0234688.1, read on the forward strand.
AACAAAGGGAAAAAGAAGTAGTTGTCGAAGTTGAAAGAACATGAGAAGGCTTAAAGAACCTGTTCATGTAGGAAAGAAATGCATCCACCCCAGAAATAGTAAGAAAAGAGGTATTACATTTGAACCCTCTGAAAGAACATCAGCAGTGCGAAGTTACTACACTAAGAGAAAGTAAGAATAAGAATGGAAAGAGGAATCCAGAGACTTAGATCATAGGAAAGAAGGTAAGAACGCTTAGTAAGAAGAAAACAAAGCTAGGAAAAATATGGGAAGTTGCAGAGAAGACTTCACAGGAGACAGGTCCGCAGAACTTGAACCTCGCTAGAATAGTAGTACCGCGCATAATGTGACTTCGCCACGATGAAGCTGTATGACCGTTGGATCCATCCCGACCTTTAGAATGACGCTCTGGAATAAATAGAAATACAATTATTGAAGGAAAGATTTCCATTAGACCGTTGAGACCGCACCATAACAGATGGATTCATATTGATTGAGGCATTCCTACCCATTGGAGGAATCCGTTACGATGTTTCTTATTTTACCCATTAGACGCTGCGTCGGGACCACTTTTTGAAAACTGAGATATCTGCGCTAATAGAGAACTGATTTCCTACCGCGATGTGCTATCTAGACCTCATCGTCCATTTGATTACCTTTTCGGTCTGCTCGTCTACCCGATCTCCTTGATTACAAGTGTGAATGTTTGGTGAACGTAGTGTAGTAGAGAAGTCTGTGGAGGAAATTCTTGTGGATCTCATGATAGAGAAAGTCATGTCTGTAGGAATACAGGCATTGCCGACTAGTGGATTGCAAGCATCCCCATTGACTGGGGGACGTTCTGGATGCGTCGCTGAGAAATGAAGCAAACACCGCGATGATCTGGCTAACGTGAAGCAGATCCTGCTGGTCTTGCTGAATACATCTCACCTCTGGCTAGTGCGGTTAACCGCAACAGTGTTGCACATGATTTTGAATACACGCTGATCGCTGCATACCTCCCAAAGGGGATACACGTAGTTGGACCCTAGTTGGGACTGATCCCATCTCTCAAGATCAGTGAATTCAACCTCAAAGACTGGAAGAACTATGTGATGCTTGCGTCGCATAGGTACCTAATGAAGATGACTAGGAAGAAGCCCAAGATAGTTCCCCAACCATGGATTAAGGATCTCGCGCGATCCATAATCTTGAACGTGATGAAGATACCCCACTTCGACCGACATCAAGAGGTTAACGCTTACTTTAAACTCCTCCTATCATGCTACTATGGAGGGTATATGTGGCTTGATAGGCGCGTGACTGTGGATCCAACACTGATCCACTTGATCAATGGATTGAGCATGCAAGGACCGGACCCTCACCAGTTCTACCCAGGGAAGATGTCAGATCACTCCTTGGCCCAGCGTATAAAAGAAGACTATGGTGCTGTAGAGAAGGGGAGGCGAGGCTACAATGTATCCTCCATCCAGGATGGTGTAGTGCACCTTGCTTGCCAACTGATCATTGGAAATCTCGTCATAAAGAATCGACCAACACAAGTCACAGGGTTCATAGTCGAACTCATAGGGAAGTGTTTCGAAGGAATGCAGATGAATTGGGAGAGTTACCTCATCAACGAGCTGGAAAAGGACTAACATGAAGCGCAAGACCAAGGTTACAAGTTTCAATTCAGTTGGTTATTGATTTTAATTGCATTTGTTTCCTGGAAAATGATGGAAGGAGAAACCTTCCTAGAAGTTGAGCCATCAGAGCTGTTGGTCGCAAGGTTATCCACGTTGTGGTACACAAGTGATATGGCGAAGCAATGGAAATTGAATCTGGTGTTCTACACTTACTACCTACAAATAAAGCATGCCATTGAATCATTCCCCCGGATGAACCCGAATAATTTGCATCAATACAGGCCGCTAGAGAAGTTTCGTGTAGACCGACACTTCATCTACATCACTGTGTGTAGGGATCAAAGTAAGGAGGAGCTATAGTATTATTATAACCTGACTGATGAAGATATGGAGGAGATAACCAAAGAATGGCCGACAAAATTCCTTTTACCGATTGAAGATGTAGAACTCTCCAACCCCGACATCATCAGAAGTCCTTTGGTCACTTGGACTGAGTATGATGGATAGAGCAACGCAAAGAAAAATAATAAAAAGGAGGAAATGCAAGACATAGAAAGCGATGAGAAGGAAAATGCATTAGAGTAAACTGCACATGAATCACCTGTAGGAGGAGGAGGAGACAAAGTGAACCAAGAAGAAGGAGGGGAAGAAGGAAACAAGAAATATAAAGGTGAAGTGACATCGCTAAAGGATCCCCTTACAGAGGCCGAGACATCAAATGAAAGGAAGGTTTCTCTGAATAAATCCTTAGCACGGAAGAAGACCTGAGCCAATCAGCCTAAGTTGCAGAATGTGCTCACAGTGGACAATATCCAGCTCATCATCACAACTGTAGAAGACACCTCAGAGGATATCCTACAGAGACATGAAGTGAAGCAAGAAACATTGTATGACAGAATAAAGAAGGAGGTCAAGGATATACAAGAAACTATACATTCGATCCGCGTAGTGCCTACTACACCTTCTTCAGAAGAAAGTTTAGAATTGGGGGATGAGCCCACCCAATTACGAATATTAGCAGATGCAAACGAGCCTCGACTTCGTCAAGTCAAAGTAGAAAAGGAGCAGTCCACAGAGGCCTTAAAGCAAGAAATGGAGTAGGCCACAGAGACCTTAAAGAAAGAAAAGGGGGAGGTCCTAGAGAAACTTCGAGCTACACAGAAAGAGAAAGATGAACTTAGGGAGATGTTCGAGGAGGACAAAAAGAAAATCCAGAAAGAGAAATACCAGTTGCTCACATAGTATATTGGGGTTAAAGAGGCAGTCACTAAAGCACTTTGCTCTGTGTCGGGCTTGGGGAAGGAGGAGGAAGATTCAACCAAGATACAAGTGGGGAATCTCACTGAGGCCATTCAACAGCTTCAAGCAAGAGTAATGGAACTAGAAATCCAAGCAGTGTTGAGCACTCCGCAAGAAGTGCGCGATCAGAGGGAAGAAGATGCTAGGAACGTAGTAGAAAGAATCAGGGCATTGGCCTCAGAGTGTAAGAAACTAAGTGATCGAAGTACGCAAACCTATGAGCACCTTGCAAAAGATCCGAAGCTGAGGAAACTGGAGGCACATCTCTCGGAGGCAAAGCAACAGTCATCCACTATACAAGTACAACTGAACCTGCTTACTGTCATTGAGAAGATGAAGAGGTCACAGGAGCAACGCACAGTCCAAAAATAGGTTACTGCTATCCAAAGCAAGGTTATGGAAGTGACACAAAGACTCCAGCCAATGTAGGACGAAGCCTACCTGATTTTTGAAGAAGTTGAAGGACAAGGATCACAGGTAGACCAACTGGTTGTGACAGTGGAACAATGTCTGGAAGGGCTTGTTACTGAGCAAGTTGTTCAGGAGTTCGCCGAGCAGGAGGCTCTAGAAAAGTAGCAAGTCGAGGCAGCTCGAGCTAAGCTTGAGGCCTTCGAAGTAGCCCTGCCCAGATGTGAGTGACTCGGGATGAGTCACATGTGAGTGTTGGGGGCCTGTTGGCCCTCGACCAAGTTTTGAGGAAACATTGTTCATGTTTGGACATTTTTGGGAATTTGACAATGTAATATCCCTCGACCGAATCCAATTTCAAATGTAATATAAATATACTTAAGTTGGTGAGTTGTTTTGAACTCATTTGGTAATGCACATCATGTGGCATAGTGTGCACATGAACTACACAGTAAAATGATGTAGTATGCACATCGCAAGATACTGCGTGTAGTAACTAAGGTGTGCACAATATGGAGGACAATGAGCCTCATGTATATGATATGTATTATAGTATGGTGATCCGGTTACTATAAGCTAGGATGCTTATGTTTTGGTATTAGAATGAAACGCCTAGATGTCAAGGGCCAATGTGCCTACTTTGTACATGACTCATGATTAATATAAATACATCACTGCGCACAGATCGACCACGATAAAAGATATGGGGGAATGAACTTCACCAGTTAGGGAAAGGGAGGGCCAAAAGTCAAGGGAATATTATATTGATATTCCTAAAATGTAAAGTATGGATAATTATTTTATCCTAAGTCCTAAAGTTGGAGACAAATGGACTAAAGTAACTTCCAATATGACAAGTGTCAAGTTGGGGACATGCATTCATATCGTGGGAGACTTAGCTCATTTGGGGATATTTCCATGGGGAGGGGAATTCTTACTAGCAACAGAGCCTAACCATCATTCTCACCATCACTTTCACGAATAGTTCATAGTGATTCTTGTACACACTCAGTTATCCAGTCAATGATTCCATGACCATTTTCACTCACGCATTCTGTTATCTTGGAGACAACCATTTCACCATTCCGAAACCTGTTCCCATACCTCCTTTTGGTTGGTGTACCTGGTTAGCTTGGAGCGGGATTGAAGAAGTGGGTTTTCAGGCCTGTGAGTAGTTCTCTGAGTGAGAGAATTGCTGGGGATTGATTCCGAAGGTGCTAAACTGTAGCTACAATGCTCTGAGAATTCTGGTCCAGCCTATTGTTGAAGCCCTAGAAGGGAAATGGGGCAACCGAGGGACAGTTGAGCAGATAAGGGGCACACTTCCTTGGGTGGGACAGGCATGTGGGGAATGAGAGGTTGTAGGCTGTTAGTTGAGTGAGCACCTGAGACTTAGTCTTTCCTGTTGTCCTTGAGCCTTAGCCTGGATAGGAGCCTTTTACCCTGGGTGGAGTTCAGTCCCAACTCAACGGTGACTCACTGTTGAGAGTGATGAACAATGTAGTCTATGGCTGGGAGGTTCATGGATGGTCTGTAAGCAGTTGGTGACAGTATTTCTATGATAAGTACCAATTGTATGATAAAATGATATGATGTTTTGTTATTTACATGCCTATGTTACGATTTTAGCATATATGTGATTATGATTGCTTGTGTTCTTATGGGTAATTTCCTGTAAATGCTGCATATCTGTATTTACTGTTATTTCCATATAAAAGTTGTATGTTACAGAAAGAAAATTGTTGTTTAACTTTAAATCTTCTGCAAGAATGTTGTAAGTATATGTTCTAGCTGAATGCAATAAAAAGAGTAAATATAGGTGGCATAACTCAGTTGATTACTGAAAATGTTACTGACTGGTGTCAGAGCATGAGTGGTTTCTCTGGAGTGGCACACTCCAACCTGAGGTTGGTTGGGGGAACATTACAAACAGCTTGGTCGAAGATGGAGTGCCCAAGCGGAGCTGAGATCGCGAGATCTCACTCGTTTTGTGGGATTTTTGGGTTATTAGGGTTTATGTAATGGGTATGGGACATTGACCCAAGGGTTTACCGATATTTAGGCCCTTTTTGTAATGTATAAATAGATAGCTAAGCGATGTAAGAACTAGTTACTTATGATAGACTTAGTGCAAGAGGTGTAAGTCCTAACTATGTGCAAAGAATTTTAATTGGCTTAGTGCAAGAGAATGTAAGTTTCTTTGTGCACAGACGTTGTATGTAAGGCTTTGTGCTATTGAGGAGTTGGCTCTGTGCCTTGACCTGGTTTTGAGGAAGGTGGATCTAGTGCGATGTGCATAGATCACCTGTCCAGTGCGAAGTTGGGCTCGGTATCTTTGTGCACAGGGGAAAAAAAATGTAGAAATCTTGAAGACTAATAAAGAAGAATAAGAGTTGGTGTACTTATCCCCACACTGGGGTGAACCACGTATATCCTGTGTTGATGTGATTTGAGCAATGATGTCTATGCTTTTTTATGTATTTACCTACTTAGTACATTGATATTGATGTATGATAGATAGATCTATGGAGGCTTAGTGCTTTTGTATGATGAATACTAGATCTGAGCTGATGCTATGTGCTAAATGGTTGGATGTGCTTAATCTTGATTATTACTACGTTGATCTGTAATAAGGGTTTAAACTGTGATGTGAATAAGGTTTAAGAACTAATGCATGTTATTTTCTAGGCGCTCTATTAAGTGTTATAATCACAAATCTATGTCCCAGCTTGGTTGTAGACACCTGATTCCTGCAACCCCCCTGCCTCTACCTCGAGTGAGACTTCATCTGCTTCACAGGTGTTGCCGAAAGGGCCAATAGTTAGGGTTTTGTTGGTGCATTGTTGAAGCGTTGAACCCTGGGTCTACCCCTGTCCCAACAACAGGTTTTAAATGAGACAAAGAAACTTGCAACAAGATGAAAATTGACACCTTTAACATTACCAAGACACAAGAAATTGCATCAAATTGCTTACTACTTCCAAGTAGCTAAACCATTCAAACCCTAGTTGCAAAAAATATACATCCAAGAGAGAAAACCATCCAGAAAAATCCTTCTCCAAAAATGGCACTTGAGTTCCAAGAGCTAGAACATTTAAGACCTCTTGAGGGGAAACTCACTCAAGTTGCGATGATGAAAAGGAGAGAAGTTCCTCTATATTTATAGGGGAAAGGCTCAACTTTTTCTTACAAGAAAATTGTAATTTTAAGACTAAATTCCACTAAATCTAGCATGTTATCCCCTAGCCTATGGATAACTAAGGAGATCATGTCTCGAGGCCCATAGGTTCTAGACATGGAGTACCGAGAGATAGACGAATTGAACATGGCCCTGGAGGTCCCCTCTTTTCTTAAGTGCAGTCCATTCATCACCAACAATAGTATCCATCCCACCAGCCTGGTCTTGAAGTAGTGGTGGCTCTTGCTCCATGAGGTACTGAGTCCAGGTATCATGGTATGTATCAGTCTAATTTTTGAAGTACTTGAATATGTTGTATTGAATAATTCTTCATTTCATGACGTTTTCTTTGAAATTATTCTCTTTGCCTCGTTTATACTTGGAATGGTAACATTTTTCCCCTATAAGTTGGTTTCCCTTTAAGAGGGGTTGCTACTGGGTGGTTCTGTGAAAATTTATCGTTCTTTCCCTCCATACTTACCACTTTCTATCCTTATTCCTTCCATCCCCTCTATCCTTGTTTGGGCATTGGGATTGGCTACACTAGGAAGGGTTGTACCTTACCTTGTGGGAATAAGGCGCTAAAGGCCCAGAGGGTAAAAGTAACTGGCAAGAATTAAAAGCCAATGTTGAAACCTTTGAGATGCTTTGCCTAGGGATCCCCAAGCAAGCTGTGAAAAGATTTCGAGTAAGAAAAGTGGACCCATAAGATTCATAAACACTCAAGGTACTAGTTGATGGATAATAGGTCTCATCACGAGCCGACCTATTATGTCCATGGGCATATAGCGATATGAGACTACCACCTATTTGGTCAATAAACCAGGGTAGTGGCTCTTGGTGGCATAGCCAAGAGAAAGGGGGTATCATCATGAGACAACCTTCTCATTTTTGTGAAATGTTTTTGGATAACGCTGTCACCTCTGGTCATCAAGCCAGGACAGTGGCCCTCAACTATTCCCTTGGAGCATAAAAGCAAAATATCAAAAGAAATAAAGCTAAGAATAAAAGACAATGTATGGACTAGGAAATAATTGCATTTATGACAAGGTGAAACTCACCCTCTACACAAACACCCATAGGTAAGACTTCACATTTCCTTGTTATTACATGCACCCCATGCCCAAATACTTACCCTATGCCACCTCATACACTTACATGACTTGGATTAGATCCCACCTAGGAAACATCCCAAACTTAAGAGAGGTTAGCCTAATAGGACACCCTGAGACCTTCTCCAAACCTAACTTGTTAAGTTGCATAATGTCTTTGAGAATTTGTTTGGGTTAAGGGGGGTTTGATGCACATGTTTGGGTAATTTAATTATTGGATGTGATTTACATGCTATGATCCTTGTGACTTATGAACCCTTGGAGGGCGTACTTATTGTTGTTGCAGGATGTTGCCCGATGGATAGGTACACATGAGGGAATGATTAGCTTGAACCTTCATGGGGGATTAAATCTCACAAATGGATGTTGCAACCCCAGCTAGGGGTAAGAAGAAATTGAAGATTTGCACTGGGAAAAAGAAGGATGTTGCCTTCAGAGGCAACCTGGAAGGCCTATACCTATAGGAACCTTGCTCTTCCACATGGATGTTGGCCCTTGAGGGCCTTAGATGTCACCATCATGACCTTAGACGTCATCGAGAGTTTTTGTTTTTGTTTTGGAGGCATTTATGAGCCTGGTGGAACATGTGGGCATCATTTGGGGCCTATGGAGGGCAAGCACCCTAAATTTTAGGCTCAACTTTCCACCTTTAGGCCTCAACATCACCCTATATGGGAATGATGTCACCCTTGGAGGTGTCTTTAGATGCTAATTAATTTTTATTATATCAAAATTGACATTTATTTTTAATTGGCCAGGTTGGCCTTATTTTGACCTAAAAATTAATTAAAGGTCAAAATTTTGTATAAATAAACATAAAGTGCTCTAATTTTTACATCACAACTCTCCTCTCACAAGAGGGAGGATAGGAATTTTCGCCCTAAATGGGTTATTGGATGAAATTACCAAGGCACACTTGCTTGGAGGCTATTTTGGATGCATTTTGGATCATTTCTTGGTGAAATTTTGGCAAATCTAGGGTTTTCGTGCTTGATTATTCTTGGTGAAGTAAGTAAATCTGCAATTTTCATTTCATGATAAATGTCTATGGTATGTTTACTTGTTCATATTTAAGATTATGAAATTGCTTGGTTGAAACCCTATGAGTAATAAACATAAGGTGCTTCTTTCTTGCTCTTTATTTTGCTTGTTTTGCTTAAGAAGATCTTGTATAGACAAACTTCTAGAGCCCTAACGTGCTAGCACTTTTGAAGCTTTGTCTAGTTTTTATTACATTAAATATTTTTCAAGATTCTAAAGATAGGAGAAATCACTAGGGCCTAGAAGTGCCTACACCCTAGTTGAACCTTCTCTTTGAGGCTTGGTGCTTGAGAACTTTAGACAAGTATAATCATTATTGTCTCTCCAAGTTAATGTGCTGATTTAATTGACTCCATAAACCCTAAAGGCACTAGTCTCTTGTCTCTCTTTTGTTGGAAGGTTGATCAAACACTCAAAAACTATTCTATTAAGTTATTACTAATTAAATATAACACTAATTTATCCTAGATCGCTAACTTTCTTGTTGTTGTTATAAATGTTTGCTACAACCATCTAACTGCAACAAATTTTCTGCATAATTGACTTTGAATGCTAGATAAACACTTCAGAAGTTTCTTATGACATTTGATTACGATTCTTCTTAATAAATTATATCTTTTCAAGCAATTCTGAAGAGCTTTTATTGCAGCTGTTACAATTTATTAACTGTTGTTCTAAACTTATTAAATGTTGCAATTTTATATCAGCTAGCACTTATTTCCACTGTCCATTGTCTATTGAGGTGTTATTATCATATTTTTAATTGGAATTATTGTATATGTATGCTATATTGTCTTGTTCCGGGCAGGTACATCAAACACTTCATTAACCTCATCTTTTAGATACACACTTAGTGAATTTGGTAACTAGTGGGAGGGGGGAATATATATTGACCATAAACCTAATTTTCCAGCCCTTTAGGTAACCCGAGATGTCTCCCTTAGGGTAGATCATGCCTACCCATAAAAAGTGGGGATTTCCTGTTAAGGTGACGATGATATGATATCCTGTTTGTTATGCCAATATCCCTTACTTGCCTTGGGCTTTGGGCAAGTACAAATTACACGATAACATTTTTGGCACTGTTGCTGGGGAACACTAAGTCAATATTCCTCAAAGAAATTTTTTTGGTAAGCCTTTCCCTCAAAGACTTCATCTTACAAAGCTTACCTGGTGACTCCACTAAGGGTGATTCCCTCACTCCATTTGATAATCCTTAAAAGGATATCTGGCGACTTGTTGGCCCTTGGTTATGGAATCAAGAGAAGATTAAGGAAGAAGAGCAAAGTATGAACTGCGCGGAAGGCACATTAACTGAGAATGGGTTGAAGTGGTGAAAGAAGCAGAAAAGAATGAGTGAAGAAAGAGAAAATCTATAAGTTGGAATAGAATATCAAGGAAGACAGATCAACAAAGAAGAAGGATCGTGGAAAAATCAACAAGCAGAAAAAGCCACCATCGGATGCTTTGGAGCACCTCGCGGAAAAGAAGGAATAAAAGGCTGGCGAAGTCCTTAAAATCATGGGTCAAGTTAACCTAGGCTTTAGGCACATAGGGTTTTGGATCTAGGGTTTTGACACCTAGAATTTTTCCATGTAATGTATAAATAAAGGTCCATAGGACCTGGGATGGGTTTGTTCATGTTATTAGGGTTCAAAGTTGGATTGTGTTGTTGATGTTGAGTGATTAATGTTGCGTGAGAAAAGTATTGTGCTGTGAGAGGATTCTTGTATTGTAAGATCTTTAGTTGGGTGTGAAGATCAACCCTACAGCTAGGTGTGCAGGGAGGGGAGAGAAGAAGAGAAAGAGAGAGAGATATGCAAGCTAAGTGTTGGCCCTCGACCAAGTTTTGGAGAACCTTGGTCATTTTTGACCATTTTTGGGACTTCAACAGGCAGGTCGAATATGGAGCACCCAGGCGAAGTGGAGATCACAGGATCTCACCCCCCTTTTATGGGCTTTTTGGGATTAGGGTTTATGTAATGGGTATGGGATGTCGGCCCATGGGTTTACCCATTTTTAGGCCCCTTTTGTAATGTATAAATAGATATGTAGGCAATGTAATAAAGAAGAGACCTGGTAGAATCGAATTAGTGTGGATCTAGAGGATGTGTGCATACTATGTGTTAAGACTTGCAGAGCTAAGTGCAAGTGATTGTAAGAATCTTGTGTGCAGACTGTGTAAGAAGGCTTTGTGCTATGACCTAACTTGGCGAAGGAGGATCTGGCGAGGTGTGCACAGATCTCCTGTCCTATGCAAAGTTGGTTTTGTGGCTCTATGCATGTAAGAAGATTGAAAGAAGATAATAAAGAAGAAGAAGAGTTGGTGGACGTAGCCCCACACTGGGGTGAACCATGGACATCCTGTGTTGTGATTGCTTTGTGCTATTGATGTGATTTATGCTTAGTGCTGAATCTTATATATGTTAGATGCATCTGATGAAGTAGATTAGTTCTTAGTGATATGAATGAATGCTATATCTGATCTATTTCTATGTGCTAAGTGATTGGATGTGTTAGATCTTGTTGAATACTGTGTTGTTCTATAATTAGGGTTTTACCCACGATGTGAATAAAGGATTAAATACTAATGAATGTTAATTGCTAAGTGCTCTGTTAAGTATTGTGATCACATATCTGTGTCCCAGCTAGGTTGTAGACAATTGAGTCCTGCAACCTCCCTGCCTCTACCTTGGGTAAGACTTCATCTACTTCGAAGGTGTTGCCGAAAGGGCCGATGGTTAGGGTTTTGTTGGTGCACTATTGAAGTGTTGAACCCTGGGTTTGACCCTGTACCAACAAATAGTTTTGTTGCCGGGACTTGAAACTGCGATTGATGGGAACTAAGGAAAAGATAAATCTCTATGCGTAGATCTATTTCTCTAGTGTGCAATACTCTACTTGACTTGTGAAGCTTGCTTCCAAGAAGAGAAGTCCGATCTAAAGAAAAGAGGTAAGATCTTAAAGCTTGGTGCTTTGATAAAAGTAATATAAGTGGAAATTTTTGTTTTGAAAGAATGGATCTAGGTATATTTGATAGATTTCATCCTAATATGAAAACTAGGGCACAACTAGAAGAAATAAGATGTGATATGAATAGATCTGATAGAAATAATGAAAGATATATTATTCCTATGCATAGAAAGAATTTTTGGACTAACAAGTGGATGCAGGATCCTAGAAAGAATTTTTTGCAGGTCTATCACTGTGATCCCAGTGCGCAGTACGAGAAATGTTGGGGATCATTCAAGAGAAAGAGAGGATTGACTCTTTGTTATAGTAGTAGAAGACCGAGACATATTGCTAAGGAATTTCCTGATACTGGACATGAAGTTTTGGATTTCCCTAGAATGATTGTTGAAGTTGAAAATATGAACATGAGACAAGAAAACCACGAGGAAGGTAAAGAGACTAAGACTATGCTGAAGAACCAGAAAGAATCATAGGCTATATTATTGGATATGAAAAAAACGCTGAATGATTACAGAGACATCAATTTATTATAGATATTAAAAGAGAAAGAGTGTATATAAACAAGAATAGGAGACTTCGACATAGACTGTGTATTGGATGCAGAAACACAGGTGAACATTATGCCAGAAAGTACTTGGGAAATTTTGGGGAAGCCTGCTATGGTTCCTTCATTGGGAGGAATATGATTGTTTAAAGGAAATATGATAACCCTATGTGGAAGACCTACTCATGTACCTATGAGTGCTCATGGAACATCGATGAAATAAGGATTTGAGGTCATTAATTTTGTTGAGAACAACACCCCTTTTGCACTTTTGTTAGGAAGGAATTGGATTGAGAGAGATCAGATCTGAAGGAAAGAAGAAGAGGAAGCTATGGAACAGAAAAAAAGAAAGAATTAAGGGATTTCATGGCTAAGAGAATAACACGCTTAATATAATAACAAGAGGACAAGTCGAAGCAACTAAGGGCAAGAGACTTAGCTGTCGAAGTTGAAAGAACACAAGAAGGCTTAAATAACCTATCCATGTAGGAGAGTAGAGCACCTACTCCAGAAACAGTAAGAGAAGAAGTATTATCCTTGCACCTTGTGAAATATCCTTAGCAGTGTGAAGTTACTATGCTAAGAAAATATAAGAAGAAAAAGGAATCCAGAGACGCAGATCACTAGAAAGAAATAAAGACATCTCAGTAAGAAGAAAAAAAAGATAGAAAACTTGTAGAAGGAAGGTTTGCAGAACTTGAACCTTGCCAAAATAACAGAACAACACCGACTGACACTTCGCCATGAAAAATAAATATGATCGTTGGAGGCGTCCAGACCATTAGAACGATGCTCCAGAAAGACTAGCTCATTTTGCAGTGAAACAAAGCCAAACATGAGATAATGTTTGACATGATCGAGGCGTATATGAAAGGGGTACAACAAGCCCTCTACTCAAGCCACACAATGTCTACAGTGCCATCATTGTCACTAGAAGGGATAGAAGTAGGAGATGAGCCTTCCCAGCTACATAGATTAGCAGATTCGACAGAGGCTCGCCTTCGTCGGGTCCAGGAGGAAAAGGAGTAGGCCATAGAGGGATTAAAGAAAGCAAAGGAGGAAGCCTTAGAACAACATCAGATTGCACAACAAGAGAAATACGACCTCCAGGTGAAGTTTGCAGAGGATAAAGAACATATCCAGAAGGAAAAAGAACAGCTGCTCTCAAAACGGATTGGAGTTAAAGAAGCAGTGACTAGAGCACTTCGCTATGTGCTGAGCCTCACACAGATAGAAGAAGATACAATAGAGAGTCAAGTGGAGAAGCTCATTGAAGATATTCAACAAATTCAAGCAAGAGTGGAAGAAATAGAACTGCAAGCAGTGCCAAGCACTCCGTAGGAAGTGCGAGACCAGAGAGAAGAAACTGCCAGGAGCGCATTCGAAAGAATCAAGTCATTGGACTTAGAATGTAAGCTACTTAGAAATCATAGTGCACATACCTATGAGCGCCTTGCAGAGGACCCATTAGAAGCACAACTTCAAGAGGCAAATAAACAAGCATCAACAGTGCAGGCACAACTGAAACTGCTTTCAGTAGTTGAGAAGATGAAAAGGTCACAGGAACAACACGCAGTTTAGCAAAAGGTCCATGCTATCCAGAGTAAAGTCATGGAAGTGACTCAGAGACTCCAGCTGATATAGGACGAAGCCTGCACACTTTTGGAGGATATCGAGGGACAAGGTGAACAACTGGAACAAGTGGTCACCACAGTGGAACAACGCTTGGAAGGACTTGTCACTGAGATAGTCATTCAGGAATTCGCCGAGTAGGAGGCTCTGGCGAAGCAACAAGTTGAGGTAACTCGATCCAAGCTCGAGGCCTTTGAAGTAGAGTTTCCCATATCAGAGTGACTCGAGACAAGTCACATGTTAGTGTTGGGGGCCTATTGGCCCTCGACCAAGTTTTGGAGAACCTTGGTCATGTTTTACCATTTTTGGGACTTCAACAGGCAGGTCGAAGATGGAGCGCCCAGGTGAAGTAGAGATCACAGGATCTCACCCCCTTTTTACAGGATTTTTGGGATTAAGGTTTATGTAATGGGTATGGGATGTCGATCCATGGGTTTACCCATGTTTAGGCCCCTTTTGTAGTGTATAAATAGATATCTAGGCGATGTAAGAAAGAAGAGACCTAGTAGAATTGACTTAGTGCGGATCTAGAGGCTGTGTGCATGCTATGTGTTAAGACTTGCAGAGCTAAGTGCAAGTGATTGTAAGAAGCTTCTATGTAGACTGTGTAAGAAGGCTTTGTGTTGTGACCTAAATTGGGGAAGGAGGATCTAGCAAGGTGCGCACATATCTCTTGTCCTATGCAGAGTTGGTTTTGTGGCTCTATATATGTAAGAAGATTGAAAGAAGATAATAAAGAAGAAGAAGAGTTGGTGGACGTAGCCCCACACTGCAGTGAACCATGTACATCCTGTGTTGTGATTGCTTTGTGCTATTGATGTGATTTATGCTTACTGCTGAATCTTTATATATGTTAGATGCATCTGATGAAGTAGCTTAGTGCTTAGTGATATGAATGAATGCTAGATCTGATCTATTTCTATGTGCTAAGTGTTTGGATGTGTTAGATCTTGTTGAATACTGCGTTGTTTTGTAATTAGGGTTTTACCTGTGATGTGAATAAAGGATTAAAGACTAATGAATGTTAATTTATAAGTGCTCTTTTGAGTATTGTGATCACAGATCTGTGTCCCAGATAAGTTGTAGACACTTGAGTCCTGCAAATGCCCCTGCCTCTACCTTGGGTGAGACTTCATCTGCTTCGCAGGTGTTGTTGAAAGGGCCGGTAGTAAGGGTTTTGTTGGTGTGTTGTTGAAGCATTTGTTGGTTGTGGAGCCTGATTATCTTCCTGATTCAAAGGTCCTTGTTTTCAGCCGTGTTTATACCCCGTGAAGTATTTACACCCCAAAAGTATGTACACTCTTCCACGCGGGGGAGTGCAGAGGGGGGGTACCCCCTTTGCGGGGTCCGGGGGGGCTATCCCCCCGGCTGGGGGGTCTGGGGG
>JZKD02S0234688.1:154445-166005 GCA_000966675.3 Picea glauca
TATCTGTTGCCTTCAGAGGGGTCAGTGGCCTGAGTTCCTGAAGACAGAAGGGAGAAGAACTTTTCCTGAGAAAAGAAGTTGCATTTTCCCTTGTAAAAACCCTGTAAAAAAGGAATTTTGCAGGTTGCTATATAGGCAGGGTGCGAGAATGCCTGATTCTCATAGGTTGCACCATAGCTAGGGTGTGAGATGTTCACAGGTTTCTCTATAGGCAGGGTGCGAGAATGCCTACAAGTGGGAAAAACAAACGTTTTCTCGAATCTTCTAGAAGGAGAAACTTCTATGGTGAGGTGGAATCCAAATGGTTTGGATCTTACTCACTTTCATGATTTAGTGGTATCATCCTAACCTCCTCACCTCATCCTCTTCAACTTATAAAAGGAGAGGAGTTCTCATGGAGAAATTTAGCTTTGGTTAGCTTTGGAGCTTTTGGGATTAGCTTGGATTATAGTGCCTTTGAGATTTTCTTTGTCAAGATAGATTGTCAATATTATCAGATCCATGCTCAAAATTATTGGAGTGAAAGTGTGTGGGGAATGAAGGATAGTTGGAAGGGACCTTACGACATCAAGGCCATGGTTGTAATCTCTCTTTCACATTTAATATGATACAGTAATATGATTCTTTCCTATAAAGCTTGTTGTGTTTTATTGTATGATTCCTTGATCACATACATAGGTTTATATTGAGTTTATGCTATTGTTATCACTTTGGTTGGTTGCATTCTTTTGCAGGATCATCATTGTATGAGTGTTGGAATGGAGCTAGGATGGCAATGGCGGGAGGATGTGACATTTAAATGGTATGTCACCTATCCTTCTTTAGTTAGTAAATTCAATATCTAAAACTTAAGGAAAGCGTCATGTTCTGGTGTGTTTTGTTCTAGATCTAGGTGGATCTAGGGAGATCAATTAGTGTCCGCACCTACCTATTAGACCGATAACAGGTGCTAACCTTAGCGTCCTATCTTTCTAGGGTATTACATAATGTGACTGTGAAGGGGAAAGTCTTCACGGTACCTAGAATCGACGTTGGCCAAACTCACTCTGGCTCCTTGGAGGGTATACCCACGGTTATGTGTGGGAGCTTGCACCAGGGTGTAAGTCCGTTAAGCAGTTCGTCAGTGTAAATTTTCCACCCTAGCCCAGCCCCTTCTTGTCTCGTTGTTGCGATGTTGGATTTCATCACCGATTAGTGACTTCAGAATTAGAAGGTCTTGTTTTCTTGGTTTTGCTTCCTAGATTTTGTTTACTAGAGCGTGTTGTTTGTTTACCAAAGTTGACCATCAATTTTTTCTTTGTAATTTTGTCACATGTTTACACTAGCTCCTCCATGACATTCATGTAGAATGTAGGGTTTATCTTTAGAGCATCTGGAAGGTTCTCAACCCTTGCCTACAAGTTCCCCTGAGGGCTCTCCTCAACAGAGTGAAGTCCAAGCCATCACTACACCACAAGTGGAACAAACTGACTCTCTAGAACATTTCCAAATTACCAATACTCAAGAGGACTTTCGACTTCACCCTGATTATGAGTGACCGTTTATGCGACTGAATTCTTCTGGAGACTTAGTTGTTACGTCTTCTGGATCACCGGTTGGACCCTTTCCAGGCATTGAAGGCCAAGATCCTTTTTGGTCTACGAGCATTTTTTGACGGGACCTTTTTGGTCTAGGTTCACCTGTGATTTTCGAAATCATCTCACCTGTGATTTCTAAAATCTCTAGCCCAGAGACAGTACTGTTTACTACTGCCTATTATTTTCCTGGTACAGACGCCCCACGATCTGACCACATCTTGACCATCCCTATAGAAATGGCCCATCATACAGATACTACGAGTGTTCACACCGGGTTTACTGCGGTTAGTCTTGCCCCCATCAGCACACCGCGAATGCCCAGCGTCACCCCAACACTACCACCAGGATACCGTGCATTGAATAATTCCATTCCCACTCCTACGCAAACCCCATCCGGCTCTCCTGGTGGTCCCTCTTCTTCTGGGCACTCTCTTCCCAATTTTATTCTAACACTCCCTCAATTTCCTTTTGGAGGACCTCTCTCGTCCTCCACTCGCAGTCTTAATCCTAGTGGCACTATTCCGTCATTCACACCAAATTACCAGATTCTCGTTGGTGGACAATTTCACCAAGGTGGTATGACTCAACCCCCTCTCAGCAGGCAAATTCCTATTGGAATGAAAATCCCAATTGGAACACAACCCCAATTGGAACACTGCCCCCAATTGGAACACTACCTTCGATAGGAGGACCGACCCCACCTTATGGAAAAAACATACCTCTGTCCTTGGCCCAGTATTGGAATCAATTGATACAACATCCTCCTCAATTGACTGAGGGGAAGTAGTTTCCAGCTGCATCTGTGATACCCCCTAGTATAGGCCAACCATATCCAGGTACATTCAATCCCATTTGGGGCTCGAATGCTCAAACTCATGTTCTTGTTCCAGTATACAATCCCATGAGCTACTATCCTCTCCAACCACCACTGAATCTGCTTGGGTCTTCCCATTATATGCAGACTGCTTATGGGCCTACTGGTTTTCCGGTGGGGCTTCCTCCCCAAAGCCACCAGTACCCGCAGGTGAATCAATAGTTACCCTTCTTGGCAACTTTGGATCTTCTGGATTTGTCAAGGATTTTAAATGATCCAATTCGTCACTCTCCCCAATGGCCTGCAATACCAGCCAAGCTACCATCGGACATCCCTAAATTCGATGGAAAAGTGGGAGAGGACATGAACAATCACTTCATGACTTTTCACCTCTGGTTTTCATCCAACTCATCGATGGATGACTCTATTCGTTTACGTCTTTTTCAATGAACCCTCATAGGTTTTGTTGCGAAGTGGTATATTGAATTACCATGAGGTTTCTTCACTGACATCAACACCCTAGCTATGGCTTTCCTCACACACTACCAGTTACCGATTCGTTATGAAATGGGGACCAAGATTTTGAGTTCTTTCAAACAAAACAAAGCCACTCATATATCTGATCACATTCATGAGTGGCAACGGAGATGACCTCTCATCAAACTCAAACTCCCCGATTAGTTGCTGGCAGGATGGTGCACCAAATCATTTGTGAATGACATTAGTCATGACATCACCATGGGTGGAGTAGTCACGGAAGAGCAGGCCATAAGTCGTGCTCAATACCTTGACCTCGTTTACTCACAAATGAGTACCCTTTACGATTTACTACCTGAATTACCTCATCCTTCCACTTCTGCCACTTCAACTACTCCAACTACTTCTCATGCAGTTGACAGTGTGATTGGCACTTTCTAGGCCCAACCACATTCCACCTCAAGCACCAACCCCAAACCTGCTTCTTCTAATGTTCAAAATGCTCCGTCTCCTACCCCTCCAACCGGCAAGACTTCCGAGGTAAATGTAGTTCAATCTACCCCAGCCGGTAAAAACAAATCTAAAAAGGGAAGGGGTAAGAATAAGTAGGACAAAAATACTTCTCAAGCAGAGCAAAGCAAAACTACACTTGTTGACGATCGGGATAAGCGCAAACCTCGATACCCTTGTCTTATCTGTGGTGATGATCACTACACAAAGGATTGTCCATGATGCGCTGAGGTCACTAAGTTCCTTCAAGGAGCTCCAAAACCACCTGCTCCGACCATTTTGTCCCAACCCTTCCCGTCTCAACAATAGGCTCAGTTGGTCATTCATGACCAACCCTCATCTTCTACTACATCCTATGTATTGATGTGTACTGGTGATTCAAAGAAGAAAGACGTTGCCCTCACTACTCGAGCCAAAGATTATTCTCCCTCTAAAGAGAAGGTTGATGATCTACCTCCTTCCTTGGTACAACCCTCTCCCGCGACTCCACCTACCAATGGTCCTCTTCATCTAAAACGACTGAGCCTCGACACAGTTCTTCGACCCCCCCCAAAGTGCGTCGTTCAGAAATCGAATTTCAATCCTCATGCTTGTGCTGCCCAGAACTACAACATTGTTGAAGATCTGGCCCAAGCACCTTCTGTGATGTCAACCCTCGAAGTCCTTCAAAGTTGTCCCACACAACAGAAGGCACTGTTGAAAGCTATCAGTGGAATCGACCCGAAAGATACGAATTTAATAATTTTTGACTTGGAAGATCACATTCCAAGGTTATCCCCTCAACTCGTGTTCTAGATCCAAGTGATTGTCTCTGACAAAAACATTTGTCGAACTGTTATCGACGAGGGTGACTCGACGTGTGTTATGTCTCTTACCTGCTGGAAAGCCATTGGCTCTCCCTCTTTGAATGAATCCCATAATACTCTCAAAGCCTTCAATGGCTCCGGTTTTAAGCCCTACGGTGTGCTTCTTTCATTTCCCATCACATTAGAAGGCAAAACGGTCCAAGTCGAAGTGGAAGTCTTTGACACTCCTGTTGATTACAATCTTCTGCTTGGCCACCGCTGGATTGATTCCATGCGCGCAGTTGTGTCAACCCTTTTACATGTGGTACGTTTCCCACATCAAGGGAAGGTAGTCACCATCAACCAATTAGCCTTATTTAATTCCGGTACCCGTAATGACAATGTACCGTTCATCGCTAAAACCCCACCGGGTTGTGAGAACATCGGTGTAGGCCTTCTAAAAGACTCTTCGTTAATGGGTACTTTCCCCATTCCACCGCCCGATGTTCCATGCTCGTCTGTTGCTTCAATCAACATGATCTCCACCTCGATTCGTGAACTTCCAGCGTCTCACGACCCATGGATCGTACCTGACCCTGGAGATCATCTTCGTTACGACGATGAAATGCCGTTAAGTCTGGTCGAATCTGCCTATCAGGCCATTCAATCGGAAACACCTTCTACCCCCTCTCTTAGTGAGTTATCTCTAGATCCTTTTTGTGTTGTTTTTCCCACAGATGAGATGATCATGTATGTTATGGAGGACACCCCTTGGGACGATGGACATCATCATTACATCCTCTTTCTGGAGCAACATACCATTGAGAACTACCAACGGATCTCGACCCCGTCGACCGTTGTCGTCATCTCAACCGTTCCCACCGACACGATGTGTTTTCTAAAGGGAACTTAAGCAATACCTCGCCCACTATTCCCCTCGACATATCCATCAAACCTGGGATTATCGAAAATGTACATATCGAAGCTTCGTGTTCCTCTGACGAAATCATCACCTACACATCCCTTTTCAAAGAGTTTTGTGACATCTTTGCCCGGAGCTACGAAGAAATGTCGGGTATCAACCCTGAGATTGTGATACATGAGATCAAGACATACCCCGACGCTAAACCCGTCTGGCAACGCCTTCGTCCAGTTCACCCACGTAAAGTGGCTGCTATCAAGCTCGAAGTCGAGAAACTTCTTAAAGCCGACTTTATTTATCCAGTGGCTCTCACTGACTGGGTTTCCAATCTTGTCCCGATCGACAAGAAACAAGGCACAATTCATGTATGCGTTGATTATAGGGATATCAACAAAGATTGTCCCAATGACAACTTTCCTACCCCTTTCGTCGATCAGATTGTCGACGATTGCGTCAAAAGTGAAATCTTCTCTCTGATGGATGGTTTCTCCAGGTATAATCAAATCAACATTGTTCCTGAGGATCAACATAAGACTGCTTTTATTTGTCCTTGGGGTACTTTTGCCTATAGAAAACTCCCTTTCAATCTTAAGAACGTTGGCGCAACTTTTCAACGCGCTATGTCTTATGCTTTCCATGATATCAAGCACATCGTTCAACCATATCTAGACGATTTACCCGCTCATTCAATGCGCTGAGTCAATCATCCAACCCACCTCTGAGCCATTTTCATCCATTGTCGGTTCTACCGTATACGTTTGAATCCTCCTAAGTGCGTTTTATGCGTGGAATCTGGCTGACTTCTAGGTTTTATTGTTTCGCGTCAAGGGATCAGGGTGGATCCTTTAAAGGTTGAGGCAATCCTTAATCTCCCTCCTCCTTCTACACTTTGCCAGTTACAAAGTTTGTAGGGGAAAGCAAACTTTCTTCGTCATTTTATCCCAAATTATGTCGATATAACTCGTGGATTTACGCGGCTACTAAAAATGGGTTCTGAGTTCGTATGGGATACCATCACCAACAGTTCTTTCAAAGCTTTGAAATTGTCCCTAACGTGTGCTCCAATTCTCTTTCCCCCCGATTACAGTCATGATTATTTCCTCTACCTTGCTGCCTCGGATTACACCATTGGTATGGTTCTCGTCCAAGAGGATGATGCTAACGACGAACATGTAATCTACTACTTGAGTCAAAGTCTAACGCCTATCAAAATCAAGTATTTACATGTCAAAAAGCTGGCCTTGGCTACCGTCCAAGCCATCCAACTCTTCCAGCACTATATCCTCTCGCGCAAGACTACAATGATTTCTACCTGCAACCCTATGCAACACATTCTCACACGTCAATTTCTAGGGGGGAAATACTCCAAATGGATTGTGATACTCTAGGAGTTTGACTTGGAATTCGAATGCGCCAAGTCCAAGAAGTCCTTAGTGTTTGCTGAGTTGATATGTGACTTTTCCTATTCTGAAACAAAAAATGTAGCAGCTGATTCATTACCCGATGAATCCCTTTTCCTCATCAGCACCGATGATCTTTGGTATGGCGATATCATCATATATCTCCAAACCCAGAGTTTCCAGCCAACTTTGTCTAGTATTGACCAACGTCGAATACACTACCAAGCCCGTCCATATATTATCCTCGGGGATACTCTTTATCGTCGGGGGATTGACTCTGTTTTTCGACGTTGCCTAACGTTCGATGAAGTCGAGAAAGATCTGAATGATTTCCATTCTGGAGCATGTGGTGGTCATATGTCTAGGTATGCTACTTCCCAGAAGATCTTATGAGCAGGGTATTTTTGGCCTTCTTTATTTAACGACTGCATAATCGTTGTTCAAAAATGCCATGCTTGCCAGACCTATAATAACAAGATATGGTCACATCCCATTCCTCTTCACCCTGTGGTCTCCGTTGGTCCTTTTGCAAAATGGGGCATCGATTTCATGACATGTCACCCTCACTCGGTCAGGGGGCATGGATACATTATTGTAGCTGTAGATTACTTTACGAAATGGGATGAGGCGATGTCGACATTTGACAACACTGGAAAGACCACAACATTATTCATTTTTAATCACATCATAGCTCGTTTTGGTGTTCCCCAAGCTATCATCACTGATCATGATAGCCACTTTAGAAACTTCATGATGTCTGAACTTACTGAAAAGTTGGGTCTTCGCCATGAAAACACAACGCCCTATTACCCACAAGCCAACAGCCAAGTCGAAGCAATTAACAAAGTTCCCATAACTATGCTTCGACGAATGATAGGGATTCACAAAACAAGTTGGCACACAATGTTGTTTTCGACATTGTGGGCTTACCGGACATCCGTCAAGTCCGCTACTGGGTTTACACCTTTCCGGTTAGTCTATGGTTTGGAAGCTATTCTCCCGATTGAATGTGAGATACCCTCTTTAAAACTAGTTGTTGAACTCTTACCAAACACTTTTGCTGAGGAAGAACATCTATTGTATCTTATGCAATTAGATGAAACTCGACACGATGCTACCCTAGTCATGGAAGCTCAGAAAAAACGTGTCAAGGCCCAATACAACAAACATGTCAAGCCTCGTGTTTTCTTCGAAGGAGATCTCGTTCTCCTCTATGAACAAGATCGAGATATGCTAGGAGCTGGAAAATTCGAAGCCATGTGGCAAGGTCCTTATATCGCTCGACGAGTTTTGGAAAAAGGAGCTTATGAGTTAGTAGATTACGATGGTATCCCTTTGAGTGAACCCAGGAATGGGTTGTACTTGAAGAAGTACTATGCATAAAATCATCTGTGCACGAGTACTTGTATTTTTATTGTATCATACTTCATGTGTGTTACCATAGCTTGATTTTGTCGTTATCTGGTCTTTGCCCTTATGTGACGTTGTGTTTTATTTCCAGATGTCGGAGTCTTCACTACCTTATATTGGCTTCGCTGATGGTGCTAGCCATAGTACTCAAAACCTTGCTTCCGTTGCATGGGCAATTTTCGCCCCTACAAACGCACTTGTCTCCTTACGAGGTGTGTGTCTCGGCCGTGCAACCAACAATATTACAGAGTATAGCACCGTTATCAAACTATTAAATGATGCTATCTCACTCGGAATCCATCATTTGGTTGTGTGACTTAATTTGCAGCTTGTAGTACTACAGTTAAGTAATGTCTATACTATTCGAAGTCCTACTTTGTTACGGGTGTATTTGCGAATTTGCCTCTTGGAACGTAATTTTGATTATATTGAATATCAACATATTCCTAGATGTCTAAATACATTAACTGATGCATTGGCTAACTATGTATTAGATAGACATTTGGATAATTTATAAATCAATCACATCAATTTTCACACAACACAAGATAAACTGGTAGAAGCTGTTTGTATATATAACGATCAAAAGAGTTTTTTTTTTACAAAAAGTTTTGTTCGATGACCAAAATGTCAAAATCTGAAGCTCATAGCTTCTACAAAGTGACGTCATGGATGACGTTCACGGTAACACACGACTGCCCGGGAAACCCTACGGAGCAGTCGGCCAATGGACTCTGACACTCCTACTGTATGACACTGATAACGTCGTGGAACCTCTCCAAGAGGCATGTCTGGAATATCTGTTGTCAAACCCTCTAGGTTTTGTTCCCCTACTGCATAATCCTCGGCGTCCCATTGTGGCACTGGCACCACCTCTCCTCGTCGCTGAATGGGAGAAGTACCAGGAGGTCGGTAAGGTCCCACATCTGTGTCATCAACAACGAATTTTGTATTTAGTCTTTGGACGAACATATAATTTTTTTTTGCATATAATAAAATTCACAAAAACATTTTAAAAGGAAAAAATTGTGTACCTCTTACCAAGTTCCCCCCACTGAGCACCCTCGGGCAGGACTAAGTCCGAATCTCCTCGAAAATCCAACCCGGCATAAGCATAATCGTCGACCATCAGCATTTGTGGTCACAACCAATCGAAGAAGGTATCATCATACTTGATAATTGGTCTAGCTAAATGCCGGGCCATGAGCTGACACCATCTCAACATTTTTGGATCTGTGGGAGCCGTTAAATCCCACTCAACCTGCAACCTCAGTAAGGGAACCCTCTCGAGAAAGAAGGACACCACAAAAGACCCATACCCAAAATGCTTCAGGTTACCTCGCCTACATTTGGTCAACTGCCTTTTCATGCTACGAAGCACAACATCTGCCCAATTAAAAACCCGAGGCTCGGTACACTCTATGGCATACTGAAAGTAACTCTGGAGCGCCATGTGAGGAGCGGAGATCCTAGCCATACGAGCAATGGTGAACAAAATAGTGCGGAGGGTCAAATCCCGCACTCCCCAAATAGCTATTTTTCCTTTCTTCCTCTCTTCCTCTAGAACACAGTGTAAGCGACAATACTCACTCATGGGCAGCCCACCACCTCTGCGACCAGTCAGGCTCACGTGGTACCCACGCTGTGACAGTCATGTCAAGAAGTAAATGTCCTTGATATCCAAGGACAATGTGTGAACCCCTACATGGAATACTTGCTGATCGGGATCCCACATATGCACAAGGTACTCTAATAACCTGATTTGGGCCCTCATGCCCGGGATACGAAAGTACTTCAGAAGACCACAATTTCTCAAAGAGGCAATGGTGGGTGGATGATTTTCGGCAATGGAATTATCTTCTTTGTGCTCCCTTTCATGCCATTCCAGAACCATTTTGATGGCCAAATACCTGCATAAGAAGCACAAGAAGAAGATTAATAACTCTATTCACAAATTGGTATCTTTTCATTGGGAAAATTTTTAAAAAACTTTTACACTTTGCGGTTCTCACAGGTGCCCTTTAGGCACAGTGCGAGGTTCTCGCAGGCGCCTTTGGGCTCACCTGCGAGAATGACCCATTCTCGTAGGTCTCGTGTAGCTCACCTGCAAGAATGGCTAAGCACCATAATAACCCCCCAAAAAAACTCAAAATGGTGGTTTTTGCCAATGAAAATGAAAAATTAAACCATGAAGGAGTAGAGGACAAAGAGCCTACCTCACTACCGCTGACGACTCGTCGAATGGATGCTCGTAACTCCCGCAATCTGACGCCGAATTTCGAGGGTAAAAGAGGGGTTTTTGGGCTCAAATAGTGGTAAAGTTGAAATGATATGGTAAAAAGAGTTTTTACTTCTTTATATTTGCTTTTACCATGTTATTGAATTTTTATAATTATTCATTTATTAAAACCTAATCCCTAATGCCCTTTTGAGTGTAACTTTTGCAGGTGTAACGACTTCGATGTTCATATACAAGGATACAGACATAGTTTTTCTTCTTCACCACATGTTTTGATTGTTTTTTATGGTTTTTTTATAAAACCTTGAGCTTGGTCTTTGTCTGTTCTCACGCTAGAAAATACATGAGAACACGATCGAGAATAATTTTATCACTTTTTCGGGCTCAACAAGGTTATACGAAAAAAGAACCCCCCCCGGAGTCCTCTTTAAGCTCTTTTCAGACTCTCTAAACATGAAAAGATAGCCGAGCGACCTTGCTATTTTGACGCTTGATAAAGAATTTTAAGAAAGCGTCTGGTGAGCGATAATTTATCTCTTTTTTGGTCTTATCAGACTATTTTACGAAAAAGGAACTGAGAGAGTTCTCTTTTAAGTGTTTTTCCAGACTCTATAATCATGAAAAACCTTCGAGTTTTCTATCTTTGGACTCGTTAAAAAAACATCGAAAGACCAGTAATGGGACCGAACCACTCCTTCCTAGGGTTCGTTAAACATACTCCGAAGGACTTATCTGAAGGATAAGCTTATATCAACAAGCATATGTTATCCTCCTCAAGCTTGCGTAAAAATAAAGAGGTACTTGTCAGAAATGGTGGGGGAAAATTTGGGAAAGGGATATGTTCTCATATTCATATTGATTGGCAGTAAGTGTCGCTCTTGAACATGACACCCCCTATTCATTATATTTGAAGCCGGTTTGGGAAATCCATTTGTCTCTCATTCGATTTGCTACAAAGTCATACCTTGTGTCGTCTCTGAGTCAATGCTACCAAATCATTGGTCGTGTCGTTCATATGTTCAAGAGAAGTTCATCTTAAACCTTTATTGAGTCGGCCATCTGTAGTTGTCCATTCTCTCTGTGTTGGCCTTCCCCATGTTCAGTCCAACTTACATCATACTCCGTTTCACCTTCAAAATTTGTTACTCATTTCATGTCATTGATGGGGGATACATCAAGGCCCTCCTATGATGAGTTTTGTTCTGTCGACTTCAGCTAATTATCCGGAAACAAGACTTAGAAATTATTTAGTACCTTGGAACTTGCATGCCTCAATGACAGGTTTCCTTGCTTTTGATAGTGGGTTTACATCATTGACCCCTGATCGAAAGATTTCGTCGAATGTTCGACTTCAACTCATTCATTCACACTCGATGGATTGTACTAGAGTACCTTGGGAGTCATTGACATTAATGGTGATTTCCCT
>JZKD02S0234688.1:167738-181930 GCA_000966675.3 Picea glauca
AAACAATAATGAGTCATATTTACATCAAACAATATTGGGTCCATTACCCAAACCTTTGTGCTACGGGTCTTTCTTCAAGGGTTGACATCAATGACAACTAACCTTAATCAACAATTAGATCATAGATATCTCTTGCGTAGTAGGCTTTAGAGAGATAAATAATACTAGATTGTTGTGTGTTTTTCCCTGGATCCACTTTACATTTCCTCTAGTTGTAGACACCTATGTCCTGTAATCCCTTATTGCTACTTCGGGTGAGACTTCATATGCTTCACAGGTGTTTCCAAAAGGGTTGGTAGTTAGGGCTTGTTGGTGCACTGTAAGAGTTGAAGCCTGGGTCTGCCCCTATGCCAACACGACTCCACTGACCTTTTCCAAGGTGCCACCTTACTCTCAAGTTTGTGATATTTCCAAGATATGGGATCATGGCTATTAGGTAGCTAGAGAGGTAGTGGGGGGCCCGAAGGGACCATATTGGAGGCCATTCAATGTAAGGTGGACTAGGTCCATTATAATATTAAATAAAACCCATTATGGTAGTTAGTTAGATATAATAAATGTAAGAGAACTTATGCTTCTAGAAGGTTCCTCCTCTAGAATGTTCTTAGGTGGTTGGTTGCACTATATAAAGGGGTTCATGCAATTTAATGAGATATGAAGAGAAGTATTGTATTTGAAGTTGAAGCTCATTAGGAGGTTTCCGCCTTGAAGAGGCAAGTGAACAAGAGCAGATCCTTCCATAATAAGATCCATTGTATGGTGTTGCCCTACCTCAAGGGTTTTCTATAATAAAGTGTGGTTTTTATATATTCTTCTTGGATCTATTACAATGTATTTTTTATTCAGGTATTTGATACTTAACAAATGGTATCATAACAGTTTCCTTGGCAAGAAGTGTGGGCAAATTGTTTTTATTTTTATTTTTGTGGATTCTTTCGGAGAAGAAAAAGGGGGTCATGACATTCCAGACAAGTTATGTATAGTTATGTGTAAAATTTGAAGAAACAATTTGTATATCTGAGTTTCTCTTAGAAAAATACCTATTTTTTTTTGTAAGAAACAAAGATTGGGAAGTCAAGATATAGACATTTTAAAATTTGCAAGTTTTTAGGGTTTTTTTCACGGACGACGACACAATTTTTTGATTTTTGTAGCACTTGGAGGCCAAAATTGCTAAACAAAAATACTGATATGAGTTTCTCTTTCAAAAATAGTTGATTTCAAAAAACATCACCCAAATCGGAGCTCTGGAAGTGAAGATATCGCTGATTTAAAATCAACCATTTTGGGGGGTTTTCGTGACAATGACAGGATTGCAAAGCTCATAATTTTCACAGATTGCTAAGATTGCTACCAAATCAGTGTCATTGGATAGATAATTTTAAGATATTTCTTTTGGTATATTATATGTGGTATTTCAAATGGATATTCGACTTCTCGTGGAAGCCGGAAGATTGAAACCCTTGAGCACCATCTTCAACAGGGTCTACAAGTTGTCAGTGACAGTTGTCACAATATTCAAAGGACCTTGTATTGCATGCAGGAGAGAGATGTTATGGTAGATATCAGGGATGAATATAATCAAGAAGTATATGCTTTATATTATTTTTAGGCCGATTGTGATGATTGGCATATGGATAATTGTCATTTTTGGGATGACAACCACTTTCAATTTTATTTGATGACTCTAGTCCACCTTCTATAGAGAACATTAATTTGACAAATCCAGAGCTAGTTATGATTACTAGTGTCCAACCTGCATATTCTACAATGGTATTGTTCCTTCTAGATTCAACTTTGACATTTCCCCCTATGTGGATGGATATTCTTATTTGGATCCACATGATAGGTGTCAATATTTGGAGCATCATTTCCAGTTGGTTATTGGGTGTCGATATCTTCCGCGTAGAGTTCACATGAGCACTTGGACATGGGACCCTAGTTTACAATTAAGGTTGGACTACTTCAGCATGTTGGCTTTCATTTCTCAATGGGACCTTGGTTCTCTAGTCTAGTCCACACTTATCCATGGGACCATGGTATATGGTTGTACACCAAGCGTTGAGGACAACACTTTCATAATGGGGATAGAATGTTATGTATCTAGAGAGGTAGTGGGGGGCCCATAGTGGAGGCCATTCAATGTAAGGTGGACTAGGTCCACTATAATATTAAATAAAGCCCATTATGGTAGTTAGTTAGATATAATAAATGTAAGAGTACTTATACTTCTAGAAGGTTCCTCCTCTAGAATGTTCTTAGGTGGTTAGTTGCACTATATAAAGGGTATCATGCAATGTAATGAGATACGAAGAGAAGCATTGTATTTGGAGTTGAAGCTCATTAGGAGGTTTCCCCCTCGAAGAGGCAAGTGAAAAAGAGATGATCCCTTCCATAATAGGATCCATTGTATGAATTTTCCCTACCTCAAGGGTTTTCTATAATAAAGTGTGGTTTTCATATATTCTTCTTGGATCTATTCTGGTGTATTTTTTATTCAGGTATTTGGTACTTAACAATGGTGCCCCGGGAACAAGTGTATCCAACTATTTATTTTGAAAGTTTTCAAGGATACCCACATTGTTTTGATATAAAATGGTTAAACAACTCTTCAAGATTCAGAGGCCTCCCAATTACTCACATTGTAGAATTCTTGAAGTATATACGTGAGATAGAATTTGAAGGGAGGGATGTTCTAGTAAAATTATTCATACTTTCGCTGCCTTATTTTTTGCAAGATTGGATTAAGGGTTGTTGTGAAGATAAGGGTATATCATCTTTCGTAGACCTCATCAGTAGGTTTATTGAGTTTGTGAAACCACAATGCCAAACATATGAATATGCCCTTCAAAATCTCGCAATATCCCTAAAGGACGAAGGATTCACCACTAAGATTGTGGAAGATCTCAGGGATGTATACCATACTCAATACCATGAAACCTTTGATATAGAAGGAGAGATTTATGAAGAAGGTTGTAAACCTCTTGAAGAGGTGTATGATTTTTCCCATGATTCAATAGAATGCAGTAAAGACTTGAATAAATAAGTGAGTTAAGAGAATGAAGCACTAGTATCCGCTCCTCCGTCCGATGAAGCTCTCCAAGATCCTATATCTCCTGCACAAGACAAAGAGAATGAGGTGAATCATTTTCCTTTCCTGGTTTTTAATGACACTTTGTTCTATTATTCAAAAGGTGAAGAAGTAAAGGATCCCTTGGAAGAGATAGGTCCTTCATTTTCTTGTGAAGGCGAAAAGATGATTAAAGAGACAAGTCTCGGGGATGATATACTAGATTCGCTTCCATTTGATGAATTCATCCAAGCCTTTGATGCTCCTGCACAAAAATAAGTGAACACAGTAAATTATTTCCCTTTCCAAGGTTTTGATGATGCTTTATTTTATGATTAGGAAAGTGAAGAAGTATTAGAGGAGCCCTTGGATGCAGTAAATCCTTCATGTTATGATAAAGATAGTGACATGGTTGATAATATTGATGAGTTTGTACATGTTGGAATATGTAAGTGGGATGTGATTACTTCTGATGAGAATCCCATTTATGATATGGAAGGATATCTTCGAATGTTTCTTTTACAACAATTTTATGATGTTACTAATAATTTTGATGTTTGGAAATAAGATGATTATATAATTACAAAAGTTTTGAAAGCACCCAAGGATGAACCCGTGCAAATTTATCTTGATGATTTTTGGTCATACATTGAGGATTTTGATGAGTATCCCTTTGAGCACTTGGATTTATTCTATGAAGAATATTATCAACCTCCATTGTGCTCAAATTTTGATAAAGGTGAGGACATTGCTTGCCTGAAGTAGGATACTTGTCACAAAGTTGTCCAGCTTCCTCTGATTGCTTTACATTATTATGTCACTAAGGATGTAGTTGGGGAACATGTCTCTTGTTTCAAGTTTTATTTCAGGCAAAATTTTTTGTTAGAATT
Source organism: Picea glauca (assembly GCA_000966675.3). Taxonomy (NCBI): domain Eukaryota; kingdom Viridiplantae; phylum Streptophyta; class Pinopsida; order Pinales; family Pinaceae; genus Picea; species Picea glauca. The sequence goes on from JZKD02S0234688.1 coordinate 171,699, forward strand.
TAAGGGGAGGTTGAATGCCTTAATAAGTTTATTATCTCAATATTTCATCTTTCCCATGAGAAGTTGTCAGTTTCACTCTCAGTTCTTGTTAATCCCTTCTCAGACCCCAAGGAGTGATGATTTCCAAGGTGGTTAACCCTTAGACTGTTTGGGCCACATCTTTGAGTCCTTGACCTCTCACGATCCTTTTCTAAGATGGATTGATCACTTTTTTGGAAGGGTGACTTGGCATGATTTTGTACCTCCCTCCTGCCTCCATGAGGTAGACTTTACGACTTCCTATGATATAATGCATGCTCTAACTCATGTTTATCTTGTGCTTAACATGTAATTGTTTTGGTTTATGATGAAGCATAGAGGGAGGTGTTATGATACATTGCTAGCATGGTTGTATTGGTTGTATGCTTATACCTAACATTTGATAGGTAAGTTTAGGTGAGTTAGGATAGGTAGGCATTTGTATCCATTATACACACCATTTTATATCATGTTAGCATAATTGTAGTTTCAATTTCATATTATTTTGTTTCATTATGTATATATGTATGCTCATGATCATATGCTAGATCATAGATGCTCTTTATTTGTTTATTATATCATATATGAACAAGGGGTGATATCACCACCCTAGGGATTACTAATATCTTTTGTTGATATTTAGAAGGCACAGATCATACCAGAGATGCTGAGGTTATCATGTGCTCTATGGTGAGAACATGTCCCCGAGTTGGAGCCATATGTTATCCCCTAGCCTAGGGATAACTAAGGAGATCACGTCTCGAGGCCTACAAGTTCTAGACATGGAGTACTAAGAGAAAGATGACTTGAGCACTGCCCCAGAGGGCTCCTCTTTTATTCAGTGAAGTCCTGAAGTAGCGGTGGGTCTTTCTCCATGAGGTAATGAGTCTAGGTATCATGGTATGCATCACTCTGAGTTTTGAAGTACTTGAATATGTTGTATTGAATCCTTATTCATTTCATGACATTTGCTTGGAAGTTATGCTATTTTCCTCATTTATACTTGGAAGGGTAAACGGTGCCCTAGTAAGTTGGTTTACCTTGATGAGGGGTTTCTACTGGGTAGGTATGTGAAAATTCATCGTCCATTCCCTCCATACTTACCATTTTCCATATTTATTTCTTCCATCCCCCCTATCCTTGTTTGGGAGTTGGGATTGGATACACTAGGAAGGGTTGTACCTTACCTTATGGTAAGAAGGGGATAAATGCCCAAATGGTAAAAGTAGTTGGCAAGAGTTAAAAGCCAAAGTTGAAACCTTTGAGATGCTTCACTCAGTGATCCCCGAGAAAGATGTGAAAATATTCTAAGTAAGAAAAGGGGAACAATAAGATACATAAACACTCAAGGTACTAGTTGATGGATAGGAGGTCTCATCATGAGCTAACCTATTATGACGATGGGCATGTAGTAGTATGACACTACCACCTATTTCGTCACCAAACTAGGGTAGTGGCTCTTGGTGGCATAGCCAAGAGAAAGGGGGTCTCATCACGAGTCGACCTTCTCATTTCCATAAAATGTTTTTCGATAACGCTGTCACCTTTGGTCATCAAGCCAGGACAGTGGCCCTCAACTATTCCCTTGAAGCACAAAAGAAAAAGATCAAAAGAAATAAAGATAAGAATAAAAGGAAATGAATGGGATAGGAAATGATTGCATTTATGACAAGGTGCAACTCACCCCCTACAAATTCACCCACAGGTAAGAATTTACATTTCCATGTTATTACATGCACCCCATGCCCAAATACTTACCCTATGCCACCTCATACACTTACATGACTTGGATTATATCCCACCTGGGAAACACCCCAAACTTAAGAGAGGTTAGCCCAATAGGACACCCTGAGACCTTATCCAAACCTAACTTTTCAAGTTGCATAACGTCTTTGAACATTTGTATAGGTTAAGGGGGGTTTGATGCACATGTTTGGGTAATTTAATTATTCGATGTGATTTACATGCTATGATCCCTGTGACTTATGAACCCCTGGAGGGCATACTTGCTGTTGCTGCAGGACCTTGCCCGGTGGACAGGTACACATGAGGGAATGATTAGCTCATACCTTCATGGGGGCTTAAATCCCACAGATGGATGTTGCAACCCCAAATAGAGGTAAGAAGAAATTGAAGATTTGCACTAGGAAAAAGGACGTTGCCTTCGAAGGCAGCCCAGAAGACCTAGAGCCAGGGGGACCTTGATTTTCCACCTGGACATTGGCCCTTGAGGGCCTTGGATATCACAATCATGACCCTATATGTCATCCAGAGATAGGGTTTTTGTTTTGGAGGCATTTATTATCCTGATGGCACGTGTGACCATCATCTAGGGCCTCTAGAGGCCAAGCACCCTACATTTTAGGATCAACTTTCTACCTTTAGTCCTCAACGTCACCCTAGAAGTGCATGACGTCACCCTTGGACGTGTCTTTAGATGCCAATTAATTTTATTATGTCAAAATTGAATTTTATTGTAAATTGACGAGGTTGGCCTTGTTTTGACCTGAAAATTAATTAAAGGTCATTATTTTGTATAAATAAACATAAAGTGCTCTCATTTTTACATCACAATTCACCTCTCACAAGAGGGATGACTGAAATTTTCCCCCTAAAGGGGTTATTGGATGAAATTACCAAGGCACACTTGCTTGGAGGCTATTTTGGATAATTTCTTGGTGAAATTTTGGCAAATCTAGGGTTTTTGTGCTTGATTATTCTTGGTGAAGTAAGTAAATTTGCAATTTTCATTTCATGATAAATGTTTATGGTATGTTTACTTGTTCATATGTAATATTATGAAATTGATTACTTCAAACCCTAGGAGTAAGAAACATAAGGTGCTTCTTTTTTGCTCTTTATTTTGCTAGTTTTGCTTAAGAAGATCTTGTCTAGACAAACTTCTAGATCCCTAAAGTGCTAGAACTTTAGAAGCTTTGACTAGTTTTTATTGCATTAAATATTTTTAAAGAGTCTAAGGGTAGGATAAATCACTAGGGCCTAGAAGTGTCTACACCCTAGTTGAACCTTCTCTTTGAGTCTTGGTGCTTGAGAACTTAAGGTACTACTTCTCAAGCTTCCCCATTGTTATCTATTAGACAAGTATAATCATTGTTGTCTCTCCAAGTTAATGTGCTGATATAATTGATTCCATAAACCCTAAAGGCGCTAGTCTCTTGTATTTGTTTTGTTGGAAGGTTGATCAAACACTCAAACACCATTCTCTTAAGCTATTACTAATTAAATCTAACACTAATTTAGCCTAGTTTGCTAACTTTCTTGCTTCTATTATAAATGTTTGCTACAACCATCTAACTCCAACAAATTTTCTGCATAATTGACTTTGAATGCTAGCTAAACACTTTAGAAGTTGCTTATGACATTTGATTATCATTCTGATTAGTAAATGCTATATTTTTACTGTCTTTTCAAGCATTCCGAAGAGCTTTTATTGCAACTGTTACAATTTATTAATTGATGTTGTAAACTTATTAACTGCTGCAATTTTATATCAGCTAGCACTTATTTTCACTGTTCATTGTCTATTGAGGTGTTATTATCATATTTGTACTTGAAATTGTTGTATATGCATGCTATATTGTCTTGTTCTGGGCAGGTACATCAAGCACTTCATTAACCTCATCTTTTAGACCCTGAATTAGTGACTTTGGTAACTAGTGAGAGGGGGGGATATGTCTTGACTATAACCCTAATTTTCCAGCCCTTTAGGTTACCGGGGATGCCTCCCCTAGGGTAGACCCTACATATCCCTAAAAAGTGGGGATTTCCTATTAAGGCGACAATGAGAGGATATCCTAGGTTTTACGCCAATCTCCCTTACTTGCCTTGGGCTTTGGGAAAGTACATATTGTGCGATACCATAGCCTATTGGGGGGAAAAAGGCCCTCTTCAACAATTTAATAATCTAAATAATACAAAACTTGGGCTTCTATGCCACATGTATAATAAGTAATGGGTAAAATCCCTTTTTGTGTGACCTATCTCCATAAATGAAAGGAAAAAATGGGGGCTTTGGTGCAACATCCAACCTCCAATTGTCCTTCAATGCTCCCTTTCCTTGTAAAAACCAAAAAATATAATCTTCTATATTTTTCCAAAGTGGTCGAGCTGGGATTCTATGATGAATGCTTAGCCTTCAATGTTTCAATATCTTGCTTCCAAAAAATAGGAACATAAGGCATCAACACAAATATATTTTGTCGCAAAGTATGGATAAGAATGGGGTTTCAATGTGCAGTTTCCTCCAAACTCTACAATAGTGACAAAACCATTCCTTTAGATGTGAACGCCAATGTAGATTCCAAACTCCTTTATTTCATAAATCATACAAAAATCCTCTAAACCAGTCTTGAACAAATGTCGACCCCCTTGGAATGGCAATATATCTTTGCAAGTTGACTCAACATTATTTCAAAAACCAAATCCATGTTCATACAGGTCGATTGGGTCATAACTTCTAATAAAAATTCAAGTCAGCTGAGTCATAACTTCTGACGAACATATAGGTTGGCCCTCCATCAAAATCTTCTTTCTACACATTCCACGGGTCATCTCAGTCATAATATAGGTCAACATGTGTGTGTGTGTGTGTGTCACATAAGGCATTCGCTCCAAGTCCCTACCAAATATGACTGTAGATTTTTAGAGTTGTAGGATGGTACAGGGATTTAAATAGCCTCAACAATCTGCACTAGGGGTCCCTAATTTTCCATAACCCTATAATTTTAATTCCTCAACAGTAGGTACTTCACATCTTCCTTAAACTATTAGGTATGTGTTATATTCTTTGCAATATTGGTCCCATGTACGATACATTGATATGGGAGCCTCGAGGGGTTAGGGGGGATGGCGTGGCCCCCCGCTATAAGGGGGTTTGGGGTCGATAGCCCTCGAAAAAAAATTGGGCGGGTTTTTTGCATTTGTTTTTCCTGATTTTTTGCATCCATTTTTTTACGGTTTTTCGGCAAATGGTTTTTGTTGATGGTTTTATAATTTCGGTTAAGGAATTAGGGTTGTTGACTTATCCAAGTTAATGGATTAGGGTTTAGATGATGTGGGATCCTATGTGTATATTGTATTGCAAATAATGAAGAATATGAAGAATATAAGATTAGATGTACGACTCTAAACAAGTTGTTGGTTTTCTCAATTTGGGTTTCCAGGGTTAAAATATTTGTGTAATGTGTGTGTGTGTGTGTCTTTGTATCTCTTATGTTTTATTAAGAATATGTTTACAATAATTAATCATACAAGGTGAAAATCTACATTTGGTATCAGAGTAATTATTGCCTTTAGGGGGACGCCTTTGTGGTCAGGGGTTTTGGCTCGGGTCTGTGATAAGCCATGTTATAATGGGAGATCTACGATATTGATTCTTCAGGTGAAAATAAATGGAAAGCAATTCGAAAATAGAGATCAAGAAATTTTATGGGAAAAGTATTGAGATGTGGTAGTTCAAGATGGAAGATTTATTGGTTGACAAAGATGAGTGGATCATGACGGATCTACGTACTGCACATGTAGGAACATCAATAGAAGACTAGAAAAGTTGGATCGAAAGGCGAAGATCACAATCCGATTATGTCTCTCAAATTCAATATTACTAAATGTGTCAGAGGAAGCTACAGACAAGGAATTATGGGATAAGTTGGGGACTTTGTATTAGTCCAAGTCCCTGGTAAATAAATTGTTCCTACAAAAGAAGCTGTATAACCCGAGGATGAAAGATGGAGACTTGGTAATAGAGGATTTGAATTCCTTCAATACAATGGTAAGTTAGTTATTACCTATTGATATTGAGATCTCTGATGAAGACAAATCTATCAGTTTATTATGCTATTTACCAGATTAGTGGGATATTCTAGTTGTGGCCATAGGCAATAATACAATTAATTTAAGTTTCAATGATGTGGTCTCATCCTTGTTGTCGGAGGAGATGAGGTGGAAGAACATGGAAGGACATAGTGCAAATGCATTATTTGCAAGAAGATGCTCCTAGGAAAGAAATAGATCTAAGTCCTCAAGTGGGAGATATAAATCTAAGGGAAGATATAAATCTCCCGAAAAGTTTGTAAAGGTATGTTGGAGATGTGGAAAATAAGGGCACTACAAGAATCAATGTAGATCCAAAAGTGTTGAGAGAGGACAAGGATTTGAAGATGCTCTTTCTAGAGAAGAAAAAACCTCCAAAGAAGGAGGGGATGTGTACTTGGATTCTTCAAGAACACATGCAAACCATGAGGCATGACTGGTTGACTCAAGTGCATCCTTTCATATGACTACTCACAGGGAGTGGTTTTGCGAGTATGAAAGGTATGATGGAGGTGATGACTTGATAGAAAAAATTGTAGGAAGAGGAAAATTCAAGTTGAAGCTCATGGATCAAAGGATTATGACACTCCCTGGTGTTTTTCACATCCCAATATTGGCCATAAATTTGATTTCTATAAGAAAAATGGATGATACAGGGGTAAAACCAGTGTTTGAAAAAGAAACATGCAGGATGGCTCAATGAGCAATGGTGTTACTGAAGGGAGTTCAGTTCAGAACTCTATATAAGCTGTAGGGAAGAACTATTAGTGATGGGTGTAATAATCCCATTGTTCTCAATATTGGATATGAAGAAGAAACAAATCCTATAGTCTCTGGAGAAAAGGCTATGTTGTGGCATCAAATACTGGGGCATATCGGAGAGAAGGGATTTCAACTACTACAATGTAAAGGTATGGTTGAAGGTATGTCTAACTGCTCTCTGGATTTTGATTTTTATATGGGAAGCATATTGGGTAAGATTCTCCTCTGAATCAACGAGGGAAGATGGAATTTTACAGTTGGTGCACAATGATGTGTTTGGACCTATGTCAGTTCCATCACTGGGAAAATCTATGTACTATGTCTCATTTATAGATGACTTCTCGAGGAATACTTGGATATATTTCCTTGGGAATAAATATGAAGTTTTTGACAGGTTTAAATATTCTAAGTCTCTTGTGGAGAATTAAACATAGAAAAGAATTAAGGTGCTAAGTATGGATAATGGTGGAGAGTTCTGTGGAAACGAATTTGAAGAATTCTGTAAGAAGTGCGATATAGCTAGGAAAAAGACTACTCCATATACACCTCAAAAAAATGAAGTTTCCAAAGGGATGAACATGACGCTAATGGAAAAATAAATGTGCATGCTTAGTGGTGTTAGGTTAGGACAAGAATTTCGGGTAGAGGTAGTGGGTACTGCATGCTTCCTTGTCAATCAATCACCCTCATCAACACTGGATGACAAGAATCCATATGAGGTATGGACTAGTAAAAAACCTTCTCCCACACATCTTAGGGTATTTGGTTGTGATGCCTATGTTCATGTTCCAAAGGAAAACATGAGTAAGCTAGATAAAAGCACTGAAAAGTGTATCTTTATTGGGAATAAAGATGGTGTGAAATGATATAAGCTTTGGAACCCAAAAACTAAAAAGGTAGTGTATAACTGAGATGTGGTATTTAGAGAAATCAAAGATGTTGTTAAACATGAAGTCCTGCCAAGGAAGGAAGAACCAGAGAAAATAGAGCTTGAATTAAAGGATGATGAATCAGACTCTACAAAATAACATGAATAAGAAGAATAAGATCCTCATACTCGAGTATTGAGGGGATTGGTTGGAGAAAGAAGGTGACCAGAAAGGTATACTCCACCTATTTTTCATTCAAATTTTTCTTTGTATATTACTGATGATGATCCTAGAACAATTAGGGAGGCGATGGATTCAGAGGATGGAAAACTCTGGAAAAAGGTGATGCTCGAAGAAATAACAACCTTACACAAGAAAGAGGCTTGGGATCTAGTGGAGTTGTTGACTGGAAGAAATCCCATTGGAAGAAAATGGGTGTTTAAAAAGAAGTTGAATGCAGAAGGAAAAGTGGAGAAATACAAAGCTCGGTTAGTAGAAAAAGGTTATTCATGTTGAAATATTGGATTTCATTGATGTCAAACCTTAAAGAAGTCTAATAGCCCCAAAGGTATGGTTATGGAACCCGTAGTTGATTAAGGAAAAAGGTCATGAAGGATGGTGTAAATGTAGGTAACTCGCTCATGAATATATATTCCTCGTCATGTTGTTTCTGGTCATAGGTGGTATGCCATGTGGTTCCTCATAGTTGAGGATTTATGGCCTCGTGAAGTTAGAAGCCCCAAAGAATGATTAAGAAACCCCTAGTTAGTTACAAGTCAATTAATGTAAGGGTAAAGTGGATGTAACAAGAAAGTATAAAATCCCCTAAGACTAAGGAGATAGGTTACTTGGAAAAAGTATAAATATAGCTGAAGGAGTCATTCACAAGTACATTCACTCATTCATTCTATTGAATATCTTCTTGTGAGTAAGTGATCTATTGGCAATTTTGCAATGACAAAATTTGAGGTAGTGACAAGTGAGAAGTGTGGGAGTTTCGAGGTTGTAGAGGAGAGAGGAAAATTTTGAGGAAACCCTAGTTTGGTTAAACCCCATGGTCAGAGCACTAGTGTCTTGCGAGGCACCCCCATGGGTTGTCTAGGGCTCGTCACATGAGGCCCCTCTAGACATAAGGTCTTGTTCCCACAAGGACAAGACATATCTGAGGAGGAAAACTTGGTTCAAGCTGAAGCAAGGTTTGAAGGTACAACAGGTTTGTGATAAAGTCTAAGATGGTATGATACATGTTTCATGAGTAAAGGTATGTCTTCTAAGTGTTTGTTTGAGGCTTGATTCATGTATGGTATGGAATATTATTAAGGCATATCTTGGAGGCTACTTTGGCATAGGGATGTTATGGTTGAGGTGACATATGATTGAGACATATTCTTAGTATTTGGTCTATGGATGTTATGGTTCTTTGTTAGAGGCACACCTTTGTGATATTGGCTTGAGGCACATGACTGTATATCATTGATGATATGGTATAGATACATGGTACATGATTATCTACTCATCATTGATGTTATGGTATCTACATTTGGCATATCTTATGGTACATGATTTGTTGGTACACATTTGATGCATGGTATGGTACAGTTTTTGGTGCAACATATGTTGATGATTAGTTACAAGTTGATGGTACAATGATAGTTACAGGTTGATGTTATAGTGACAAGTTGGATACAGTGATAGGTTGATAGGTTATAGATTCATTTGACAGTGGAAATGATTGTGGTAGTGACAGTTTGGTCTACACTTATATTTTAGGGTGGTAGGAAAGGGAAAGGAAAGGGAGTCATAGCCTCCTTCCAGTTGGTGCTGGAGAACTCAAGGAGTTGGATCCTGAGAATCAGGGGGTTGTAGCCTCCTTTTGGTAGGAGGCAGATAATTCAGGGAGTTGTAGCTTCCTTCAGGTTGGAGCCTGTAAATAGGGGGTCTTAGCCTCCTTCCAGTTGCAACTGGAGAATTGGGAAGTTGTTGCTTCCAATGAATGTATTCTTTTGATATATAAGAAAAACATTCTGTGGTTTTCTCCCATTTGGGTTTCCATGTAAATTCTGGTGTACTGTGTTTTTGTGGATGTCTATTATACTATGTTGATTTATAATGATCATGATATATTGATGATATAATGCTGATGAAATTAATGATTACATGTTATGGTTAAAATTGATAATAAAGTGCTCATACTGATTCAACCCCCCCTCTCAATATTCCAACAATTTCTTTCAGAGTAGGTCCTTCAAGAAACAATTTAACCACTGGAAGGAGATCATGGAATACGCTAAGATTGGAGAACCGAGGTTTGATGGTAAAACTATGCCTTTTGAAATGAAATGATGCAAACCTTCTTATGGGCACAAGGATTTTATGTTTGGCAGTCAGTAGTAGATGGCTATGCAACGTGAGCCACTCTCCCAACTGACAAAGATGGAAAGAAACTCAGTGAAAATAGATCAAAGGATAAAGGTGTTCGACAACACAGGTATTCCAATAGAGGATGAGCACCTTCAATAACCACTCACATAACCAGATCAAAGATCAACACACCGATGTTTTCATGTGGTAAAACCCCTACGGGGAAACATCCATGGCCCCAACCAACGTGGCCACTTGGAGCAGTTTATTAATGTAAAGAAAAAGATTACAGAGAGATTTTACAAGAGAGTTTCTCACAATCGATCATCAGCAAATGACCCTCCATGCTCTTTAAATAGAGATCATGGACCAATCGGGTGTTAAGCCACA
>JZKD02S0234688.1:206321-218010 GCA_000966675.3 Picea glauca
TGAAGGTTACTCAAAAGGAAAACACACAAATAAAGGCAAAATAACTACAAAGAAAGTTTTCAAGAAAAGCTTATACACCAAAGAAGACATCTCATCATCAGATGAAGATGTAGTCAGTGACAATGAGACAGGAATATTTCTATTCATGGTAGTAAAAGACTCTGACAAAGAAGACTTTGAAGAAGAATATGAAGAAGCCGAAAAAGAATATGAAGAAGTCGAAGAAGAAATTGAAGAGGCAAAAGTTGATTATCGAGAAGAATTAATGTGTGCCATAGAATTTATCAGAAGAGAAAACAAGAAACTACAAGCAAAACTAGACAAGAAAAAGGACACTCGGGAACTAAAACAAATGATCACAAAATTGAAGGTTCAAATAGAAGAAGATAAAATAATTGAAGAAGCACTCAAAGAACAACCAGAAGAAAATGACAAGATCATTGGAAACTTGGAAGCAAAGTTTGTCACACTAAGAAAGGATATTCAAAATAAAAATATGCAGAATAGCTCAAAAGTTATGGATGACATTATCAACAGTCAAAAATCTCATCTTGACAAGTCTGGACTTGGATACAATCAGACAGAAAAGGGATTAAGCTCCAAAACAACAGAGCAAGAAACAAATCCAAAGAGCTATGGAGAAACAAACAAAGATGATAGGAAGATATACAAGGAAGATTACAGGGACACTCCTCCACCAAGAAGATTCAGATTTCAGAATCAACAATAGACAGATAGGCCTCAAGAAGAAGAAGGATTCATAAGAGCACCTCCTTTTAGAAGATCTTTAACTCCCAGGTATCAAACTATATTTTTTGGTTTATGTTATGCATGTAATAATTTTGGACATAAAGATGTGAATTGCAGAGCTAACAACAAGAACAGTAACAACTTTGAGAGTTATACACAAAGGGATTATTCAAGGAGACCTAGTGACACACAAAGAAGAAGTTACAACAGGTTTGAATCTTTGAGCACTGAAGTGGAATGTTACAAATGTAATTATTTTGGACACATGGCCAAGGATTACAGAATGACAGTCCCTCCTAAAGAACCTCAATAGAATAAAAATAGTCACAGACAAGAACCTCATAAAATGACATGGATAAGAAAGAAAGATCAATATAACAATGGAGAATTCACATTCACTCTACAAGATAAGTAGAAGAAACATGGTTGGTATGTTGACAGTGGATGTTAAAAACACATGACAGGTGATAAAAAAAAAATTATTACATTACGAAAAGAAAAAAAATGGATCGGTCTCCTTTGGAAATGATAATTCATCCAAAATCATTGGAGAAGGCACAATCTGAATTGGGAACAATAATGAAAAGGCACAAAATGTTCTACTGGTAAAAGATATGAAACATAATAGTGAGTCAAATGTGTGACCAAGGTCATAAAATTACTTTTGATTCAGAAAAGTGTGAGATAAGAAAAGAAGGTTCAGGGAAATTGGTCGGTACAGCTGCAAGAACTTCAATCAACATATATGTGTTAAGTGAAATTGGAAATGAAAAGTGTTGTCAAGGAAAGGAATCTGAAAGTTGGCTATGGCATAGAAGAATGGGTCACATGCATTTTGATAACCTTGTCAAAGTTAGCAAAAGAGAAGTAGTAAGGAAATTCCCCAGATCACGAAACCAACCAACACTTTATGCAAGCATTGTCAACAAGGAAAGCAAACAAAGACCAGGTTCAAATCAAAGGAATATTCAACAACGAGACCACTGGAAATTGTGCACATTGATCTAGTTGGACCAACTGCAACAAAGGGCTTAAAAGGTGAAAAACACTTTATGTTATTAGTTGATGATTATACAAGAATGATTGCAGTTTGCTTTCTCAAGAAAATGTTAGAAGCTTTTGAAAACTTCAAGATCTACAAGGAAATGGTTGAAAATGAGTTGGATTCAAGAATCAAATGTTTGAGATCTGATAATGGAGGATATTTCACTTCAAAGGAACTTATGAACTATTGTAGCAATCATGGAATAAAAAGGCAATTCTCCATTGCTAGGACACTTCAACAGAATGGAGTTGTTGAAAGAAAGAACAAGATAGTACAAGAAATGGCTAGAACAATGCTAATGGATTCCAAATTGATAGATGTATTTTGGACACAGGTAGTGCATACAACAATTCACATTCAAAACATAGTAATTTTTAGAAACAACACTGATAAAACTCCCTACGAGCTATGGAAAGGAAGACTAGAAAATGTGAAACACTTCAGAGTTTTTGGAAGCAAATGCTAGATCAAAAGAGAAGATGGAAGAATGGGAAAGTTTGATTCTCATGTGGAAAAATGAATACTTGTTGGTTACTCAAGTACAAGGAAAGCATACAAGTGTTCCAATCTAATGTTGAACAAACTTGTGGAAAGCATCAATGTAACAATTGATGAAACAAGCATACCAGAATCAAAGGAAGAAGAAAACAAATCAATGGAACAACTTTTCGAAGAAGAAGATGAAAAAGAAGTAGAAGAGGAAGATGGATATGAATATAATCCGATAGAAGTAGAAGAGCAAGTTCAGAAAGTATCTCCAAAGACACCTAGCAAAAGAATACAGAAGAACCATCCTTCAGATTAGATTATTGGAAAAAAAGATGCAAGAGTTGAGACTAGAAGAAAAAACTGTTGATGCAGGAGCATCTCTCCACATCAGCGAGCCAGCCAGCCACACCAGCGAATTCAAATCGAATGCTAAAAGAGAGGCGCAGTCCTCATTCAAATTTGAAATTGAATGTAATTAAATGCTTAGGCTGGTGAGCCATGGAAGCCGTGCCTTTGTGCAGGCTATAGATAAGATCGGCTTTCATGCTAGATCGGCTGAGATCTAGATCCAGATGATGGACTAGACAACCATTTATTGTAAATTGAATAGGGTAGGTAGACCTGGAGGGAAGCGCTCGATGAGCCCCTCAGGTAAAAGAGATTTTCAGATCTCATTTTGGTAGTTAGATGAGAGTTGTAATGGTTGAAAGAGAAGAGCCAGAGAGAGCTCAAGAACACCTTTGTAAATACAGGCATTTGCCATTTTAATAGAATATAGAAGCAGTTTTTCCTGCACATGTTCTGCGTTATATGGATGTTTGTGAGTGTTCTTCATATTTTGAATGTATGTTGTAGTTGTGCATTTGCAGGGTTGTTTTGATTTCAGATGAAGGTCTTTGACGTTTCATGCCAGGAGGGCGTGGCAGAGTATTGCGGTCTTTGAATACCGGTGCACTAAGGCTGCACTTCTGAATACTGTGGGTTCAAACAAAGACATGTTGTGGCACAGGAACTGAAGTCAACAACTCAGAGGAAGAAGACCTCAAGGTAATTGAATACCTTGGAGGTAAGGCTGTGTGAGAGAAACATAGTTGCAAACAGAATTCTGCTGAGGAGTTTTGTAGAGATCTACCAGGTGGGCATTGAGTGTACGCGTTGCGGTGCATTAGAGGAAGAACTCTGTTGTGAGTTCAGACAGAAGATAGAATCTCTTAGGAGTTCTGTAAAGGCTCTTCCAAGTGGGCATTGAGCATAGGAACAAGGTGCAGTTGGAGGAACTCTGTTGTGAGTTCGGAAGGGAGAAAGAAGAATCACTGAGGATCCTGTGAAGAGCTCTGCCAGGAGGGCATTAAACCAGTGCAAGGAGTGCACAGAGGAAATACTTCTGTTGATAAGTTCAGGAATAAGAAAACATAATCATTGAGGATTCTGAGAGTTCTGCCAGGAGAGCATCGAGCAGGTGCATAGGTGCACAGGAGAAGAAGACAGAACCGTCGAGTGTTCTATTAAAGAGAAGGAACTCTGCCAGGAGGGCATCGATTCAGTGTGTAGGCAAGCACATAAGAGGAAAGAACTCTTTGAGTTCTGTGAGCTGAAGGAAGAGTTCACTGAAGGATCTTCACTCGGTTTCTGAACACCCAGAAGGACTCAGCAAGAGGTCGCTTGAGGTAGAAGGATAGCCAGGAGAGCATCCATATTCTCCATCTACAGAAGAAGAGAAGAAGAAACCTAAAATCCATCAAGGGGTCTGAGCATTTGAGGAGCTCAGGAGAGATAGAGTGGTGTATGCGCAAAGACTCTACAGGAGGTAGAGATCAAATCTTCAGAGATCTGAAGAACAAGATCAGGAGGAGTCAGCGTTCTCATACACGCAACGAAGCTCAAGGTCGAGGAGTTGGCATAGGAGAAAAGAAGCAAAGGTCGGGGCCTTTGAGGAGTTGAATTTTTCTCCCAAGCCTGGGAAGAAAGTGCGCAGGGATCTCAGGAGAGCACAACAACCGTTAGATCGGCAGGAGAGGAGATCTGGACCATGATTTCTACGTCCAGGAAGGCGCACAGGAGAAGTGCACAAGAAAGATGATCTGAGCCATCAGATTTGGAGCAGAAATCCCATCAGCCATTGGATCGGGAGGAGATGACCAGAGTTTAACCTCAGGAGAAGCGCGCAGAAGAAGTGATTTGAGCCGTCAGATCTGGAGCAGAAATCCCGTCAGCCTTCAGATTGGATAGAAGTTGCACGAGGATTAGCCATTGGGATACTAGCCATCGGGAAATCGAGATTCTTGAGGGCAAGAGAATCGAGACATTCCAAGTCTCGAAACACCGGAGCAATCTGGGCCGTCTGTTAGCGAAGACACGTGGCAGAGATCGAGCGCCCGTTGGTACTGAGGTGCATCGGGAATTCGACATTATCATGGACAAGAGATCAGGGAAATCCAGGTTGAAAACCCCGGCATAATCTGAGCCGTTCTTTCGGAGGGACAAGTGTCAGAGATACGAAGAGAGTCGGCATAGCAGTCATGGGGAAATCGGAGTTCCTGAGGACAAGGAAGTTGGGACATTGAAAATCTCAAAATCCCGGAGGAATCGAGATCGTCCATCTGGAAGGGACGTGTGGAGGAGATCGGCGGCCGGTAAGGAAGCCTTCCATCGGCGTTTGGTCCATCAGGATATCGGGAATCCCGTGGACATGGTGTTTACACCTTTTTAAATCATGAATCGCGATACCCCGATGAGTGGGGGCCAGTTGTCATCGCATCAGGGCTGAGGAAAGAGCCATAATGGAGGCCAGCTGTCAGTGCAGTGGAGAGTCAGGATTCGAGGAGTCGGGAATCCCGTGGGAGTATGTATTGTGGCATCGCAAACCCCAAAACCTCGACGAGGGGTAAGGATGTGGTCACAGGGTGATGGTCACATTGGCCAGGGGCTGAGCTAGGAGGGCTAGCTGAGGTTAAAGCGTGTTGGGAATTGGAGGATCGCGGATCCAAAGGACGTTTGAAATTTGGCATCGAAAAGTCCGAAATTCCAACGAGAGGTATGGCTGCGGTCATATGGTAGTGGTCACATGGACCATGGTATAGCCAGGAAGGGCTAGCGCTGAGAAGGAAGGGGCGCGTCGGGATTTGAGGGATCGCGAGTCCTGGATTCAAATGTTTTTGGACATTTGAAACCCCAAAATCTCGGAAGAGATCTGGAGCATTGATCTCAGTGATAGATTATAGTCATTGATCATGTCGAAGGGCATAAGTTGACAGCACATCGGGGATCGGAGGATCAAGAGTCCAGAGGATGTGTGCACATCGACATTGGAAACCCCGAAACCCCGACAGGAGGATTGACTACGGTCACGGAGGTAGTGGTCATATGGTGGGAGCTTAGCTAGGAGGGATAGCTCATAGAGGAGGAGTGCATCGGAGATTGGGAATTGGAGAGGTAAGAGACTCTTGACAACGGGAAGGACGAAACCCTGAAGTTCGATAACAGTTTCCCGTGGGGAAATTGTTCACAGCTCATGCAGAGGCCGTGAGGAAAGAAGAAAGGACCTGTGGACTGGGTCAGTTTTTAGCAGAGATTTCGTTTGGGGGATCTAAAGAGCTAATTCAGCTCGCATGAGGAATTGAATGATCCTGTGAGTAGGAAAGCGCGATGAGGTGGTGGTCATGGACTCTAACTGCATCAAGTTGTATCAGAGCAGGAAATTCACCTGTATATTTCAGGTGAAGGAAGATAGAGTTGCTGAGGACTCTATAAGGATTGTTTGCAGGTAGGCAGCAGTCAAGAAGGCAGTCAGGGAGACCATAGGAGGATGAAGTTGGTAGAACTCTTAGTGCGGAGTGACAGCAGTAGATCTGTCAGGGAGGCAGATAGACACAACAAGACGGCTACTGAAGGCCATAGGAGGAAGAGCCAAGCAGAGAAGCTTGTTGAATTAAGGGAAGATATAGAAAATCTTGCATTGAGGATGCGACAAGATAAGGAGTCAAGATGGGTGTATGAATGGCCCGTGAAAGATTCCAAAAGAAAAATGACCAGTCAGGGAGTTGATGGTCAGAAGACAGCGGAGGCTATTAACATGACAATTGAGATATGTAAACCGAAGACTGGGAGAGGTCTCGATGATGAGGAGAATGAATTGGGATCAACTGATGATCTCAAGCACTGCCAGGAGGGCAGAGATGAAATTTCAACTTTCCAGGAGGGAAATGAATTGAGATAACTACGGGATCTCACAGACTGTCATGAGGACATCCAAGGAATTTCAAATTGCTAGGAGGGAAAGGATAAGAGGTCGTTGCGGAATCTCGAAGTCTGCCAGGAGGGAAACATAAGCATCTTAAACTGCCAGGTGGGTAGAGATGAAAATCCAAGACTATCTGAAAGTCTCATGGACTCGAAGAAGAGTTCAATTCAGTAGGGGTTACAGATGAAGATGGGATCGGTTGATCTCATAGTCTGCCAGGGAAGCAGCGGAAGCATCCCATATTTCCATGTGGGCAGGGATGAGCCGGTGAGTTTTGATCAGCCTGAGGGGCTGACAGAACAGATGAGATTGTCTGAGGGTCTCATAAATTTAGAGATGGATTTAGATCAGAGATGCAGCTAATAGAGGAGGAAGATATGAGAAATCTTCTGATGATTGGGGGAATTGGGATATTCCTACCACTTGTCCAGGAGGAGGTAGAAATTTTTGTTGTAGGTGCAGCAACAACAGAAGAATAGTCACAGCTGACGATGACTGTCAAGGAGGAATTGGATCAAGTGTTGGAGACTTCCCAAGCATAAGGAGAAGCTGAAGAAGCTGTAGCATTGAAGCTGACAGCAGAATAAGGAAAGGAGAGTGAGCATTCTGAGGAATGGCTCAATGACTTTAGCCAAGAAGATGAGGAAGTTGTAGTGTTGAAGCTGACAGTCGAAGGAGCAGACAAAGAGGATGATGAGCATTCTGAGGAATGGCTCAATATTTTCAGCCAGGAAGCTGAAAAGACTGCAACATGGGAGGTTGCAGAAGTAGAGAAAAAATAGGCAGACAAAATTTTTTTTGTTGATATGTGGGAACAAATTGAATCCCTGGAGGAAAGGGTGAAAGTGCAGAGTGTGCACATCCAACAGGTGAAGTTGGAAACGAATGAAGGAGGCATGGGAGATCATGATGATCTGCCCATGTGCCAAAAAAATTTGCAGCTGAGGAGACTACATGAACAGGACCAGCCATGGGAGCAGCTGGATGCAGTGATCGAGGAGATCATGGAGCTGATGTTGAGGTCAACAGAAACTGCTAGTGAGGAGAGGCTGAGCATAAAAGAAGCAGCAGCGACGTAGTAGAATGGAGTAGATGGAAAGCTCCAGATATTTGTTTGGGATCCAGGAGGATTTCCAACCGCTTAGAGGGGAAGCGCATGAGCAGGAGCTCATGATTTTGCAGCTGAGGAGTTTGATGCAGGAGCATCTCTCCACATCATCCATCCATGCCAGCAAATTCAAATCGCACGCTAAAAGAGAGGCGTAGTCCTCATTCAAATTTGAAATTGAATGTAATTAAATGCTTAGGCTGGTGAGCCATGGAAGCCGTGCCTTTGTGCAGGCTGTAGATAAGATCGCCTTTAATGCTAGATCGGTTGAGATCTAGATCCAGATGCTGGACTAGACAACCATTTATTGTAAATTGAATAGGGTAGGTAGACCTAGAGGGAAGTGCTCGATGAGCCCCTCAGGTAAAAGAGATTTTCAGATCTCATTTTGGTAGTTAGATGAGAGTTGTAATGGTTGAAAGAGAAGAGCCAGAGAGAGCTCAAGAACACCTTTGTAAATACAGGAATTTGCCATTTTAATAGAATACAGAAGCAGTTTTTCCTGCACATGTTCTGCGTTATATGGATGTCTGTGAGTGTTCTTCATATTTTGAATGTATGTTGTAGTTGTGAATTTGCAGGTTCATTTTGATTTCAGATGAAGGTCTTTGAGGTTTCATGCCAGGAGGGCATGGCAGAGTACTGCGGTCTCTGAATACCAGTGCACTGAGGCTGCACTTCTAAATACTTTGGGTTCAGACAAAGACGTGTTGTGGCATAGGAACTGAAGTCAACAACTCAGAGGAAGAAGACCTCAAGGTTGCTGAATACCTTGGAGGTAAGGCTGTGTGAGAGAAACACAGTTGCAGACAGAATTTTGCTGAGGAGTTTTGTAGAGCTCTTCCATGTGGGCATTGAGCATACGCGCTACAGTGCATTAGAGGAAGAACTCTGTTGTGAGTTCAGACAGAATACAGAATCTCTTAGGAGTTCTGTAAAGGCTCTGCCAAGTGGGCATTGAGCACAGGCACAAGGTGCAGTTGGAGGAAATATGTTGTGAGTTCAGAAGGGAGAAAGCAGAATCATTGAGGATCCTGTGAAGAGCTCTGCCAGGAGGGCATTGAGCCAGTGCAAGGAGTGCACAGAGGAAAGACTTCTGTTGAGAAGTTCAGGAAGAAGAAAACAGAATCATTGAGGATTATGAGAGCTCTGCCAGGAGAGCATCGAGCAGGTGCATAGGTGCACAGGAGAAGAAGACAAAACCATCGAGTGTTCTGTGAAAGAGAAGGAACTCTGCCAAAAGGGAATCGAGTCAGTGTGCAGGAAAGCATAGAAGAGGAAAGAACTCTTTGAGTTCTGTGAGCTGAAGGAAGATTTCACTGAAGGATCTTCATTGGGTTGCTGAACACCCAGAAGGACTCAGCAAGAGGTCACTTGAGGTAGAAGGATAGCCAAGAGAGCGTCCATATTCTCCATCTGCAGGAGAAGAGAAGAAGAAACCTAAAATCCCTCAAGGGGTCTGAGCGTTTAAGGAGCTCAGGAGAGATAGCGTGGTGTATGCGCAAAGACTCTATAGGAGGTAGAGATCAAATCTTTAGAGATATGAAGAACAAGCTCAGGAGGAGTCAGTGTTCTCATACGCGCAGCGAAGCTCAAGGTCGAGGAGTTCACAGAGAAGAAAAGAAGCAAAGGTCAGGGCCTTTAAGGAGTTGAAGTTTTCTCCCAAACCTGGGAAGAAAGCGCAGGGAGCTCAGGAGAGCACAACACTCATCAGATCGACAGGAGAGGAGATCTGGACCATGATTTCTACGTCCAGGAAGGGGCATAGGAGAAGCGCACAGGAAAGATGATCTGAGCCTTCAGATCTAGAGTAGAAATCCCGTCAGTCGTTGGATCAGGAGGAGATGACCAGAGTTTAACCTCAGGAGAAGTGCGCAGAAGAAGTGATCTGAGCCGTCAGATCTGGAATAGAAATCCCGTCAGCCTTCAGATTGGATAGAAGCTGCACGAGGATTAGCCATCGGGAAATCGGGATTCTTGAGGGCAAGAGAATCGAGACATTCCAAGTCTCGAAACACCGGAGTGATCTGGGCCGTCCATTAGCGGAGACACGTGGCGGAGATCGAGCACCCGTCGGTACTGAGGCGCATCGGGAAATCGACATTCCCGTGGACAAGAGATCGGGGAAATCCAGGTCGAAAACCCCGGCATAATCTGAGCCGTCCGTTCGGAGGGACAGGTGTCAGAGATCCGAAGAGAGTCGGCATAGCAGTCATCGGGAAATTAGAGTTCCTGAGGACAAGGAAGTTGGGACATTGAAAGTCTTGAAATCCCGGAGGAATGGAGACCGTCCATCTAGAAGGGACGCGTGGAGGAGATCAGCATCATCGGGAAAGGGACGATAAGGAAGCCGTCCATCGGTGTTTGGTCCATCGGGATATCGGGAATCCTGTGGACGTGGTGTTTACGCCTTTCGAAATCGTGAATCGCGATACCCTGATGAGTGGGGGCCAATTGTCATCGCATCAGGGCTGAGGAAAGAGCCATAGTAGAGGCCAGCTGTCAATGCAGCGGAGAGTTGGGATTCGAGGAGTCGAGAATCCCGTGGGCATATGTATTGTGGCATTGCAAACCCTGAAACCCCGATGAGGGGTAAGAATGTGGTCACGGGGTGATGGTCACATTGGCCAGTGGATGAGCTAGGAGGGCTAGCTGAGGTTAAAGAGCATCGGGAATCGGAGGATCGAGGATCCAAAGGACATTTGAAATTTGGCATCGAAAAGTCTGAAACCCCAATGAGAGGTATGGCTGCAGTCATATGGTAGTGGTCACATGGACCATGGTATAGCCGGGAAGGGCTAGAGCTGAGAAGGAAGGGGCATGTCAGGATTCGAGGGATCGTGAGTCCCGGATTCAAATGTTTTTGGACATTTGAAACCCCAAAATCCCAGGAGAGATCTGGAGCGTTGATCTCAGTGACCGATTATAGTCGTTGATCGTGTCGAAGGACAGAAGTTGACAACACATCGAGGATCGGAGGATCGAGAGTCCAGAGGATGTGTGCACATCGACATTGGAAACCTCAAAACCCCAACAAGAGGATTGACTACGGTCACGGAGGCAGTGGTCATATGGTGGGAGCTTAGCTAGTAGGGCTAGCTCATAGAGGAGGAGTGCATCAAAGATCGGGAACTGGAGAGGTAAGAGACTCTTGACAACGGGAAGGACGAAACCCCGAAGCCCGATAATAGTTTCCTGTGGAGAAATTGTTCACAGCTCATGCAGAGGCCGTGAGGAAAGAAGAAAGGACCTGTGGACTGGGTCAGTTTTTAGCAGAGATTCCGTTTGGGGGATCTAAAGAGCTAATTCGGCTCGCATGAGGAATTGAACGATCCTGTGAGAAGGAAAGTGCGACAAGGTGGTGGTCGTGGGTTCTAACTGCATCAAACGTTCACTAAAACAAACGCACCTAGCACTCTTATCTACAATTGAACCAAACTGTTTTGATGAAGCCATCAAGGATGAATTTTGTAATAAGGCCATGGATGAATAATTGGATCAAATAGAGAAAAATGACACTTGGGAATTAGTTCTAAGACCAAAGAATAAGAATGTGATCGGCACAAAATGGGTTTTCAGGAATAAATTGAATGAAGATAGACATGTTACAAGGAACAAAGCTAGATTGGTATGTAAAGGATATGCACAGATTGAAGGAATCGACTTTGAAGAGACATTTGCCCCGATTGCCAGAATGGAAGCAATCCATTTACTTTTAGCTTATGCATGCTCCAAAAATGTTAAAGTATATTAGATGGACGTAAAATCAGTTTTTTTGAATGGGGAACTTGAAGAAGAAGTCTACATTGAACAAACAGAAGGATTTCAGTTGTTAGAGAACACAAACTATGTATGTAAATTAAAGAAGGCCTTCTATGGTCTAAAATAGGCTCTCAGAGCATGGTACTCCAGACTGGATAAGTATTTGCAGCAGGCAGGGTGCAGAAAAGGAAGTGCAAGCAACAACCTCTACATCAAGGTAAGTCAAGGTAATATTTTATTAATTGAAGTTTATGTTGATGATATTATTTTTGGTAGTGATGATGACAGGTTAAGC
>JZKD02S0234688.1:246652-267135 GCA_000966675.3 Picea glauca
CTTGGGAAGAAAATTTGTGCTTATGACAGATCATTGTGGATTACGGTATTTGTTTGATCAACCCAAGCTTAATGCTAGACAAGCCAGATGGATGGCCCTCCTTAGCGAATTTGATTTTGAAATCAAACACATTAAAGGGAAAGTAAATAGGGTGGCCGATGCCCTTAGCAAAAGCATGAGAACAATTCACCTAGCAGTGGTGAGTACCTGCGAGACAGATGTCAAGAACAGAGTAAAAAAGGCACAAGAAATAGATCCCTTCGTTCGAAATGTGACCCTGTACCTACAACAAGAACCCGCGGGAGCAAAATATGAAGGCTATCAGATGACCGAAGGAGGCCTGCTCACTTACAAAGATAGACTGTACATTCCCAATTGTGACGACTTGAAGAGGTTCATCATGGATGAACTACATAAAAGACCCTACACTGGTCACCCAAGATACCAGAAAATGATTATTGCCACCTGGAAACAATTTTATTGGCCTGGATTGAAGAAGGACATAGCCAAATATTTGGCCCAATGCATAGAGTGCCAACAGGTTAAAGCAGAACATCGACACCTAGCCGAACTACTACACCCTTTAACCATCCCAGAATGGAAATGGGAAACCATCTCCATGGATTTTATCACTGGATTGCCAATTTCAACCAAACAGAATGATGCCATTATGGTAGTGGTGGATAAAATGAGCAAGTCTGCTCATTTCATCCCCGTCAAATCAACCTGCAAGGTGATAGATATCGCCCAGGTATTCATGAAAGAGGTGTTCTGATTGCACGACATGCCGAGGGACATAATATCTGACAGAGACACAAAATTTACTTCCAATTTTTGGAAGTCACTGATGGCGGGATTAGAGACTAAATTGTTGTTTAGCACCGCCTATCACCCTCAAACCGACGGACATACAAAAAGAGTAAATAAGATATTAGAATATATGTTAAGGATGCATTTAATGCATCAACCCAAGAAATGGGAAGACTACCTGCCATTGGTAGAATTCGCCTACAACAACGGCTACCAAGCATCCTTAAAGATGAGTCCCTT
This sequence comes from Picea glauca, assembly GCA_000966675.3. Classification (NCBI taxonomy): domain Eukaryota; kingdom Viridiplantae; phylum Streptophyta; class Pinopsida; order Pinales; family Pinaceae; genus Picea; species Picea glauca. The sequence goes on from JZKD02S0234688.1 coordinate 247,703, forward strand.
CGAGGTCCTCTATGGTAGGTCGTGTAATACTCTAGTTAGCTGGAGTAACCCTGTAAACATGATTTCTATTGGACCCGATATGTTGAAGGAAATGGAACAACAAGTGACTCAGATAAAACAAAATCTGAAGGTCGCTCAGAACCGACAGAAAAGTTATGTTGATCAAAAGAGAATTCCAAGAGAGTTCCAAACAGGAGATCATGTATATCTCAAAATTAAGCCCAGAAGGAGTTCCCTGAAAATGGGAGCTTGTGCCAAATTGGCACCCCAGTGTTGTGGACCCTTTGAGGTTCTAGATAGAGTGGGACATGTAGCCTATCGGCTAGCACTTCCTCCCACAGTAAAAGCACATAATGTTTTCCATGTTTCATTATTGAAGAATATGTACATGATGCTAATCATATAATTGACTGGTCTATGATCCAGGTGGAACCGGAGGGAGAATTTATACCAGAACCCCAATGCATATTGGATAGAAAGGAAACCCCACTCCGGAACAGAACCATTGCACAGGTCAAGGTGCAGTGGAAACATTTTGTCCCAGATGAGGCTACATGGGAAATGGAGGATGCCATGAGACAGGCATATCCAATTTTGTTTACTTCTGTACGTGCAATACATGTTAGTAGATAAGAACATCGAGGACGATGTTCCTTTTTAAAGGGGGGGGAATTGTAACACCATATTTCCCCTAGCTTGTAAATATAACTAGACTGGCCAAGAACTATGGCAAACTCATAAATGTGAATATGTGATGTAAATGGACCTTGAGGAAAAGGTCAATGAATGTGAATAACATTTTAAATTATTACAGGACTGCTGAGAGGGGATGTGTAGAAAAAGAGACCACGATGGCGGTGGAGGGCACATGAAAAGGTGGCGTTAACTTCCACCAAGAATCAACACCGTATTTGGACTCCACTGGCCCGGAGAACCAAAAGCAGTTCGTTGGCCCCGAATTTAATGACTCGCAGGCTGGTAGGCGGATGGCTTAATGAGGGATGGGATGGTGAACCGCCCATCCGTAGAGCCATCAAGCCTGATCAGCGTGAGGGGAATCATGCCACACGCAACCTCGCAAGAGGATAAGGCGTGAGGTAGAAGCGATTTCAGGGGGGGAGACGTGAGGGGAACTCTGGCATTATGCAGAGTGAGTGATAGAAGAGAGGAAGGATTGCAACCTTCGCTTCTGGTCACTGGCAGACAGAGAGACGCAGTCTCAGAGCATCGTGGTCTCAGCTCGACGGTGGCTAGTGGTAAATCCATTGGGAGTCGCTACGCCTACAGTTGGGTGGAAACGAGCACCCCTCTCAGCAATTGCCCTCACTTCTGGTGTTATTTCTGATAAGTGTTTTACATATTGCATCTTGAAATTCATATACTGACATATATGCTTATAGAACTGTGATATTGTGAATGATTACAGTATAAGAATGTCTGTGTAGTGTTTTGATAAGAAATAATGGATATATGTTTATAACAGAAAGACCACGCATAGCTTATGTTGATAAATGAATTTAATTATGCATGAGTTGAACCAAGTAGGACTTCCAGTCTGTCCTCGGAGATTTGTTTACCCTTACCTGTCTCCAGGAATGCCCTGGAATAGATCTCTTCACAGAGATTCCCTCCTTGGAAAGGTTTACCAAGAACCTGGAAAAGGAACTTGAATGAGAAAGTCTTAACAATCCTGTACGAGGAGGAATGACCCTCTTCAAATCCTGAAGTAGTAGCATAGGGATAAGTATCGATCGATGGACAAAACCCCGTCGGAAGACCCATGGTCATTCACAACCGTTAGATTGACGAATGAAACAAGGGCGTTACTTACCTTGCCCCTTTTTCCTCTATCTTCGTGAATAGGAGGTTGAAAGTCCCGACGAGAGGCGTGGCCATCAGGATATCGACACTCATGAAGTCGAGAGTCACGATGACATGAGGTTAAGGATATTCATAGTGAAAATCTCAAAACCAATCTGATCCGTCCATCATAGGAGGACACACGGGCAAGATCGGCAGCCTGTCGGCATTTCGGGGATCGAAGGGACAAGTTGCCGGAGTATTTCGGCAGTGAAAACTTCGAAATCACGAGAAGCGATTAGGACCATCCATCTTAGGAGGATGCGTAGCGACAATCGGAGCATGCGGGAAAAGTCTCGAAAGGATAGTCATCCATCGGGAAATCGGGGATCCCGTGGACAAGAAGCCCATACACTTCAGATTTGCGAAGTCCGGAATCCCGACAAAGTGAAAAGCATCCCTTGTAGGGCCAACTGTCATTATACCGGCATATCAAGATTCGGCGGATCGTGAATCCTAAGGACAAGTACATTTCAGCAGTGGAAAGTCTGAAAACCTGACAGGAGATAAGGCTACGGTCTTGTGAGATAGTGGTCACGTGGGCTAGGAGTTTAGTCAGGAGGGAGAACATGTAAGAGGCCATATCGGTGAATTGGCTCATCGGGAATCATGGAATCAGGATTCCTGTTGACAAGGGTTCGATATTTCCCATGGTGGAAACCTCAAAGTAGATCTGATCCGTCTGATTGATGGAGGCCACGTGTCGAGAGATTAATTGCATCGGGAGACTGGGGATCGGGGATTCGGGAGTTCCATGATCAAGAGTCTGGATTCTCGTGACGATAAACCCCAATGAACGGACGAGATTCTTTCAGAGGACCTCAGGGTCTGTAATGACCGTTAGATGTAGAGATGAGACGTCAATTTAAGCCGGGACATGAATATGCTTTAAGATAAGTGGCAAGCAGATATGGACGACCAGAGTCCACTTGTCCAGATCTACGGTTGAGGTTCCATTCCGGATCCCCCTTACTATTTTGCCTTTTGCGGTAGGGGGGGGATCCGGAATTGGACGCGCAACTCTCGAACGGTCGAGATTAAATCATCATGATCAATGGCGCTCAAGTGGATTCCGGACCCCCCTTGCCATTCTGTCTTTAATTGGGGGGGTGTCCGGAATAGTGTGGCATGTGAAGTGGGGGCCCCCTCCTGTCATGTCGACTACCGTGTTGAGTTTCCCTTTCTGCCACATGTATTCCACTTAACCGCACGAAGGGGCCTGTTCTCATTGGCGATTCTCTACCCCTGTTGGGATGTGATCCTATTGGCCATCTGCTGGCCCTGTAGGGATTCGCCCCCATTGGTCGGTCGCTAGCCCTGTCGGGGTTCGACGATGGTAGAGTCGAACGATTAGACATTACTGTAGCGCCGAGGCATGAAATACAAATAGGCACTGCGATCAAATTGAATCATGACCCGTGATCACATGGGAACATAGAAGAAGAGGGAAAGAGCCAACTTACGCTGGGCCTCCATGGATATTTAGGGGATTTGGTCCGGTAGAAGACCAGAAAAATTTGATTTAGGTAGTGGGTATGTGACATGTCAACATAGCGGAGAATCGGGATTTGAGGGATCGACAGTCTCGAGGGAAAACACATCTGGGCATTTGAAACCCTGAAGTCCCAAGGGAGATACGGAACGGTTGGTTTCATAGGTAATCACGACCGTTGATCATGCTAAAGGCAGACATGTATTGTTAGCTGACATCATATCGGAGATTGGGATATCGGGAATCCCGTGGACACGGGGTTTATGCATTTCGGCATTGCGATGTCCGAAACCATGATAGGAGACAAGGTTGTGGTCTTGTGAGATAGTGGTCACATGGGCCAAGAGTCTAGCCAGAAGGAGTTAAGGGCCAAAAACAGGGAATTGGCTCATCGAAGATCGGGAGATCGTGAGGATAGAGGTTCATGACATCAAGGGTCACGAAACCCCGAATCTCGACAAGGAGTATGACTGCAGTCATATAAGAGGAGGTCACGTGGACTACAGGCATAGCCAAGGAGGCTAAGGCGGCAAAGGCACATATCAGGAGATCAGAGTTCGGGAGTTCGAAAGTACAGGAACTCTTGACATCAGGAAACAAGAAATCTCGAAGCCCGATAGTATATTTTCCCTGTTAAGGAAAGGGAAGCGGCCAGAGTACAGAAGGCCGTGAGGAAGGATAAGGACCTGTGGATTGGGTTTTTCATCAGAGATTCCACGAAGGAATCGAAAGAGCCACTTCAGCTCAAAGGGGAATTTGAATGATCCTGTGAGCGGACGTAGAGTACGTCTTGCGTTACTGCGTCAAGTGGTATCAGAGCTACAACTCTATTTGTATATTTCAAGCAGAGGGAGGCATAAGAGGAGGAAAGCACTCTGATACACACGTCAAGTGGTATCAGAGCAGGGACTTCACTTGTATATTTCAGGTGAAGCGAGAAGGTAAAGGAAGACAAAGTGTTGGAGACTCTGTGGCGATTGTTTGCAGGTAGGCAGCAATCAAGAAGACAGTCAGCAGGACTGGAAGATGAAGCTGGAAACACTCTTAGTGTGGAGTGACAACAATAGGTTTGGTAGGAGAGCAGACAGGGACAACGCCATGGCTACTGGAGACCATAGGCATACTGGGAGGAAGAGCAAAGAAGAAAAGCTTGCAGAAATGGATAAAGAGCTCGCTGAAATAAGGGAGGACATACAAAAGCTTGAACTGCGGATGCGGCAGAAAGCAAAGCCGAGATGGGTGTATGAATGGCCCATCAAGAAGCCAAATATAAAATGGCCAGTCAAAGAGCTGATGGTCAGGAGACAGCGTAGGCTATTGAAAGGTTGGTTGAGGTATGCTGAAAACCTTGATGGACCAGAAGAAGAAATGGTTCAGATATGTGAACCAGAGATTGGGGACAGTCTTGGTGAGGAGAATGAAATGGGATCGACTGAGGATCTCAAGAACTGCCAGGAGGGCAGAGAGGAAATTCCAGTTTTCCAGGTGGGCAACGAGTTGAGATCACTGCGGGATCTCACGGACTGTCAGGAGGACAGTCGAGGAATTTCACATTACCAGCTGGGCAATGATATGAGGTCTTTGTGGGATCTCGAAGACTTCCAGGAGGGAAATGAAAGGTTTCCAGTTTTCCAGGTGGGAAAGGAAACAAAGATGGAATTAGTTTATTCCATGGATTGCCGAGAGGACAGTAGAGACATCCCATATTTCTAGGTGGGCAGGGATGAGCAGGTGAGTTTTGATCAGCCCGAGGAGCTGACAAAGCACATGAGACTATTAGAGGGTCTCATAAATTCATAGATGGATTTAGATTAGCAGATGCAGCTGACCGAGGAGGATTATCAGGATAATATTCTGATGATTGGGGGAATTGGAGTATTCCTACCACTTAGCCCAGAGGAGGTAGAAATCTGTATTGCAGATGCAACAACAGAAGAAGAACAGTCAACTATGACTGTCAGGGGGGAAAGATTGGAGAAGACTTTGGAAGCTGCCCAAGTAGACGAAGAAGAAAATGAGCATTCGGAGGAGTGTCTCAACGCTTTCATCCAGGAAGCCGAAAGAGAAGAAGCTGTAGCACTGAAGTTGATAGCAGAAGAAGCAGAAGAGGAAAATGAGCATTCTGAGGAATGGATCGGTATTTTAAGCCAGGAGACTGAAAAGACTGCAACATGGGAGTTTGCAGAAGAGGAAGAAGAAGAAACAGACAACGTTAGTTTAGTTGATCTGTATGAGCAGATAGAAGCCCTGGAAGAGAGGGTGAAAGTGCAGCGCGTACACATCCAACAGGTGAAGTTGGAAGCTGATGAAGAAGAAAGCATGGGAGATCATGATGATCTACCCAATTGCAGAAAATTTTTGCAGCTGGGGAGACTGCAAAAACAGGACCAGCCACTGGAGCAGTTGGACGAAGTGATAGGGGAGATTAGAAGGCTGATGTTAAGGTCAGCAGAAACTGCCAACAAGGAGCAGCTGAGCAGAAAGGAAGAAGCAGCAGCAACAACAGCAGCAGGGAAATGGATCAGATGAACAACTCTAGAGGATGATTTGGGATCCAGGAGGATTTCAATATCAGATATGGGAAGCTCATGAGTAGGAGCTCATGAATTTTGCAGCTGAGGAGTATGATGTAGGAGCATCTCTCCACGTTAGCCAGCCAACTAGCCAGCCACATCAAGCGCGTGCATTCAAGATGAGGAGAGGCGCAACCCTCATCTTTTAATTTGTAATTGAATGTAATTTAATGTTTATGCTGGTGAGTTGTGAAGTCGTGCCTTTGTGCAGGAGTAGATAAGATCGGCCTTTAATATTTGTAAGGCTGAGATCTAGATCCAGATGTTGGATTAGACAACCCATTCAATGTAATTGAATAGGGTAGGTAGGTTGGAGGGAAGAGCTCGAAGAGCCCCCTCAGGTAAAAGAGATTTTGTATCTCATTTAGGTAGTAGGAAGAGAAGTGGTGAGAGGTGGATAGAAGAGAATCTGTGTGTAGAGAGAAAAAGAGAAGAGCTGAGACCTTGTTACAGGCCGTGCTCAGGAACACCTTTGTAAAGAGGCATTTTTATTAATATAAACAGAAGCAGTTTTTCCTGCATGTATTTCTGTATTATGTGGATGCCTTGGTGTGTTCTAGTTTATGCTATGAAATTCATGTTGTAGGTGTATGCTAGGCATTTTCAGGTTGTTTTGATTTCAGGTGGAGGTCTTTGAGGCTTCACACCAGGAGGGTGTGACAGAACACTGCGGGTTCTGATAGCCGTGCACAGAGGTTGCACTTCTGAATTTTGCGGGTTCAGACAAAGACGTGCTGGGGCACAAGAACTGGAATCAACAACTCAGGAGAAAGACCTCAAGGTTACTGAACACCTTGGAGGCAAGGCTGTTTAGGAGAGGCACAGTTGCAGACATAAGCTCTGAGGAGTTCTGTGAAGCTCTGCCAAGTGGGCATCGACCCAGTGCAAGGAGTGCACAAAAAGAGAACTCTGCTATGAGTTCAAGAAGAACCAGAATCACTGAGGATTATGAAGAGCTCTGTCGGGTGGGCATTGAGTGGGTGCATAGGTGCACAGGAGGAAAGAACTGCTGAATTTTTTGGGAGAAGATACTCTGCCAGGTGGGCATTGAGTAGGTGTGCAGACAGGCACAGAAGAGGAGAGAACTCTTTGAGTTCTGAAAATTAGAGGAAGAGTCCACTAAAGGATCTTCACTGGGTTGTTGAACACCCTGCAGACTCAGCAAGGGGTTGCTTGAGCGGAAGGATAGCCAGGAGGGCATCCTAACATCTTCCATCTGAGGGAGAAGGAAGAAGGATAAAATACCTTAGGGGTCTGAGCGTATGAGAATCTCAGGAGAGACAACATTGTGTGTGTGTAAAGACTATGCAGAGGCGTAGAATTCTGAGAATCCCTTGGGGATTCGGAAGTAAAAGATCGGGAGGAACAACGTTATCGAGAGCGCAAACGAGGACTCAAATTTGCAAAGCTTGCAGAGGAAAAAGAGGATAAAGGTTGAGGCCTTTGAGTTTTGGTGAATTCTCCCAAGGCTAGGAAGAAAGTGCAGCAGCTCAGGAGGGAGCAGCATCAGTCGTTGAATCAACGAAAAGATCTGGACCGTTGGAAGGTTTTCACGTCCAGAGAGTATCAGGAAAAGCACACAGAAGGGGAGATTGTGGACCGTCAGATGTTCACATAGATACTCGTCAGCCGTCAGATCGGACAGGAGGTGCACAAGGTTTAACCGTTCTCATGCCAGGCAGAAGTCCCAACAGGTATTGGGATATCGACGTTCATGAAATTGGGAGTCACGATGACATGAGATTGGGAATTTCCATGGGGAAGTCTCGGGAACGATCTGGACCATTCGTTTGTGGCGACACATGGCGGAGATCAAGTGACCCATCGGTATATCGGCTACCGGCATTTTGAGTTGACAGAGGATTATGTCATCGGGGTAGCGAAAGTCCCGAAATTGTGAGAAGCGATCGGGACCGTCCATCATAGGAGGACGCGTGGAGGAGATCAGAGCACTCGGAAGATTTCCCAAAAGGAAGGTCGTCCATTGACATTTTGGGAATCGGGAAATTGGGAATCCCGTGGACAAGAAGGACTTGCAATTCAGAATCGCGAAGTCCGAAACCCTGAAAGGAGGCAAGTACCATTTTGGGGCCAGCTGTCAGCATAGCGGAGAATCGGGATTAGAGGGATCGGTAGTCCCGAGGGAAAATGCATCTGGGCATTTGAAACCCTGAAGTCCCAAGGGAGATCCGAAACCATTGGTTTCATAGGTGATCACGGCCGTTGATCATGCTAAAGGCTGACAGGGATTGTTAGCCGACGTCATATCGAAGATTGGGATATCGGGAATTCCATGGACATGGGGTTTATGCATTTCGGCATTGCGATGTCCGAAACCCCGATAGGAGACAAGGCTGCGGTCTTGTGAGATAGTGGTCATGTGGGCCAAGAGTCTAGCCAGAAGGATCTAATTGCCAAAAACGGGGAATTGGCTCATCGGAGATCGGGAGATCGCGAGGATAGAGGTTCGTGACATCAAGGGTCGCGAAACCCCGAATCCCGACAAGGAGTATGACTGCAGTCATATAAGAGGAGGTCGCGTGGACTACAACCATAGCCAGGGAGGCTAAGGCAGCAAAGGCTCATATCAGGAGATCAGAGTTCGGGAGTTCGAAAGTACAGGAACTCTCGACATCGGGAAACAAGAAACCCCGAAGCTCGATAGTATATTTTCCCTATTAAGGAAAGGGTAGCAGCTGGAGTATAGAAGGTCGTGAGGAAGGATAAGGACCTGTGGATCGGGTTTTTCATCAGAGATTCCACGAAGGAATCGAAAGAGCCGCTTCGGCTCAAAGGGGAATTTGAACGATCCTGTGAGCGGACGTAGAGTGCGTCTTCGCGTTACTGCATCAATATGTAAAAAACCTAAAACATAATATTAAAACCAAATGTCATACTATAGCAAAGCGCAACATATAATATATATAGGTATTAAAAATCGCGCCAACTATATGATGCGCCAACCATAGTATTAAAACCATATGTTAAATCAACATATGATATACCAAATCACCACTTCATATATACCATATGTTAAAACAAATATGATATACCAAATCGCGCCAAGGAGGAGAAGCCCAAGGGTTTGACCCTGGGACTTCTGCCCCCATAACAACCTCAACTACCAATGACCCACCTCTATGAGACGTGGCAATGGGTTGTACGAAAACCTTAAAAGGTGTCGATATGAACAGGATTTGGGTGGGCGCGTGGCCTATGGCCCATGCCCCTTTTTTTGGTTTGATTTCATTATTTAAATGAGGCATGGGCATGGATCCCTAGAAGGAGTTTTGATGTAGGCAGAGACATGCACGTAGATCGAGGTGATGCTGCACAGTGACCAAAGTGAATTTGCATGTAGACCAAGGTGGTTTTTTCACGTAGTTCGATGTGGTTCAGAATTGGCACGCATCCTGAGGCCGTATGGACTGTACAATCAGGGGCAGATTTGGGAATTGTGCCAAGAAGGGCATTCAGAGTCCAGTTTCTGAAATATATCGAGTTTATACTCAAAAGTATCGGTTTTTCACAAGGATTCCAGATCCAGCTTCATTTTTTGCATTCAGGCATCCAGATAGAAAAGTGCTCACAGAACCTTCCAAATACACAGAAAGGCATCCATGTTTATACTTAAAAGTCTCAGAATTTCATCTTGCAGTTGTTGTTGAAGTATGTTACTGTATATGACATACATAAATTGGAAGTCACTTTGTAAGCATTTGAATACTTAATCTATCGGCCTTCCCATTTGGAAAGTGGCCCGGAGACGTAGCCAGGAAGTCTGGTGAACTCTATTACCAATTCTTGTTCATAGATAGTTTTCTTACATGTTTATTTGCTCATGTGCTTGATGAATGTTCTTTAATTTTTCATTCATAAAGGTGGTTAACAATTAAAAAATTCACCTGCAAGTAATGGTTAAAGATCAAGTTAAATTTTAGATCATATGGAACTCAACCCATGCTGAGAGAGGAAGACACTCTAAGTTACAAAAACTGTGGCTAGGTCCTTTCAAAATCACTTTTATCCTAGGTGCAAACTCATATCTCCTAAAGGATTTGGAAGAGCGGTTGTTCTCTTATAGTGCTAATGGTTCCCACTTAAAACATTATGTGGAACTAGCTTGATCGTTAAACACTTGCTAAAAAAAAAATTGACTGTTGTATATAGTCTTTTGTTTTACTGTCTTCTTTTACTTTGGTTTGTTGAGTTTTTGATTTTTGCTGTTTTGTTTTTTTAATTATCAAAAATAAATTCTGGATCAATTTTTCCATAATAATGTCATTCTGTAAATATTATTGATCAATGAAAAATAAGATATACATAGTTTTCATGTTTTCCTCCTTTCAGACATCACTGAAATTGCTTTTTGCTTTCAACATTGTTGTGGGATAGTTGAATTTGTCTTCTTCCCTATTTCTGCTATCCCTTTCTTACCTCCATCCTGAGATCCAAAGAGCATATCAAAACATTCTCCTTGAAACTTTAAGAAGCATTATATGTTAGATCTTGATGGTATTTTATGCATACATGACCAAACCCCCTCATACGTACCACTTTCCATAAATTATTCCCAAAATCTCGTCTTATTATTTCCCTTAAACCATCTTTTCCCCCTTGTTGCATAATTATTCTCTTCATCAGTTTTTTCTACCATCTACTTCTACCGGTCTGCGAAACCATACATTCTGAGTTCTGAATCTGTTATAAATAGATTTCCCTATGGAGTCACCAGTTTGTTGACGCCCATAAGCGCAACGTGGGGTACCTGCATGCAAATTGGTTGCAATGCCTTATTATTTATATACATACATATTGATAATATACTAGATATGTGGGACCCCCTTGTTGAAATCATGGTGAAAAAAGAAAAAGATTCTCTTAATTGTGCTCATGACAAATTTACAAAATGATTTTATAGCTTGAGAAAAACACAAGAGTTTGAACAAGTTTTCACATACAATCAATGATGATAATGATCGACAATTTAAAAGTCAAAAGGGGGTTTGAAGTGACAAGCACTTTGGTTATAACTGCTATACATCTAATTTGGCATATGGTTAAAATTCGAACTTCAACTCACACACACATTGGTTATGACATATTGCATTTGTGGCATATTGTGTTCATGGTATTGGTTATGTTTGGTGGACAATAGTTATGGTTTATGTAATTATTTTGAGGTCAATTCGATCTTTGCAAATTAGAACTTGTTAGAAGTGAATATGGGGCATATTATGTTATGGTTCTAGTATAAAAACTATGGTGTAGGGGTTTTCATTTCAAGTTGGAAAAGTGGAAGTGACATGTTGGATTTGAATATGGTTTATTAATGCATTTAATGAAAGTTTGGATGCGCTCCATCCTAGCTATGGTTGAAAACAATTAATGAGAGGGTGGAGAAGCGACATGCATTTACTTCACATTGTTCTTACCCCACCTTGAGCTCACCACCCTCACCTTGTTGCACATTTTTGGTTTCTCTGGTTAGTTTTCCTCCATTTCACTCGACTGTTGGGAGTATAGTGGAGGTCTTTGTTTTTTTTCGGCTCTTTCCTCACAGGTATGTTGACTCTCACCCTTCCATTCATCATTGAAACCGCGCTTTGAATAGAATCTCTTTGTTGGCTCTTAGAATTCACATGTAGAGTGATTGCTTTCTGAAAGATACAATGGTTGAATGTATGCTCTGTATATGCAAATGATATTGGTTGGCATTTCAAATGTTGCAAGTTGGAATTTGTTTAATGCTCCTTCATGTTGAAGTTATTTGGTTATGTTTGCGCCTGGGGTGGATGAATGGCTATCATTTCTCCTTGCTGTTAATAGAATTTATGAAAATTTTGTTTTGCTTCCACCCATGTCTCGTGGTAGAATCCTAGAGGGTTTTTGTGGTAAACAAAAGAGACAGTTGGGTTTTGGGTTCTTTTAATGTGGTTATTCTTACCTCCTGCTCAATCCATGAGAGGCTTGTGACCATGTCGAGTTACCATTCCATAGTTTTGAATGTATGCAAATTCGGGTTTTTGCCTTGCGGCCACCTTGGAAGCGACTGTGTCAAACTTTGTTGTAAAAATAATGGAGGTTTTGGTTTCATTTTACAAACCCCACTTGCAGAATTTGTTGATTAAGGTTGGTTGTCATTGATGCCAACCCTTGAAGAAATTCCGGTAGCACAAAGGTTTGGGTAATGGACCCAAGGTTGTTTCATGTGTAACAGTATGAGTTTTAATATATTTGAAGGTAATACTATTCTATATGGATAGTACATGTCATGCCATTTATGGTGATATGTGGAACGTCACATAACTCCTCATGGTTTGAGAGTTATGGCCTTACAAAGTTGGAGGACCCTCATATGTTGGCTTGAAGCCCCAAAAGGTCAAAGAAATCAAAGAGCTTGCAAAGAAGAAATTATTATTTAAATGATAAAGTAAAGTGACAAAGTCAAGAAGGATTATTTAAATAATAAAGTGAAGTGACAAAATCAAAGAAGATTATTTAAATGATAAAGTGAGGTGACAAAGTCAAGGATGAATATTTAAATGATAAAGTAATGGATAAATTTCTAATTATGGAAAGTGGTTAGCCCTGAAAATGAGGAAAATAGGTTAAGCGACCTATAAATGGGTTAAGTGACCTAGAAATAGCTTAAATGACCTAGAAATGGGTTAAATGACCTAGAAGATGCTTCTAAGGAAGATATTTAGAGAGTATAAATAAGAGGCAAGGCTTTCTCATTTTACATCAAACTTGAGCATATTGAATATCTATAGGTGACTGAGGTAACCAAAGGATATATAAGCCATATTTCAGAGGGAAGGTGAATAAAAGAAGGCCGGAATTCAAGGGAGGATAAATTATTTTGATGACGCTTTCTAAGGTATGTTATTTACAGGTCATCTCACCATTTTCGCAATAAATTTTTTTATATAATGATTCAGACCGTGAAATTGATAGGACATTGAGGAAACATATCCAAGTATCTGTGGTAAAAGCTTCATCTTGTGGGTCGTTGTATTTTTGGATTTACACTCCGTGGAAAATAGCGTTTGTGGCTAGTCCTGAAACTAGTCTAAAACAGGTGTTTCAGGTAAAAACGTCATAACTTCTCCATAATAGATCTAAATTCACTAAGACCAAATGTGTCGGTTAGAGTACAGTCTGTAGTAACATTTTCATATCCATTCAACAAATATTCCGTGTGGGGCACGCTCTACAAGGTCACTCTTTAGAATAAGGAAAAATTCAACAAGGTATGCCATTTTTTCTATAACTCCTTTTCCGAGAGGTTCCAAGTAGTGACACCTAGAGGAATTGCATAAAAAAAACTAAAGAACATTGTGTACTACTTTGAGATCTTTATTCCTTATAGGTACATAGTTATGATTATTTCAAGTTAGGGTTGTTGACTAATCCCAAACTAGTCATGTGAGACTAAAGAAAAGTTTGATGAAAATGCTAGTCTCTTGTTGTGAAAGTTAAGGAAGGTTTGGAGGTATGTGATCATATACACCAGGTCTATTACAGAGTTACAAATCATATTTGGATGATGAAATTGATGAGGGCTTTTGGTTAAGGTACATGTTAGGTACATGGTTGAGACAAGTAGTTGATGAGTTGGCACATACACAAGGTGTATAGTTGATGATGTTGGTACATAGTTGATGAGAAGTTGACACATGATTGGTACATACTTGGTATATGATTGGATGCACTTGTTTATGGTACATGTTGATTACATGTTGTTTGGTACAGGTTGGTGGATGGTTGATGCACTTGTTTATGGTATAGGTTGATTACAAGTTGAGGGACAAGTTGATGCATGGTCCAGGTTTATTGGTACATGTTTACAACAATATATCTCACAGTGATAGTGTGAAGGTGGTTCCATCATTCTACTTCTACTTTAGGGAGGTTGGATGGGGCAAGGACAGGTGGTTGTATCCACCTTACAGTTTTAGCCAGAGAACATAGGGGGTTGTAGCCTCCTTTTGGTTGTAGCTAGAGAATAGGGGAATTGGAGGTTCCTTCAGGTTGTAGCCTGAGAAATAAGGGGGTTGGAGGCTCCTTCCAGTTGCAGTTGGAAAACAAAGGAAGTTGGTGCTTCCAATGAATGTAATTCTTCAAGACATATAATAAAAAATATTATGTTGTTTTCTCGTGCTTTGGGTTTCCACTTAAAACATTGGTGTATTGTGTATGTGTATGATTGTTCATTTGTTCTTTGCTTATTTACTCTATAGTTATTGGATGATAATGCTACATTGATATAACACTTGGATTATATGGTTAAAAAGGATTAAATTTCTCTATTACTGTTCACCCCCCCCGCCCCCCCCTCTCAGTAATCCAACATAATTGTCTCACCCACCTAACCATTCAGTCCTCGTTCTTCCTTGTCGTGACTGTCATAAACTCAAACTTGGTTTTTGAAATGGTTATGTGTTGACCTGATAGTAGATATATTTGTTACCTACATTGGATGTTGATTCGTTGGTTGACTACCTAGGGGGGTTTTTGGTCGATTTTTGAAGGTTGTATAGTGAATAAATGAAAGAGCACCAGGGTTTCAAACCCAACCTTTCACATAGAAATTACTAAAAGTTGTGATACCAACCTTGTATGTTGAAGAGTTGTTGGCCTATGTTACACTCCATTGCAGGCTTGATGCAGTATGGTGTTAATTGTTGGACTAATTATGTTGATAGTCTATTGTATAAAAAGAACTCTGCAAATAAAAAGAAATAAAATTTCACACTAGGAAGAAATTGTTTATAATGGTTTTGGCTCGGTGATGTGTGGAACGCCGCGTGGTTCCTCAATGTTAGGGAGATATGGCCTTGTAAAATTGGAAGCCCCACAGAATGTTCAAGATGACCTAGTTAGTTACAAGTCAATGAATGAAAGGGTATAGAGGTTGCAACAAGAAATCTCTAGAAGCCCTAATTTTAAGGGAAGAGATTACCTAGAAAAAGTATAAATACCCCTCAAGGAGTCATTCACAAGTGCACTCACACACTTACATTGAATATCTATTTTGTGAATGTTATGGTCTAGTATTGTGATCTTTTGGCTAACTTGCGACGGAGAATTCTGAGGTAGCGAAGCAGGAGAAGTGTGAGATTTTCGAGATCACAGAAGAGTATGGGAAAATCTAAGGAAACCCTAATTGGGGTCATCCTCATAGGCCAGCCCATATATTTCTAGCAAGACACTCACATGTTTTCCTATATCTGTCAAGTGAGGCATCCTCGCGGGCCAACTAGTGTTTGACTAGCGAGGAACTTGCAGAATTGAGAAGAATGCTAGTACCTGGGTGTTGAAGCTGAGGATTGCCCAGGTCGGTCTAAGATTAGATGTTGCAGGTACTTCAGAGTTAAGAGGTATGTTTTATATATGTTTTTATTATTAGGTGATGGTACATGGTTGAGTTGTGGAGCATGCTTGAGGCATGTATTTGGTATGTTGGTTGAGAAATTGGCATATGGTTTGAGGCATATGCCCGAGGTAAATGTTCTATGATACTGGTACTTCTTTGTGATGTTTTGATACTTTCTTTATGAGGCATATCATGACTGATATGATACTTGGTTGAGGAATATCTTTGATTTATTCGTTGAGGTATATCTTGATGATGTTGATACATATTTGAGACATACAGTTGGCACATATTTGAGGCACATGTTTGGCATATACTTGAGGCACATGGTTCGAGGTACATGATTGGATGCATGTCTTGTTGATGTTGGTATAATACTTGTTGAGGAATAGCTTGGTTCTTGGTTTGGCACATGATTGAGGTGCATGTTGGACACTTGATGTTGGAATAGTGCTTGAGGCACATCTTGGTGATATTGGCATATTGGTGGAGGCTTGTACATGGTTGGCACATGGTATGGTACAAGGTGATGATACAGGTTTGGTGCATGATTGATGCACTTTTTATGGTACATGGTTGATGGTATATATTGAGGTACATGTTGATGCATGGCACATGTTGGTACTTGGTTGAGACACATATCTTGTGATGGTATGTGGTGATCTTGGTACATGTTTGATAGAGGCATGTGTTGGTGATGTTTATCATATGGCTTGAGATATTATCTTGGTTATCTTGGTTGTCATTGAGGGTTTTGACATCAATGACAACCAACTGTCCAAAAACATATTAGAGTATGGTCTATCGGTGCTTAGAAATTGAATTTAGATCAACATATATTTACTTGAGTTAATAATCATAAGTTGGAGAAACAAGTTTTTAGATATGCAAGGACTATGAGAGTAGATGGCTTACTTACAATACCTAGAAATAAGGAAAGTAGTTCCCTCTACAAGTCATTAAAATAACGAACTTAATCCCTTGAAAAGCTAGGAAATATTGAGTAAAAGATAAGTAACATCCAGGAGTAATTTTTGGAAAGTCAGAAAATGGATGAGGGAAATAATTTATTTTATATTTTTGATTGATAATTGCATGAGCACTAAGGGGTTAAAAAAAGGAGGTCTTAGGACAAGAGAAGGGGGAATTTTTTTCCCTATTGTTGGATGGTCGTCGTAACGACCCCTTTTGACTTGTGAGTATTCTAATTACGAGTTGGACTTGGTGTAGCATGAGAGGTGGGAACCTCACGCTTGCAAGTGGGCACACCATTGCTAGAGTTTGATTTGGCTCTATACAACCCTGTTGTGGCTCGGGGGGCCTTGGGGGAAGAAGATTACCCTCTGGCATTTGCAGGGAGGCATCCGATGAGTCCTTTTGACAATCAGAAAGTTGCAACGGAGATTGAAGGAGTACGAGAAAAATTGACATGGTTCCAATGAATTTGATGTAGCTCAGACATAGGGCGTGAACCAATGACCGACATTGAAATTCATCTGGTTATGGTAATTTTTATCAGGTACATTTGATTATAAAGTAGTATATGTAAGAGTTTTATTATAAAATCGGGTCGAACTCTTCCTTATCACTTATCTTTTATATTAACATGTGTAAATATATACAAATTTATAAATTCAGGGAAAAAAAAAAGATTTCTCTTGATTTATTGTCTTTCAGTTAAGATTAACTCAATGATGTTTAACTTGCGTCTAGGCTTGGAAACCTACAAAGCTAGTTATTAGTTATGGAAATTATTTTAAGGTTATTGTTCTATACCTATCTCCATAGAATAATATATAAGCATCGTTGATTTTATGCATGTTAGTTTGATTTTAATCAAGGATTTTCCTGCAGTTACACGTTTGAATTTACTGAAGTTTACTATGTTGTCTGCTTAATGGGTATTATTTGAGTTATATTATAATGCGGTATTTCGAACGCATGTAATGATTGCTTAAGATTTTATTTTGATCAATAATTTGTGAATTGCATGCTTAGTAAGGAAGACATTATAGAATCATTAATCTCTTCTGCAAAGCTTCGGGCTTGGTGGTAAATCAAACAAAGACAATTGTTCACTTTGATGGGCTATCAAATCAAGATTTGTTACCATTTAAATCTCTCCTTCCCTTTACTTTCAGCGATTTATCGGATGGCTTTAAGTATTTAGGATATTTTCTAAAAACAGGGAAGCAAAAGGCAGAGGATTGGGGTTGGCTCTTAACAAAATTTTCAAAGAAAATCGGCTTATGGTGCAACTGATGGCTATCAATGGGAGGTAGATATGCACTAATCAAATCAGTGCTGGAAGGCCAGCATGTTTACTGGATGTCCTCAGAGACAATTCCTCTTTCTGTTCTTGGCAAGATTAGAAAATTGATGGCACAGTTTCTTTGGAATGGCATTTCAGATAAAAATTATTTTCACCTGTGCAGATGGGATTCTCTTACTAAACCAAAGAAAAATGGAGGTTGGGGTTTTCGTCATCTGCCCCATTTCAACCTGGTGCTTATCGCAAGTAATCTTTGGAGGGTCCTTTGGCCGGAAGGCTTTTGTCATAATGTCATCATGGACAAATATTTCTCAAAAATTACTGTCCTGGATTGGCTCAGATTAGAATCACACAAAAACTGCCATGCTTCTAGATTTTGGTCCAGCCTTTCCAATGCGACTTCGGTCATTTTGCAGTGGCTTGCCTGGCAGCCGGGGTCCGACCACTAGATTTTAGTTGGCAGGGACAACGCCTTCCTCTCGCCTGAGCTTCTTATCTCCTTGAAACAAGAAGGTATTTACAAGCTTGAATAGGTCTCAGTGGGCCAGGATCTGACGTCCCATATTGAGATATGGAGGAGCAACAATTCGCTTGGCTTGACTGGTGAATTGGCTTCGGAGTGGGAATCATATTTAACAAATCTCAGAGGGGCCGACTTATTGCTCCAAAACGCTCCTGAAGAATTAGTGTGGACGGGAGGCGACTCATCAAGAACCTTATCTGTGAAAAATCTCTATTGTGCGATTACATCCATCAAGAACCTTCCAATCTGGAGTGGCTGGCGATTAAACCTCTGGAAATGGAATATCCAGCTGAAAATTAAAATTTTCATTTGGCTGGCAGTGAACAATAAAATCCTCACTTGGGAAGTTAAAGAGGAAAGGGTGGGAAGGGCCAGGGATTTGTTTGATGTGCAACTAAGGTGGGGAAGATATAAACCACCTGTTCTTACACTGCATCTTTTCAAAATCGATTTGGCACCTTTTAACACTTAAGCTACGGATCAAATTGGCCTGGTCAGGAGATTCCTTCTTTGATTGCTGGGATGCATGGAAAAAAAACTGTCTCAAATAGACTGGCAACGATTACTTGCTGGAATTTTTGGATCACAAGAAATAAAACTGTTTTCGAGGATAAACCACCACGTGCATGGGAGATAGTTTATAAAATACTTTTCGCCCTTCAAAGTGCGCCTTGCTCAAAAATTAAACTGAATAGACAGACACTGATCCGCTCGAAGATGGGATTTGCCAGCGCACAATTTGATGGGGCTTCTACTTCAGGTGGGAAAAAATGTGGTGTTGGGGGTACATCATAGATCTTGACTCTTCCAAGTATAGGTGGCTCATCAACTATGGGGAAGGTACAAATAACAAAGCAGAGCTACCGGGGGCTTGGACTACGCTCACCCTAGCAAAATTACTAAAAATTAGAAATATTTATGTAATGGGAGATTCAATGGTTATCATCGAGTGGCTGAAGAAAAAAAGGGAACTACATTCAACTGTCTTTGAACTATAGAAACAAAAAATTATTGAGATGATAAAGTCCTTTCAGGAGATACATTTTCAGCATGTTTACAGAGACTTCAATGTGGAAGACGACTTACTCTCCAAACAGGTTCTCTTGGAACCGAGAGGGCGATTATCCTACTATAGATGAGATGGAGGGACAACAGGTCCTACTTCTTAAATCAACCTGTTCTAGTCTTGAAATTTTTTGTTTTAGGAGCACTGCTAATATTACCCTTTCTCTTGTTACTGGAATTGGAGTTTTGAAGACAACTAACAGCTTTTTGGATGTTTACCAATTAGGGTCAAAAACTCAGTGTGTTCAACAAAACCCCACAAATGG
>JZKD02S0234688.1:280179-290974 GCA_000966675.3 Picea glauca
ATATTTTTCAATTGAAATAGTATTTGACATTGGGCCTGCTAAATTTCCAATTACATGAATTGTTGGTGGATCCTTCTTTATTTTGTTAGTTTTCTTTGAACATAATTCCTTAATTTCTTTTGTATAGATTGGGATATCTTTGATAGCTTGCAATAAAGGAATTTTCACATAGACATTCTTTAATTCATCTAAGACATCAAACTCAGGAAGAGAGATTGGTAATTTTTCCTTAACCAACCTTTCTGGAAAAGGAGGTGTTTGGGTATTTAAGTCTTTACTCTTCTGGATTTGATTGTCTATGGGTAACTTCTCTATGCTAGGAATCTCATCTTTTTCAATTTGTTCTTCTATAATAACAAGAGAATCCTTTTGTAAAACTTTCCTAGACCTTAAGTGGATATTTTGAAGAGGAATGATTGAGTATGTAGAAAATGATGTTCCTTCATCAATGTTATACATGGGTTTTTCCACTTTGCTATTAGGATTTGAGATTGGTTGGGATGGTAATTGAGTTGGTCTAGGTGGAGGTTGGTTAGATGGTAGCTGGAGTTGTTTTGGCTGGGTTAGTTGTGGTGCAGGTAGTGATTGCTGAGAATATGAATTTTGTGGTTGATTCTGTTGGAATTGTTGATAAGGAAACGATTGGTAAGGTTGTTGGTATGACTATTGATATGGCTGTTGATATGTATGATTTCCCTGAGCATATCCTCGCCATCCTTGAGGAGGTTGGTTTTGGTTCTGTTGAGGAGGCCAAGCTTGCCAAGGCATGGGTGCATTCCATGAATTTTGAATAGGATTTTGAAAATTCTGAGGAAACTATTGAGAGAATTGAGGAGCAAAATTTTGAGACATACTTGTGAAACGTGGCTGCCAAGGTTTTCTTGGTGCTAATTCGTAAATAGATTCCATTCCTTGTCCTTCTTCCATGTGAGTAGCTTGCAATTCTTTCAACTTTGGACAATCATCAGTAGCATGGTTATCTGTACACAGTCCACAAATCTGAATTTTGTCTAAAGGACAATTTTTCAATGCATGTTTCTTCCTACACTTAGGACAGAAGATGGATAATACTTGATATTGTTCCTCTTGTTTCTTTTTAGCTTTCAATATATCAATTTGTGAACCAATTGTGTTCATGATATCAGTTTTAAAGTTCTCAAACAGATTCCCTAATTCTGATTTAGTAACACCATTTGAAATTGATTTAGTTGCCTTTGTCATAGTATCTATTTGTCCGTGTCCTCTTTTATCTTTTCCCCTTGAGTACTTCTTACATAATTCAACAATTTTTGGGAAAGGTAGGTGAGAAATATCCCCTTCCCCCATTAAATTAAGAGCATCCAAATTTTCATATCAAATCCCCTTCAAAAAGATAGTACAAATAACATCTAAAGAAAGATTATTTTGCTTAGATTTGTGCATATTATAGAGAAATTTTTCTAGATATTCCTCTAAGCTTTCATCTTCACTTTGAGAGATTTTAAAGATATCTTCTTTAGGATCTTTGGACTTACAATAGGGTTGATATTTAGCAAGAAATTTATTTTTCATGCCATCCCANATGAACCATTTCAATGCATATCCTTTCAAAGTTGCAGGAAATAAACGAAGTTTTTGAGCATCATTGGTATATCCATATGTTCAACAAACAATATCAAATTCAAACATGAAAGCATTAGGGTCATCAGTAGACATACCAGAGAAATTTGGAAGAACAGAAGGAGGAATATTCTTCATTTTTATGTCATCTCCTAAGAGGGTTGGTGTATCAATGATTGGAAATACAAATGTAGTATGTTCATCTTCCTCTTCTTCATCATTTCCTCCTCCTCTTGTTTCTTCTCGATGTGATTCGTTGTCCTCTCATTATTTCCTTCCTCTTTCTTCATTTCTTTTCCTTTCTAATTCCCTTTCCATTCTCTCCCTTTCTTGTTTATCAACTTCTGACATTGCAAAGAAGTTTTTTGTTGTATAATCAGATATTTCTGTTGGAAAAAGAGGCTGTCCTATTTGTTCAAAAATAGTTTATTTTTCTTTTTGATTTCCTATAGAAGATATTTATGATTGTGTTTGTTTCTTCTTTACCTCATGAGCCAATAGAATTTGTCTTTCTATAAGAGTTAACCTTTGTCCTAAACATTTTTTTTCTTCTAATTCTTCCAAAGTGATTTTTCCAGCAATTGGTGTAGTAGATTTGTATTTTTCAGTTGTAGATGTTCTTGCTCCTACAGATGGTTGATTAGTTTTTGGGGGGTTTTGTTTCAAAAATCTTCCTTTATCATCCCTACGTTTAGACATAAAGAAACATAACTAGAATTAATTATGTTTTGTGTTTTTTTTTTTTTTTTTACAAGAAAAATCTGCCTATGAGTTTTCTAATACTATCTCTAAGTATGCCCCCCCAAAAACGACGCTAAAATGTTAGGCTCCAACCTACTGATGTAAATTAGAGTGCAAATTATTTTCAATCCAGTGTTTGTAAGACTTAGAGGCACATCCAAAATATATGGATTTAGAGATAACTTTTGTTCTTTTAATGGGAATAAACCAAAACCTATTCTAAGAGATGAATATAGAGGAGATGATAAGATTCTGTTCAGAAGTCCTATTCATAGATCTCACTACAGTAATCAGCAAATTTTTCCTAAAGAGCATTTGATCAACAATAAACATTCAAAGAGATATTCAAAAACTAGCTCAGAGGCTTATCAATGCTAGAAAGACAAGACTCTTATTCAAGAGATGCATTCTTGTTTTCTTTCATTCATTAGAAATCATCACCAATTCTTGTTAAATCAAAAGTACTGAAAGTGTAAATAACTCAAAAACCATTCATGATCATCCTAATGCTTGAAAGCAAACTACACATTGAATTCTTATTCAAGAAACCATTCACAACATGAGTAAGGCTTTGAAACATTAAGCATATTACTTAACTATGGAATTCATCTAACTACAACAAAGATATAAATAAAACTCATCTACAACAAGATCCGATCTAAAACATGTATCAAAGATTACTTGAAAAGAACATAAAGGAAGAGTGTACTAGTTTGGCAAAGGGGGCCCTCCAATGCTTCACTTGTACACTTGAGTTGTCTCAGCTAAGAAGGAACTTCCAGCAACACTCACATCATCATATCATAGACATCATCAAGAACAAAACACATAACTAATCTCAAGATTGCAAATTCAAAGTTTTCTTCATTCACATAAGGGTTGTCATACTAG
This sequence comes from Picea glauca, assembly GCA_000966675.3. Taxonomy (NCBI): domain Eukaryota; kingdom Viridiplantae; phylum Streptophyta; class Pinopsida; order Pinales; family Pinaceae; genus Picea; species Picea glauca. Next base: position 283,411 of record JZKD02S0234688.1, read on the forward strand.
TTTATGTCTTGGAGTATTTATACAAGAGTTTTGAAACTAATAATGCTAAGAAATCTCCTAAAGATCATGATAAGATCCATAAAATATGCTAGAAAGGTCGAATACCCCCTTCAGATCCATAAAATATGCTAGGAAGGTCGAATACCCCCTTCAGATTCATAAAATATGAACAAATCCCAATAAAATCTAAAACTGTCCATGATTTTATGCTAAAACAGGGTATTTTCTGTTGAAGTGGCCTTGTTTGACCAACGTTGACCGGACACTTGGAAATCTCAGATCTCGAAGTTGATAGGTAATCATCCATCCTTGTACATCAAGGATCAGGACCCAAGTCTCAGATTTCGCCCAGTTGTCCTGCAATTACACGAACCTAGGAGCAATTACGGGATTTAGTCAAATCATGTCATTTCTGATAAATTTTTAATTTTAATGCCAAAGATTCGAAAATTCAATTCTTAAGCTAAGGAATGATAAATGTACTTTGCATGAGCTATTTTATGGAAAATATGGAATAATGTGAAGGCAAAATGGATTGTTTTGGAGGCAAAAGTATAATTTATGGAGTGAAAGGAAGCATAAAAATGTACTCAACAATGTGATCCGGTGTGAATTATTTTTGGAGCCACAAATAAAACTTAAAATCTACTTAATTATTTACAAAGTTTTACAACCTATGAACATTTATTTCTTAAAGATTTGAATCTTTGATTGTTCAGAAATAAAGTTTTCTTACTAGGGAAAATAATATGTAGAAGTTGACAATTTGTTCGTCCCCAGTATGGTTGCCACTATGTTATCACTCTGTAATTTATAGAGGTTGTAGAAGAAAGGAAAAAGGTAACCACAGAACCACTTTGGAAGCTGGGATCTAGCCATGCCAGCTTCAGAGAGAGATCTCTCTGTAATATTTAGATTTGTTTGAGTTAAAATATTAGGCTAGTTATGATAGTTTAGGATTTGTTTGTTTGTTTGAAATATTTGGTTCATTGAATTCTTAAATTACCATTGGGCTATGGGGTCGGTCTCTAAAAATAAGGATTTGTTTCAACTTTTTATAAATTTTCTTCACAGGGCAATATAGTTAAACTGTTGGATCTGGTAAATTTAGATGAAGTGAATGGGAAGAAAAGAGAGGAGTTCCACCAAGTAAAGAGGGAAATTAAGAATTATTTTTACTTAATTTCAATTGAAAACATAAAAACCATTCAAAGTTAGAAACATAGTATATTGAAATAAATTATGTTCTTTAACCTTCTTTATAATAATTAGAATTGGAAACACATAGAATGGAAACAATGAAAGAAAACATGAACTCAGAAAGATACACTTCACCAACAGTCTGACACGAGAATCCTCTGAGAGATACTTTTTAATTACTGGTCGATCCTCTTGAATAATACAAAGTAGCTTTATTGGATTAAAAAATCGACCCTCAATACTTCGAAAGAAGACGTATTTATACATTTAATTACATAAGATCCTGTCATAAATGATGAGGATATAATTTAGGGATATCTAAACTAATTGTATCTCTAATTACAAAAATATAGGAATCATTAGATCTGCTCGGATTTCTGGTGCTAATTTGATGGAAGTTGTTGGTGACTTGTCCTTTTGATTTTGCTTAGTTGTTGGTCCTTGCTAGCTGAAAAATAGAACTCCTCTTTACTCAAGTAATTCACACAATTTGTCCCACCTCTTTTTACCTGGGATTGATATCTTGAGTAAATTTCTGTAAATTTCATCCATCTCTATGTACTTAGCAAAAGTAGGGTTAGTGATGAAAATATGTTTGATTTCATGTTAAATGTTCAATTCAAACTGCAATGTTTCCAGGAAATCTTTTCCAATGATGCTTCCTTGTATCCCTGCAAACTTTGAATTTTCTTTTGCCACTGTCTTTAATTTATTGTTATAATCAGGTAGCATGATTAACTTGTCATTCAACACTAACAAACCAAGTAGACCTTTTTTGTTTAGAACCTTGAACGTGCTGAAGAATCTCTGCACACTTATGTCCATAACCTGAGGTTTTTCTTCCAACTGCAACATGAGGCCTTTCTTGGTCATAACCTTTTTTATTTCTAGGATAGTTTCAATTATGTCTTCTATCTCCATGTCCTCTAACTGTTGTTTGTTTTTATAGTTCAGAAACTTGATTAGGTATGTGGATTCTATTGTATTTTCTCCCAATTCTTCCTTAATGATTTCAATAGCTCCTCTAGCTTTCTGCATTAATTCATGCTACTCAAAGATGATTTGTATAGAGAGCCAAATATCTGTCATGGATTTATTGATGTATATCCATATATTTTCTTGAGCTTGGGATAAGGTGTTTGCCATGGCTGTTTCTTTCCCTAACTGTTGCAATCTTTGGCTTAGCCTCTGAGATTTATGCATTTATTCCTGATGAAGAGCCCGAATATTTGATTTCTCTTCCTATAATAACTTCACTTCTTCCTGTAAATTTTTGATTTCTACTCCTTGAATGGACATGTCCTCCATAGATTTCACCAGTTTATCAGAAGCACCTGAAGTTTGTACTGGGATTGATGTTGATGTAGAAACTTTAGTTGTTCTTATCCCTGTTAGGGGCACTGCATCTAGAGAAAACATGGCCAACTGTGCATTATTTTATTTCTCCTTGATCAACTTGTCCATCTCTGCTTCCATTTCCCTAATCTGTGAATTTTGCTCCATAATCAATTTGAGCATTTCTTGTTTTTGGATTTCTGTCTCATCTACTTCTTTAGTTTGTGAATCCTCTGTGGCTGGAAGTTTCAGTTTTTTCCCGAGTGATTATATATCAACATTCTTCTTCTTTATAAAATCTTGTGTTGCTTTGACATTAGTTGGATCATATCCAATTTTGACAACTAACTCTTCTAATGATTTCATCTTAGTATCCTTGGCTAAAGAAGAGATATTTTCAATTTTTAATTGAGACTTGGTATTATTCATGGATACCTATAATTTGGAAGTTGTCATTGACGTGTTTTTCAGGGTTGAAAAGATCATTTCTCCTGTTTGTCTGTGCATATCCATTTGGTCAACAAGATGGAAATCCTTTATATCAAATTCAAAAGCAGCCTTCTTTTAATCCGCTATTGTCTTTGGATAGGGGACCTGTGCCTGTAAGAATGTCATTTTCATTATTCCTTTCTCTATGTCAAAAGATGCCAACAGTCTGTGTTGAAAAGTAGAGGTTTGTTTCCAAAATTGAGTATAAGTGTTGGTGTTAAGAAGTTCATTCCTTTGTTTAATTTCCTTATACTTGTCAAATATATTTGACTCCTTTTCTCCATGAATTGATTCAGTTGTCAAAGATGTGTCTGGATTTCTTTTTGAGGATGGTGATGATGAGGATTGTGCAAACAAATTGTCTGCCTATGCTAAAGAGTGTGGTCCTTCCAAGACTATTGTAGATTGCATTTCTCCCTCTTTCAGAAAACTTATTGTGTGAATGGTTTTAGTCCTCTTCCTATATACTTGAAAACAATCTGCTGAGACCTCTGTGATTGAAGGAGAGTCCTCCTTCCTTGATATTTTCTCTTCTTTCCTCTGAGGTGTGATGGTTTGTGAAGTAGTCATAGACACAGGCTATTCTTCTGCTTCTTGCAAAGTGTTCACTTCCCACTCAGCCTGGTTCATATATCTCTCAATATTTGGCCTTTGTGTGTGCACATAGGGAGTGGTCTTTTGTTTGGTCCTGAGCTCAGAAATGATGCCAAAATGGGTCATATGACCAAGTGAATCTTAGAGGAAACTTCATCTGTCTCAAGAGGATGTATGCTTCTTCACCTATTGCTTTGTTGTTGCAAATGAATGGTCCAATATGATTTTTTATTTTGAATTGGGATTTCTTCTTGGCTTCTACAAAATGAATTTCATCTAAATTTATCATCTGTCTTATGTACTCCACTGCAAAAATCATCATTGGGAGGTATTTGGGCAACTTTTATGGTGGGAAATCACATCCATACACCCTATTTTTTGTAAAATTCTGGTATAAATACCAACCACCTGTCTTGGCTTGATCAGTTAGGTGTAAAACCTTCTGAATTTCTTCACTAACCCTGGGTTTTGTGTTGTTGCTCAACAAACAAGTAGTTGGATGGATGAATTGATCAATGAAATCTTTGAAATTGTACTTTGTTGAGTTCTTTCTCACCAATGAAGTCCAAAATATAATTAACTGTGGGATTCTTTGTTAATTTAGCTTCTGGAGTGAAAAAGGAAACCTGTTTGCTTGATAGAAGAATATTTGAACATCCCTTCAGTTGGAAACTTGAGGAATTGTTCATGAATGCTATCATCCAGGAATTGACTGAAATTGAACTTTACAACAACCTTTTCTTTTGTAGAGAAAATGGAAAGAAAACCTAAAATAGGTTCATCTACCCATTCATCAGAAAAATAACCTAACGGACATGAAATCATGGAGATAATTTGGTTAGTTTTCTCTGTGGAAATAAAAGAGGAACATGGTGTATTTTTCTTAGGCAATTGGGCATCTTCAGGAAGGAAAATCTCAAAAAATTGGGCTCTTTGTGGAAAGTTCAATTTTTTATACAATTCATTTAGGGATTTGTTTAGGGATCTATATCATTTGGTCAATGTTTTCAGGAGTAACTGTGAACAAAATTTCACCAGTGGGAGAGGCAATGGCTCTTTGGCTTGGTAGATAATTAGCCTGGCATTTGAGGATAAATTCAGGGAATGGGTAAGTCCGGGGAAACATGTAAAAGGGAAAATTGTGTTCATAGAGTCCAATTTCGTCACTTTGGTTGAGCAAAATTTCTTTCAGCCAACACTGTAATTCAAAAAAATCGAATTCGCACCTCAGATCTACAACCTTGTAGTCTTTGTCTGCTAGAGGAATATGGTCAAGGTTGATGGGAGGGGGAATCATTGGGTTTTTAGAGGTGTCTACATACTTGCCTTTGGGAGCCATCATTAAAAAATCAACAGTAAAAAGGATTGGCAACGCTGTAATTACCGAAAGAAAGTTCACCTGTTTATGGTGAGATATGGCGGTGGTCGTTTGAAAGCTAGCTCGGTGTGGTCTTCACGGGTTATTAGTCAACACACAATGTAACAGAGTGAAAATGGGGTTTTTTTATATGAACAGAGATATACATCATGATGCGAGAACATTACGGGACAACTAACAGTCACGGGGAGGGGTTTAATTGGATAACAATTATAATGTGTGGGACAAGTGTCATGTAGGAAGAGGGTAGTAGTGGCGGGGAAAATGAGCGGTATCGAGATTTGGGTGAGTGAATTTTGGAGGGGGGGGGTCGGTGGTATATTGTAATCGAAGGGGTGGTGCAAAACGATGAGGATGCACCACATTATGTGGGACCAGGGCGGGGAAAACCACTTTTCAGACCCACCCCCTCCACTGATAACGTTAGGTAGGTCGAGGGGGGGCTGAAAAAAAGTGATGGTTTTCAATCGAGCAAATATTTATGCTGTCGAGGAAAATCTGCATGAAGAATATGCGCTACAAGACAAAATGTCTTGTCAACTTCCGAACTTTGGATAAAAATACATGTGCCACAAAGAAAAAAAGTTTACTTTTTGAAATCTTTGCATTCCAATTTATTTTTCCTATGCTAAAATAACCTATTTTCATCAACTTAGGGTGCATTTTTGTGTGCAGACCTTGTTCAAATTTCTCTAAGGGGAAAAATCATCTAACCTATTTTCTATCCTATGCATCTAACCAATTAATCCAGCTTAAACAATTCGATTAATTTATTCCTCTACCTAACTACTTTAGCCAAGATTAGATAGTTTGGATAAAATTATTCTCTAACCTAACAACGACAATTTAAAAAATGTTTGATCATGATTAGACTGTATGATTCAAACTTATTTTTCTTTTGATGGGGTTTTCTTGTTTTTCTCTTTTTTCAATTTTTCTTTTTTCTTTCTTTTCTTTTATTTTCTTTTCTTTTATACCCTCTTTTCATTTTCATTATTTTTTTATCTTTTTTTTTTTTTTTTGGAAATCATTTGTAGAATGAAATATTATTTACAAAATAAAATCACTAAAGGAGAAATATTCAATCACCATCTGATACTATGAAATATAGGACTCTAACAACCAACAAAAGTAGGATTCATTTGTTGAGGAATTTGCATAAAAGGAGAGAGGAAACCCATTTGGATGTTGAGAGGATAATCGACACAACCCAGGGGAGGATAGTTCGATTGATTAGTTTGAGGTGGATAACCAATTTTCCCTTGAGGAGGGTAACTAGGTTGACCTTGAGGAGGGTAAGGAATTTTCTCTTTGAGAGGAAAAGATCGTTGGCCTTGAGGACCCCAAGTGGGATTCGAGACCCCTGGGAAGGGTTGTCCAAAATGTAATCTAGAAGTATTGGGATTTACGATTCCTCCTTGCGGGTTGGGGTTTGATGGTCCTCCCTGATGTGGTTGATGAAACAAACCTCCCTGGGGTGGTCCCTAGGATTGTGGGCGGTTTTTGGTGAAGGAAGGTTAAAATTGTCCCCCTTCCATCAGTTGGGTAGCAACTGGGATTTGACCGGTGAAAGGGGGTTTCCCCCCAGTCAGAATTGGTGTGTTGAAAGATAGTTTCCCTCTAGTAGGGATTTGTCCACTAAGTGGGGGTTGCCCCCCAATAGGGATTTGTCCCACATTTGGTTTTTTTGGTGTGGAAGGGTTCTACATCCTTTGATGTAAAGGTGTCACAATAGGGTTTTGTGGAGTATATGAAGTTTTGGATTGAAGAGGTATGTTAGGTGTAACCAACAGGGTACTTTTCAAATGAATAGGTAACACAACTCATGTTTCACTTTGAAGTTGTATTGAAGTGGTATCCATATTGAATGTTTTTTTGACAGGACGGTCAATAGGCTAACTTGACGGTCATACCTCTACACTAGCAGAGGTAGATGTATGTGGAGGGTCAAAGGGTGGTCGGCTAAAATCAATTTTTTCATAAAGGTCTCATCCCAATGGGGTTCTCCATATAGAACGAACATGAGTTTTTTGTGGATCTACCATTTCAGTAGAATGGACAGGGGTAGTGTATTCTTCCTTAAAATTTTGTTATATTGGTTGCATATCTAGTTGATTATAGGACTTGATGGTAGGAGAGGGTAATCTTCTACTACAATGTTTCCTAAGGAGTCCAGTCGGACAAGGAGTGGATCGAGAGGAACTTTCAAATTCAGGTTTACACGAAAGGTGGATTCTTCCTTAACCGTAACTAAAGCTCTCTCTAGATTTTCTAGCAAAGGAGTAGCAACACTCCTAGCATCTGAATGGTTCTCGACCTCTTCACAGTAAGTGTCTTTAGGTGAGTTAGGAGGTAGGGGTTCGTAGCCTTATGGAGGAAACCCCTGCATCATACATGATCTATGAATAAATTTATCGGCCACAGTACCAATTTTGAAGGCAACTAAAGTAAACAAACAACCCTCGCTAAAAAAATATAGAAAACCAACCAGCAAAACAATGTCTTCTCTCAATGAACGTACTAGTTGGTGATGAAATCCAACATCATGTGATAAAATTGAGAAGGGGA
>JZKD02S0234688.1:321386-332769 GCA_000966675.3 Picea glauca
TTAGATGATCGTATTATGTTGAAGGATTTATCACCAAAAGAGAGTGAAAGTATTAAGGCAAGTGAAGATGAATGTCTTGAGAATACCATTGTTAATTATCATAGCTCAAGAGAATATTTTCATGTGCTCATTTCTAATTCATTTTACTCTTTATATCCCAATCTCTTCATAGATTCTGGTGTGCATGGTATTTTACCCACGGTATCGTACTCTTTTCCATCACAATATGTTCTTTTCGATATGTCAATATTTGGTGAAATTAATTTCAAACATAACATTTATGAAGTTAGATTTGACGCTCTTTCACTTTCATCACTCGCATGGGAAAAATATATGTCGCAAGATGATTCTACACAATTTATTTTTGAAAAAGACAATGCATTCATTATGGAGATCAAAGATTCCATACTTCATATTCATTCATTGATTAGATTAAACTCTCATGATTCCAATGCACATTTAGAACCAATTCATCTCATGAAAAGAAATGCTCAAACCAATAATTTGATTTCTATAATGAATCCGCGTACGATGTGTTTATCAATTGTAGATCTAACTAATCAAAGTGATAATTTGGATTCTGAGTTTCATGATAGGATTGAAGATTGGCTTCATAATTCATATCTAATAAATCTTCATAGTAATGGTAAAGTCATGCTTACTTTGTTTCTTATTGAAAATCTAGGGGGTAAGCATGATGTGTTTTTTGCATATCCTCCATGCGAAGAAATTCGTGAACAGGCGGAGAATTGTCAAGAGAATGGGGAATTTCCATCTTGGCCGATGGTTATGTCAGGTCCCCATAATTTTGGCAAATTTTCTGAATCCAGTTACATTCTTCCATGCTTTTAAGATATGTATCATGACAGAATTGCATATTGGTTGGAGGGTTCATATATTAAAAAATTTCGACAGAATGGTAAGGATATACCTACTTTGTTTCTGAATGAAGAACATAAAGCTAAAGGTAAGTATGATGTATTTATTTTTATTTTTGAAATACTTCAATCCATCTTACTAATTGGAAATTTCTTTGTCCTTGCAAGATTGGAGTTACTCTGATGGATACATTGGAAGCATGACTTCACTTAGTATTTTGATTTGTTTAGGAGTTAGAGTAGGTTTCCTTTAGTTTTATTTCTCAATGTTTCTTTTTGTAATACTGCAGTTATGAACACAAGTGGGTACACCAAGAGAACCATAATATGAATGTTGTCAGGGAAGTCGACTTTAATCCTTTTCTCTTTACTTTTTCATTGAATACTTATTTTCAAAAATGCATTATCATCATGGAAATTTTAAAATGGAAAGTAAAGAGATAAGTAAATTTGAACTATCAATTCACTCGAATTCAACCCTGACCCAAGGTGCCACGAGTAGGACTGCACTCATCTTAATAAGATTTTTTCTATTTTCTTTTAGTCTCTTTTAATTTTAATAATAATGCTTGGTCAAAGTAACATCTTATGCATCACTATCTTAAGAAAAGAACTTTTTCGCACATGATATTTTATATGATTTAGTTCTTCCTTTATTTTACAATGGAATGCTAGTAGATCCCAAAGCTCGGGTTTATGTTTGGTCAAAATTGTTTCTGAAAGTGTGTTTTTGCTATTTCGATTTTGTTTGTTTTGATATACTTTTGTTTTTTAATCCCATTAATAAAATCTAATTATGTTTGTTGTGCGTGTGTGTGTGTGTGTGTTTTCTTTCTTTGATTGAACTTTCTTCTTGTCTGTCTTTTTGAATAATTATATTTCTGATCAAAGAGAGATTGTCGAAGGAAGCATTCATTTCAAGACTTATGTTTTTGAAAGCAATTTGAAACAATTCAAATATTTTATGATGTTAAGGTTCAGCTCAGATAATTGATTTGTAAGTCAATTGAGTACTATGAAATCCTAAACAGTCTTTGTCAAAGTATTACCCCTGAAATGTGTCGAGATCTTTGGGAATTACAATTATCCTTAGACTTTTTACACCGTCCTTGTTCTTAAAATATCACTTTTAAGTGATTCCCCATTCTCTAGATGAATTCTTAACCGAAATCTAAAATCTTTAAACCATGATAAAACTTCCAGTTTTGAAAGCAAATACAAAAAAACAAAATGATCAATTGTTCACCTGTATTGCAATTAACCTCCAGTATCACCCCTCTCTCTTTGTCATAAATAAATCTATAATTGTATTATTATTTAAAAGTGGCATAAGAGGGTTGGAAGCACTTAAGTGTGGGAAGTGTGTGTAAACACGTCAGGGTACTGAACAGGCTCGCTAGCATCAGATAAATGCACACATGATACCAAGACAACTTTGTCAGGGTACTGAACAGGCCTGCTGGCAACGAAGCAATGTTGGATTGAGAGGTAGCATGTATATTCTTTTAAATTAACTTTTATGAAAGTATACATCATGTGTATACAACTATTGGATGGGATTAAAGTATTTGAGTGGGTTAAATAACATCCATGTAGAGGCTATGGATGCCTGCTCCCTGCAGTGGCCCTGTCAATGGTATTGAAGTCCTTTTATAAACATCATGACTCTTTGATTAAAACACAAATTCAGGTTATAATCCTCTCTAAAAGCATTCTTTTTTTCTTTTCTGATATTTTTCTATAAATCTAAGCTAGTCTTAATATTGTGTAATATTAAAGTGGATTTGTTTTAAAGCAGCTTAAAATTATATCCAAGTCTTATTCTTCTTCCCTAGGATGAAATTTTAATAGATCAGAGATAATTTCTTCACCCTGTTTCAAGATAAATCCGTGAGTGCGGACACAAACCGNTACAACCTGAGCCTTGATGTTGTAGATCTCCTTTCGATGGCTCCTAGCTCTGACACACACACTTGCTCATGCATGAAGAAAATCAACCACCTTTGATGACCTTGCTGTTGTCTCTGGCTACTGTAGCATCAGTCCTCCATACAGTATTGCACTAATTCTCCAATCAATCTCTTGCTAGTTTGCTTCTAACCTTTTCCATGAGCAATCTTCTCAATATATAAGAGAAGATAGATTAGTTACTTGGATAGGAAATGATCCCAAGATATCTGGAATGCCAATTCTTGATCAACCATTCGAAAGCCAACTCATCCTTCTAGAAGGTTTGAGATTTTTATCTTTTTCCTCTTTAAGAACATGTTCGCACATGACAATGAGGTACAGTGTGAACTTATCGCACTCCAGCTTAATGCAGCCTGCGAGAATCAGGCATTCTCGAAGGCAAGTATATAGGCAGCCTGCGAACCTCTTTAAAAACATGATTTCTGGAAGCAGACAAGTGTAACTTTTCTCAAGAAAGTGTTCTTAGTGAAGAGCTTGATTTTCCATCATCATGACATTATCATGACATCATCTCGATGACCAAAATTGTGGATAACACACCCAGTAAGTCATCATTTGTTGGGCCCCAACAACCCCCTTCTTTTTCTTTAATCAAAATCTAGGGTCCCTTGAAATTTTACTTGTATTCTCTGTTTGCTTCCCTTTGACTGGATTGAATTGGTATTAGTTTGCTTTGTTTCGAGGTTGGTTTGAGTTTATATTCTTTTCTTTTCTTTGGTTTGAATTTCATGAAATTTAAATGCCATTTCATTTTGCTTTCTACAGAGTTTTGATGTTGATGGACGAGCTTCATAATTTGGGAGTTTTTGTTATGACATGTATTTTCTATGATATTTGTTCACATTTGATCAAATTTGAATGAGGCAGAGAAGAACATAGATATCTTAATTTAAACGAAAACCTTAATGTTTATCAATTGTTTACTTTCGTTTAAATTATGATTATGTTTTCGTCTCTTGCTCATTAAAAATCATTTTCACAAAATCATTTGGTAGGTTTAATTAATTATATTATTTTGTTAGTTTGCATCTCATTTCAAAAAAAAAAGAATTATCTATCATTTGTTTGATTTTGTGAAAACCCAAAATTAATATTTTTCTGCTCTCCATCAAATTGAAGATTCTAGAATTTTAAGATCATATTTGAAAGGAAAATATAAACAATATTTGTTTAAAACTTATAGTTAGTTTAAATTCATTTTAATTTTATTGTTCTAGATTTTGTTTTATTCATAACTTTTAGGTTATTAATTTGGTTTCTTTTTGTTTCACATGTTTCTATTATCAGTTATTTGGTAGGGATCTGATCATGGCTTGATTTTATTATCTAAATACATTCAAGATAATTGATCCAAAATAATATTGTATTGCTACAAATAATTTATGAGTAACAACAAATAATATTTGGAAATGCGCTCAAGAATAGACAGATGATTTTGCAGCACTTCTTTCAGCAAAACCGTAAGGAATCTGAAGAAACGATTGAAAACCCATCTGCAGAATGGACCCATTTAGCTTAATTGTGAAACTTTTCCCAAACAAATGCATGATTTGAGAGATATTTGTGTCTATTTACGAAGCAAATTTAAGGTGGCAGAAATTATTAGTGACGCCCAGACTGTTCATTTGTTGTATAAATATATGAGAAAGTTCAGAGCCAAGGGATCCAGGAAATTGAGAGGAGGATTTTTATCATTTGTTTTTTGTATATTATATCTTTTGTATACTTTTTTCTTTTCAAATGGAGTAACAAATGGTTGGAATCTTTGAGAAATTGGACAAGTATTTTCAAAGAAGAATATGGAATTCCAGGTTGCTTAATGACTTTTGTCCTGTGAGTAAAATGGTTTTGTTTTCATTATAATATCTTCATATTCTTTGAGTAATTGATTATTCATTGATTTAAATTAGATTTAATGTATTTTATCAATACATGATTAATTGTTATCATTTATGTATTAATTTTTTCAATCTTTAAGACTATTATCCAAAAAATTCCTTTTGGACCTTATGATGAACTTATTATACTGAAGCTATATGGGATACAATTTACTCTTTGGCTTTTGTCCTTTTGTAGATTGTGCAATGTTAATATTGTTTCTCATNTACAACCTGAGCCTTGATGTTGTAGATCTCCTTTCGATGGCTCCTAGCTCTGACACACACACTTGCTCATGCATGAAGAAAATCAACCACCTTTGATGACCTTGCTGTTGTCTCTGGCTACTGTAGCATCAGTCCTCCATACAGTATTGCACTAATTCTCCAATCAATCTCTTGCTAGTTTGCTTCTAACCTTTTCCATGAGCAATCTTCTCAATATATAAGAGAAGATAGATTAGTTACTTGGATAGGAAATGATCCCAAGATATCTGGAATGCCAATTCTTGATCAACCATTCGAAAGCCAACTCATCCTTCTAGAAGGTTTGAGATTTTTATCTTTTTCCTCTTTAAGAACATGTTCGCACATGACAATGAGGTACAGTGTGAACTTATCGCACTCCAGCTTAATGCAGCCTGCGAGAATCAGGCATTCTCGAAGGCAAGTATATAGGCAGCCTGCGAACCTCTTTAAAAACATGATTTCTGGAAGCAGACAAGTGTAACTTTTCTCAAGAAAGTGTTCTTAGTGAAGAGCTTGATTTTCCATCATCATGACATTATCATGACATCATCTCGATGACCAAAATTGTGGATAACACACCCAGTAAGTCATCATTTGTTGGGCCCCAACAACCCCCTTCTTTTTCTTTAATCAAAATCTAGGGTCCCTTGAAATTTTACTTGTATTCTCTGTTTGCTTCCCTTTGACTGGATTGAATTGGTATTAGTTTGCTTTGTTTCGAGGTTGGTTTGAGTTTATATTCTTTTCTTTTCTTTGGTTTGAATTTCATGAAATTTAAATGCCATTTCATTTTGCTTTCTACAGAGTTTTGATGTTGATGGACGAGCTTCATAATTTGGGAGTTTTTGTTATGACATGTATTTTCTATGATATTTGTTCACATTTGATCAAATTTGAATGAGGCAGAGAAGAACATAGATATCTTAATTTAAACGAAAACCTTAATGTTTATCAATTGTTTACTTTCGTTTAAATTATGATTATGTTTTCGTCTCTTGCTCATTAAAAATCATTTTCACAAAATCATTTGGTAGGTTTAATTAATTATATTATTTTGTTAGTTTGCATCTCATTTCAAAAAAAAAAGAATTATCTATCATTTGTTTGATTTTGTGAAAACCCAAAATTAATATTTTTCTGCTCTCCATCAAATTGAAGATTCTAGAATTTTAAGATCATATTTGAAAGGAAAATATAAACAATATTTGTTTAAAACTTATAGTTAGTTTAAATTCATTTTAATTTTATTGTTCTAGATTTTGTTTTATTCATAACTTTTAGGTTATTAATTTGGTTTCTTTTTGTTTCACATGTTTCTATTATCAGTTATTTGGTAGGGATCTGATCATGGCTTGATTTTATTATCTAAATACATTCAAGATAATTGATCCAAAATAATATTGTATTGCTACAAATAATTTATGAGTAACAACAAATAATATTTGGAAATGCGCTCAAGAATAGACAGACGATTTTGCAGGACTTCTTTCAGCAAAACCGTAAGGAATCTGAAGAAACGATTGAAAACCCATCTGCAGAATGGACCCATTTAGCTTACTTGTGAAACTTTTCCCAAACAAATGCATGATTTGAGAGATATTTGTGTCTATTTACGAAGCAAATTTAAGGTGGCGGAAATTATTAGTGACGCACAGACTGTTCATTTGTTGTATAAATATATGAGAAAGTCCAGAGCCAAGGGATCCAGGAAATTGAGAGGAGGATTTTTATCATTTGTTTTTTGTATATTATATCTTTTGTATACTTTTTTCTTTTCAAATGGAGTAACAGATGGTTGGAATCTTTGAGAAATTGGACAAGTATTTTCAAAGAAGAATATGGAATTCCAGGTTGCTTAATGACTTTTGTCCTGTGAGTAAAATGGTTTTGTTTTCATTATAATATCTTCATATTCTTTGAGTAATTGATTATTCATTGATTTAAATTAGATTTAATCTATTTTATCAATACATGATTAATTGTTATCATTTATGTATTAATTTTTTCAATCTTTAAGAGTCTATTATCCAAAAAATTCCTTTTCGACCTTATGATGAACTTATTATACTGAAGCTATATGGGATACAATTTACTCTTTGGCTTTTGTCCTTTTGTAGATTGTGCAATGTTAATATTGTTTCTCATATAATTTCTGAATATCAAACTTTATTTGTATTGAACTAGCTTTAGACTGTTCTGCATATAACTTTTCAAGTTATGTTTTCATTTATATGGTTCATTATATTTTGGTTCCTTTAATATCTATGGTCGATCATCTATTCAAGTATTTTGTGTTTACATCTAATTAGTTGGTAAACACCATTTACTGAGGATTGAAATTTCCTTCATTTTCAGTTATTTGGACATTCTAAAGTCACATGATATATCATTGTTTGTCTTTCTGTCATCATAAACTCGTTTCAGAATATAAAATACTTATTTGAGTTTCTCCAGGAAGTATTATGCTTTATTTTGTCATAGGTTTACACTTGACACAGGTTAAGAGGAACTCATAAAAATAAAGAGAGATGAATTTAACTTAGTACCACTGATCAACGAGAGGTTAGTTAGCTTATTATTTATTTAATTTGTTGATTTGTGAATGAGTAGTGATTGCATCATTTAAACGTTAATTTGATTTGTCTATTTTCATTATATCATTTACAATCTTATTCATTCAGTGTTTATTAGTTTGGTATTTAGAGTAATAGAATAATTTTGTTTATATTTAATCTTGTTTAGATCCATTATATTAAAACATTTATTTTCACAAGGCTTTACTTAAACCTTGTAAATTGTATATAGCTATTGTACATAAACACTGTTAGTTAAGCATTTGTAATTAAAGTGTTGATTGTTAGAGTTGCATATTTAGTTAGTCCACATATTTTAGTTGTTTTAGGATCTTAGTTGGCTAACGGAGCCATAAAACCCATCAGGGTAGATTATACCAAACTGTCTAGGTTAAATAGACAACCACGAACCGGATCTTCCCTTCTTGTTGACGATGTGTCATAAATGCCTGTCAACAAGTTTGTTAAGAGCTATTAGCACATGTGTTAGAATGATAACTATTTTAGAGAATCCTAGGGGAGGGAGGCCAACTCGCACCTCTAGCTGTTGCCTTTCCTTTTTTGTTATAAATACATATTCTAAATGATTAGAGAGGTTCGAATGGTTGAGTTGGGATCCCTGATTGTAATACTTTGACTAAGTAGACTGTTCTTTGGTTATGTATTGTAATTGATAATTTTTGGTTAATAGAAGTCAGATTCTCTTTATATCATCTTGTTTCCTCTTAAGCTGAAGTAATCATTATTGGATGATCCATGTGCGATTATTATGGTTGTGTTATGATGAATGTTTGATTATAATAGTGCTATGATTTCTTCAGTGGTCTTTAACTTTGAATTCAAGAAGTTCTTTTGTTTGAGTTATTCCTCCTTGAGTTGCTTGAAGACCTGATGTCAATAGCAAAACTTTACACCTCCCTCACTAAGTCTTCCTCCAATTCATTTTTACTCTAATTCATTGACTGAAGTGAATCAAGACCTCATTTTATTATGCATGCTAGCCCAGATTTATGAGTTAAAACATTATTATTCTAAGTCTTGTCCATTTGACCTTTAAACACTCATTTACATTTACACATACTTTGATGGGTATTGGTCTTATCCTCTTTGCAATTTGAGGGTGATTCTCAGTGATAACATTCTTGGCATCATTTTCAGGGAACAAATTGAAGACATTTCCCTGGGATTGAACGACAAAGCATACTGATTATGAAGGTGCATTAGAATTCAGTACATTGAAGATTGAAGCTTGCACCTAGTCACTCCATTGTTTCAGTTGTGGCTCCCTAAGGCAGACATATAAGGTTTACTCCACATCTACCTCTGGAAACACCTGAATTTCACCTAGAGAAGATTCTCAGAAAAGGAAAGGCTTCTCAAGAAGGATTTTTAGCTCCTATACCAGGTACTTCTGGTCATTCGTATGATTCTACTTTTAAAACTTCAGTAGCCATATTTAACCCTCCTATTTTACCTTCTAATGAAGTTTCTAGAAGTTTAGATTTTGAAAATTTCCCTGTTGAATATTCATGTTTTATCCCTCAAGTCAAAGAAGAAATTTTTGAAACCCTTGTTTCCCTTGACATTCTAAAGTGGTTCATACTTGAAAGTCTTGAAGATTTCCCTACTTTGGGTTTTCCTACTCCTCCTCCTATAAAAGTTATTGAGACTAAAAAGGAGGAAACCTCTTCTCCCTTGGACCCTATTTCATTTTCCACAAAGGATCAAAATCTTCCTCTAAAATATGAGACCTCTCCATCCTCATCCAAGTTTCCTCGTTCCCCTCAAACCCAAACTGTAGTTGTAGCTGTCAAATCTCCATCTCCCCCTTGTTCTCCTACAGGTCATAACCCAATGGCAGGTGCTAATGCTCCTAGAAATAGGATGGATGCCACAGTGCCTGCTAGGTATTCCCCTCTTATCTTACCTCAACCTATGAATTCTCTTCTTGCTAGAGACTACCTTAAGTACATGCCCAAGTTCACAAAGGAGGAAGACATAATTGTTGAAGAACACCTTGTTGTATTTTATAGTTATGCAGACAATCTTAACATTGAGAATGAAGATGTATGGATGAGAGTCTTTGTACAGAGCCTTTCTTGTGATGCTAGGAAATGGATTAGGGGTTTGAATCCTAGATCTATTATTGGGATTGAAGCTTTAGATGATGCTTTCTTGAGACATTGGGGGGATAAAAAAGATTTTCTTTATTATATCACAGAATTTGGATCCCTGAGGAAATAGGGAGACTCTATTTTAGAATTCTCAAAAAGATTTAATAAAATGTACAACAAGATTCCTGTTGAAATAAAGCCTACAAAAACCTCTGCCAAGATCACCTATGCCAGTGATTTTGACCCTGATTTTTTCCTTCTACTGAGAGAAAGAATATCTACCTTCTTAGCTCATATGCAATATGTAGCCTTAGAAGTAGAATCTAACATAGTGGAAGCCAAAAAATTTAGGGGAAAAGTTGATAGAGACAAGAGAAAAATTAGAGTTGAAGCCTCAACCTCTGATTCCTCTGTTGTCCATCCTCAAGTTGATGAACTTACAAAATTGATAAAATCACTTTCTGTTGAAATGGAGAAGTTAAAAATTGAAGGAAAACAGAGCTATATGAATACACAAAATGTTGATAATAGAGGTAATTTCAGAAGACCAAATAATGCCCCTCAGGTCCTCCAAAGAGATCCAAGAAATAGAGATAGGAATGATCAAAAAATTCAAACCCCTCTCCAAAACAACCTTGTTGTTGATGAAGAAAGAGAGGATGAAGAAACTCATCATGAAATCCATTTCCTTGGTGACACCTCTTCATCCCCTCATCTGATCCAATCTGTATATGAAGAGTCTCTCATCGATAGTCAATTAAATGAATTGAGTAAAGGAGAAAAAACAAATGACAATCCTAATAGATACAACTTGAGGTCCAAAAAGAAAGAGGGAAAGACTGACACTTCTGATTAGCCCACCAAAACAAAAAATTCTACTAAGCCTGTGGGAGATGGAAATAAAGAAAAAGATGCACAAATCCCTCAAGCATTGGTTAAGAATCCTACCCCAGAAGTTAAGGAGAATCTGAAATCTCCATCTTCCTTCAACTTTGAAAGTGAGATTCAAAAAATCAAAATCCCTGTACCTTTTTTGGAGCTGATAAAAAATGAGGAATTCAAAAGATATCTTTCCAAAATGTTGCAGCCCGAACCTTCCTCCAATTCCACTGATTCATTCAACCTTCAAGATGAAGAACCAATAGTCATCCTAGGACCTTTGATAGAAGATAAAGATTATTCATCCCCTCCCTTCTATACATCGTTGAACATTCATGATAAAGTGTTGCAAAACTGCTTGATGGACTCAAGGGCATCTCACAATCTCATACCAAAAACAATCATGAATGAGCTTGGGTTGGAAATTACAAAAACATACCATGACTTATACTCTTTTGACTCTAGGAAAGTGAATTGTCTTGGGGTTATCAAAGATCTTGTTTTGCCCTTGTTTTAGTTACCCATGAAAAGTGTGGTCATGGATATTCTAGTGGATGATGTCCCCCCCTAAGTTTCATATGCTCTTGTCAAGATCTTGGATAAAAAGACTAGGGGAAACCTTGTATATGGACCTTATATATGCCACCATTCTTGTGTTTGGGGGAGAACATAGAAGGCTTTACAAGGAGGCTCAATTAGCCTACATCATTAGTGATGAAGCAAACCCCACCAACCATCCTATTTTTTCACTTGATATTGATTCAGGATCTAGTATATGTTATAAAAATAGGACCGCGGATCAATAAAATAAAACAAATGTGGAAACAAAACATAGAAGATAC
>JZKD02S0234689.1:0-21445 GCA_000966675.3 Picea glauca
CCCCCCCCCTCTCAGTATTTTTCCAACACAAAGATTTGTAATTAGGGTGGTAGGGAGGTGCTAGGGAGAACTGTTGTCCTAAGAGTTTCAAGTGGGTTCTTGAACACAGGGAGTTGTAGCTTCCATCTGGTTGCAACCAGAAAAACCAGGGTGGCTGGGTGGTGCAAGGGAGAACTACTATTCTCTGTTATATAGGTTGTTTCTTCCATCCAGTTGGTGTTGGAACACTCAAGGAGTTGGTGCTTCCTTCTAAGTGGGTGCTAGAGAAACCAGAGAGTTGGTGCTCTCAGCAAGTTGCATCTTGCAAGACAAAGGTGGTAGCCTCACAATGAGTTGGAGCTCATAAGTATGATAATGTACAAAATTTAAAGATTACTTATCATATCAAGAAGAAGAGGTTTTAACCCTTTATGGGTTTCCTTAGGAAATATTCGTCTTTGTATATTTCATGTGTGTGATTGATGTTTAACATTCTATTGCTTATTTCCCAGCATCATGGTGATTGTCATTATGTGTTTAGTAAAGAGTTTAAAATGGGAAAAATTGTTTAAGCACAGTAACAACTGATTCACCCTCCCCCCTCTCAGTTTTCCAATAGAAATCCTACTAGAATCCTATCTTATTCCATTCTCATCAGCTAACTTAACCTTTGTTATACTACGCCTCACTCTGTCATGTTTTTAATTGTTGTGACACACAAACTTGGTACCAAGAATTATAATGGCACCACTACTTCTTGTCCATAAACCAATCTAAATGGTGTATGCCATGTCCTTCTTACAGGTAATTCTATATGACCATAGTACCATTGGTATCTTTGAATCCAAGTCGTCCCTATTGACATTGCAAATCTTGGTTAGGGCATTCTCTAGAATCTTGTTGAAGGCTTCCAATGTTTCATTTTCCTGAGGGTGGTATGGTGTAATTTTCTGATGGTAGACCTCAAATTCTTCAGTCAGATCTCTGATAGTGTTGTTGATAAAGTGAGTGCCTTGGTCAATCATCATAATCCTTGCGCATCCAAATCTGGTGAGAACATGTTCAAACAAGAAGTGTGTTGTTGTCTTTGCGCTGCAATATTTAACCGGTGTTGCCTCTGCCCATATTGAGAGGTATTTAGTTGCAGTGATGATGTATCACACGCCTGAACTTCTTGCGGGTGGGTGAATTGGCCCAAGAAAATCGATAGTCCATTTGTCAAACATTTGTAGCATTACTTGTGGTTGTAAGGGCATCTCATCCCGTCTGTTTGGTTTGCCAAAACTATGAAAAACATTGCAAAGTTGGAATTATTCCTTTGCATCTCGATGAATAGTTGGCCACCATAATCCTGTGCATAGTACCTTCTATGTGGTAGCTTTTCCTACATAGTGTTCTCCCATTATTCCTTCAAGGGATTCTTCCAATATCCTAGGCGTTTCGTGTTCTAGAGCGCACCTTCTCAAGATGTTGTCTGCCCCCATTTTATATAAGTGTCCTACGATCAACTGGTAGTCGGCTGCTCTGAAAACTAGATTCTTCCTCTGCGTGGTGTTAAGTTCCTGTGGCATAGTCCCTATACTTAAATACTCAATAATGTCAGCAAAATAATCATCCACGACCTGGATTGAAAATAACTTCGTGTCAGGGAAGGTATCCTATAAGTTTGTAGGCTCCTTGCCATTGGTGACCCTTGATAAGTGATGAGGTCCTATGTTTAGCTTCCTTGGTTTGACTATGACTTCAAAGTCAAATTATTGAAACAACAATAACCATCGACATATTCTCCCCCCCAACACTGGCTTGTTGACTAGGTACTTAAGGGTTGAATAATTTGTGAATATCTTAATTTTTTTTCCAAGTAGGTAATGCTTGAACTTTTGAAGTGCATACACCATTTCCATACCTTCTCACTCTGTAGTGTTGTAATTCTCCTTAGAGTCTGAAATTTTTCTGCTTGCAAATGCTATGGGATGGTCCAAATCCTTGCTCCTGATTGTGCCAAAATAGATCCCAAGGCTATGGATGATGCATCTACATGGACATGGAATGTCTTCTCCCAATCTGGAAAGACTAAGATGAGTGTTGTGATCATATTCTCCTTCTAGGTGTCCAGCCCTTGATAACAACTCTCATTCCAATGGAATTTAGTAGCCTTCTTGAGAAATTTCTCCATTGACGCGGTGATCTGCGCATACCCATTTATAAATTTTATGTAGTATCACGTATGTCCCAATGTGGCTCACAGCTAGCGCACTGATTTCAGTGGTGGTAAGTTCACAATTACTACAATCTTTGTAGGATCCACGATCAAACCTTGTCTTCATACTATGTGACCCAATAAATTTCTGAAGGGTGTTCCAAATACACATTTCTTATTGTTCAAGGATATTTGGCATTGCCTGCATCTTTCTAACATTAGCCTCAATACATCTACATGATCTTTCAAAAGGTTTTACATTGTCCAATCATCCAAATATGCCTCTAGAAATTGATGGATGAATTCTTTGAAGGAAATAATGACTACTCTGGAAAAACTTGTTGGTGCATTCTTCAGTCCAAAAGGAATGACTTTGTACTGGTAGGATCCCCATTATGTCGCAAAGGTAGTCTTGTACCAATCTTCTAGTGCTATATTGATTTGGTGGTATCCTGAGAATCCATCTGTGAATGAGTATGCTTCTTGACCTCCCACATTTTCTAGGACTTCATCTGTAAAGAGTGTAGGGAAGGGGTCATGTAGGCAAGCATCATTGAGCTTTATCATATCCACAAATATTCTTATGCCTCCTTGCTTTTTCTCCTAAACTACCATGGGGCTTATCCATTCTGATTCTTCTACTGGTTCTATGATTCCTACTTCCAACATTCTGTTGATTTCTTCTCTTACTTTCTTCTTGTATATGGGGTTCAATCTGTAAGGCCTCTAGTTTGAGAGGGATCTTCATCTCTTCAAGTTCTCCCGCAATACCTTTAATTTATGGGAAGGTCATTGGGAACAGGTCATTGTACTTGTGCAGTAACTATGTTATCCTTTCCACTGTTTGTTGGTCCCAGTAGTCTCCAATGTTGGCCATTTTGGGATTCTCAACTATCCCAATGTTGACTTTCTTCTCCTTGATCAGTGCATAAATTAATTATGATTCTAAAGGTGGACCTTCCACTTCTCATTCACCTTCAACTTCATCATTCTGAATATTGCATGTATCATATTCATATAGTACTTCTTCCTACACATGGTAGCATGACAATAGTTCTTTCACTGTCTGTCTGTTCTATTGTGCTTATTATGTTATTAGTTCAACTTATGGTTCCTTAATGAATATTAACCCTCTTATTTGTGTAAGTGTTGCATCTATATTGGGGTTCTCATGCTTAAATGAGAAAGTGACTGTAAATTTTTGTTGTAGTACTATCCAGCGCATAGTTCCTCTGCATAGTTCCCGGTCTGTGTATTAGTTTTTTGGGATGCCCTCTAATGTGTGTACAAAATGATGAGGCCATTCCTCTGGGGGTGTCATTTTCCACAATTCTCTGCACTTCTCCAATTGTTCCATTGGTGCCCCCTTCCCATCATATTTTTGTTGTTGGTTTCTTTGTTGTTCTGCGCTAATCCTAATGCGCAGTAACCGCTTAAATTGTTACCAGTCCTTGATTGTTTCTTTGTGTGCGCCCCACCATATTGCAGGTGTATCTTTAAGTGTGATGTCGAGAGATAAAAATATTTGTTTGTCTGATACTTCCTCCTCATATCTCGTTAGGAATTTTTCCAAGTCATTGATTTCATGGAAACTTGGAGGTTCTCTAATTTATGTCCCAACCCACCTTATTGCACGGTATATTCGTGCGAATCTTCTAGTTGAGACCTCATGTAGGCGATGCTTCCAATTTTCCAGACCTATGTCTGAGTCAAAATCACATGATGTGATACTTGTCCAGCTAAGTTCACCATCGACAGTTGGATTAATGTAGTCTTTGGTGCATGCGGTGGTCCGATACAACCGGTTAATTTCTTCCAGATCTAAACATGTTGGTTCCACAAATATTTCGTCTTTATATGGATATAGGGGCATGATAACCCTGTATTCTCTTGACACAAATGTCATTTTCCTGGTCTTCAGGTTGATGATCACATGTTGTCAAACGCCCAATCTAATCCTAGTAATGTTGGATATGGTGTTGTGCCATCCACGATTTCGATCACTTCGAAGTCTACCTTAATGCAAACTCCATTCAGATCTACTGTCACTCCTTTCAGCATTCCTATTGGTAGAACTCTGTGTTGTTTTTCTAACTTCAGTTGGACTACTGAGTAGCCTAAGGTAGGTTCTCCCATGCATTGCCATGTCTTTTTGGGTAATATATTCACTTCAGATCCCAGATCTAATATCACATCTCCCATGTTAAAATCTATGATGTTGGCATTCAATCTAAACTCTCTATTGATTCTCCTTATGGCATGGAGGTGATTGAATGCCCTCTATTCTAACTTTCCCTCAGAGTCTATGGTACATATATCTAATAGATTCTATAATATTATAACAGATGATGGATTCTTAAATAGTTGAATATAGGATTGCAATAAAGTTTTAATACAACTTACTTGGTTTCCCGGGTGGACTTCACTGGTATGGTCCAATGTTGATGACATTTCATACGTTGGGATGTCTTGGGTATGTTGCATGGTAGATGTAGACACAAAATTCTACTTGAGAAATTCTTTTCTGGCATCCTTAAAGGTCTCCTTCTCCTTTTCTCCATCAAATCGCTTGGGTGGATCAATATTCTTCTTAATCCACTGGTGTTGTACTGCTTCTTGTTTAGACGCATCATATTTTGTTTTAGCACCTCCGCACGTCACTATGTTGATGTTCCTACCATCTTCTCTAGCTTCTGTAGAGATCCACTATACGTTCTGGTTATTCTGATTTCATTTTTCCTATATCTTCCCCAACAGTGTTGTGTAATAATCTGTATCATGATTTGTTGCGTGACAACACATGCGTGTCGCAGGTAGTAATGGAAATTATATTGCATAATTTCCTGGTTGTTGGAAGTTATGGCACACTATTGGACCTCTTCCGCATCCAAAGCCTCCTCTAGCTCATCCTCCTCCTCTATACCTAGCGTGATATCCGCACGGTGTACTGTATTGAGGTACCTGATTATATTGCACAGGGTTATACTACAGTTGTGTAGTGTTATACTGCAACTGTGAGTTGTTATACTATTGTGACATAGTATTATATTGCTTTGGTGCCTGATTAAATTGAGGTGCATCTTTCCCTGTCATCATTTCGTCTTGCACCCTATATGTGTATGACATCCTTTCCCTCATCAGATCCATGTTTCTGTAGTCTTTGTCATCATTCCTATTGTCTTTCAAAAAGTGTAGCATGCGTTCTTTGGTATTGTCTGGTATTTTTGCATCATAGGACAATCGTCTTGAAAATTTTACACTAGGTTCCTCCTATCGGCAATGGATTTGGAATCCCTGTTTCCATATACTGCATGAATGTTGGACATTCGTTCTTATGGTTCCCTTATGTTCTACATGTGGTACACCAAACAATTTCTCTCTTTTATTCTGATTGAGTTGAAATGTAAGATTAGTCAGATCCTCCTTCAACTCATTTATAGTTGGATATGTCTTGTGGTATTGATTCTCCTCCATTTGCAAGGCTTCCTGCAGAGCCTCTGCTTGAGATTGGAATTTCTATTGTCTAAGTGGGTATTTTAGGTGTGGTAATAGAGAATTCACAAACAAATGCCTATGTTGCATGTTAGCCATGGCATACCTCAATTTCACTTTCAAACGTTTAAATTGTTGGTCAATTTCCCTGATAGATTCTCTTGGTTTCTATTGGATTTATATCATCTTGTTCATGTATTGATCCTCTGAGATTGACTTCTGGAACTCATTAATCAACAACTTCTTGATGTCTGTCAGTGTCCTTGTCATCCCCAGTGCACTGTTTATGTCTAGACTCGTGTACCAATATAGTGCATGGTCTCTTAGCGTGATAACTAGCTGTGAAAGTTTAGTGTCTTCATTAGTTATCTGTTTTTCTTCACAGATCTTTGCACAAATAAACAAGTGTTTCTCGGGGTCTTTTGCTACCTCTCCTCAAAATTTTGGTAATCGAATGGTGGGATCATGTCCCACCATCCTGAATGTTGAACTACTACCTCCGTGTGATGTAGATACTTGACTAATGATTCCTGAAGTAGATCCCCTATTTGTTTATTCTTGTGTAGATGTACTTCCTGTTGTCTTCCTTCTCCCGAAATTTGGTTTTCTAAATGGTTGTGTTCTTCTTGGTGTGTTAGTTGCACATGGATTTATGGGTTCCACACTGACAATAATATGGATAGAATTGATACCTTCAATTCCTGCTCTTGGACCTCTCGTGTTCCTCTCATATGTTGTGCACAGGATTTCCTCAATATTCTCCAAAACCCAGAGATCCTCTACCTCTTCTTCATCACTTTCCAAGCCTTCCCTCACGGCTATGACTTTCTTCTTGGTGTTCACCTTGTATTGGTAGGGTACTCCATTTTACATCCTTCTAGTTGTTGTCATGATCCGCTTGATCTGGTCATCGTCCATCATGATTGGGTTCAAGGCCTCCTCCTTTCCTTTATCTCCTTCCATTTCTCCTTTTCTTGTCAGTGCTTCCTCCCTTCCCCCATGCACACAGGGAAGTTTAATTGTCTGACTCCATTGTCATTACACCTTTTTTATAGAGCAATATCTTAATAGAAGTATACAACAATCTAATATACCTTCCTTGAGGGCCTCGTAGAAACTCTTGCTTTGCTACGTTGTACAACTTCACGGTATCTACTACAATTTTTTTTATAAAGCTTGATACAATACTGTCAAGCCAAAAATTTACTACGTGGGTGAATTTGTTATTCATTGTTGTAACTGGGCGATCTGAACTAAATTTCACTCTAACTATCGGATGCAATTTATTGCGTGGTTTTCTTTCAACCTCAATATCCACTCCTGCAATAAGTGTGGAAAATCACAGAAAAACACTTCATGCAGATCAGTAAACATATATTTCTCAAGATATTTGTGTGGTGTTACTCCGGGGTTTCTGTTATCTTGCTGCGCAAAATCTAGCTCCTGTGTTTTCAACCATATTTCTATTTCCTCCTTCGTGGGTTTCCAGGGTATAAAAATTCCCTTCTATATTTTCATTATTTTTGGCACTTTGGTCCCAGATCTAACATTATTTTAACATTTTTTCAATAGATCAAACATTTTTTTCACAGATCTTCAAAATATCTCATCCACTCAATCCTATGATGTTCCAACCAAAAACATAACCATTTGTTGGTTTCTTATCTTAGTCATATCTTTAACATGATTTGACCCAGGTTCAGGTCTACTAGGGATCCAACAAAGCCTCTAAAACTATCATCCCTCATGGTAAACCAGAAGGAAGCGCAACGTAAAGAGTGCACTGCGTAGTCTCACCTGAGATAGTTCTAATGGGTGATTGCAATGCTCAATTGCTTGCAGTCCAGGACTGAATGGGGGTCTATGAATTCTGTGCTGTGAATTCTATCTAATTATTAGGGAAATATACCATCATTTTCATTCATGCATGTGGCGTAATTAGATCCATTAATGCATTCATACATCATTCTAACATCTACTTATTGATAGTAAAAGGGAAACAAACATTCAATCACATAACATAGGTGTTACCATGGTTCACCCCCTCCTAGGCTACATCCACAAAGAGTTGGCTCTCAAGCTCTTCTATTATGGCAGTTCCAAAAATACAACGCCATGCACTTTAAAACTCATCCTCATTCAAGTCGTGATCTATTATGAGGAAGACTATATCACACCAAGCTCCTCAACCTATCATCTAACCCTCAATATCTACCCTTCTAACCCTCTATAACTCAACAACTTACAATACTAGATTGTATTACAGTCTTGTTACAGACCATTCTTCTCATGCGAGTAAAACTCAATAATCTAAACCCCCCCACCTAGACCTCATAGGTATCTATTTATAAGTGTTTTTGGCTCATCATCCATTACATTCTCTTACCAAAACCCTAACCTAGTTAGATATTCTTGCATGTTGTCCTTGCACGCTTTCCTTCTCTGCATGCGCGTTTTCCTTTCGTCCACTGCTTTTCCTGCCAGATGTCTTTCTTTCCCATCTTCTTGCATGCGTGCCTCTCATGCCTCCCTGCCAACTATATTTCCTCCATGTCATTCCTTTTCCCAAAATTGGGCCTGTGCCCAACACTATCTATAAGTCTCGACCTCGTAGTGTCATTTTTACTCTGGGGGGTGATCTCTACAGGATACCAAAGGTAGTTCTAACTATTGTCCCACCTAAACAATGCCGCAAGGTAGTATATCATACTACCAAATTCATATTCTTCACCATCTATTCAAAAGGTGAATGAAATGATATTGAAACCACTACAACCTTAGCCCAAGCACCTTCTATCCAAAAGAAACATGTCAACAAGACTGCAACAAAGTGCAAATATTCCTTCTACACACAGTGTTTACACAGGGGCAGACACAGGGTTCAACGCTTAACAATGCACCAACAAAACCTCGACTACCGAACCTTTTGGAAACACCTGCGAAGCATGAGAAGTCTCACCCGAGGTAGAATCAGGGGGGGTTATAGGAAACATGTGTCTATAACCAAGCTAGGACACAGATCTGTGATAATACACTTCACAGAGTACTCTATTAACACTTAGGAACAACATGCATTAGTTTATTAGTCTTATTAGCATCACAGAACATACCCAAAGATAGATCGACACAGTAACAAATGACAATATACCCTTAACACTTAGCATCATAAGTTAGATCTAACATCCATTCATCCTTAACACAAGTAAAGCACTAATAAACATCAGATCTATCTATCATATAATAACAAAGGCACAGAGCAGATTCATAACAAAGAAAAAAGAAAACCAAAGACACAAGATATACGTCGTTCACCACAGTGTGGGGCTATGCCCACCAACCTCTTTTCCTTCTTTATTATTATTCAATATCTTACATTCAGTTGTTCTTGTGCACTAATCCAAAAAATAAAGCTTCGTACTGGATAGGAGATCTGTGCACTGAGAACCATATCCTCGTTCCCAAAACTAGGTCAAGGCACAGAGCCAACTTCTCTATCGAGCACAGAGCCTTACATACACTTTGTCGCAAAAAGAAACTCAGGAATACTTGCACTTAGCTACCAATACTTCACTTACTTTCCTATATCCTTCTACCATACATTGTTACTTATTTATACTTTTACAATCCCTTCCAATAAGGCCTAATCATGGGTAAACCCCATGGGCCGACATCCCATAACTCATTACAAAAACCCTAAATAACCCTTTAAAAAGCTCGCAAAGTTGGTGAGATCCGTGATCTCAGCTTTACCTAGGCACTCCATCTTTGACCATCATGTCTAATTCCAAAAGTGGTACAACCCTGACCAATGTTTCCTCAAAACTTGGTTGAGGGCCAACAAGCCTCCAACACTCACCTGTGACTCGTCCCGAGTCACTCAGGTCTGGTTAATGCTGCTTCGAAGGCCTCGAGCTTAACTCGAGTTTCCTCAACTTGATGCTTTGCCTGAGCCTCTTGCTCAACGAGCTCCTAGATCATCTTCATTGTAATAGGCCCTTCCAGGCATTGTTCCACTATTGCAACCACTTGGTCTAGTTGCAATCCCTGTCCCTCAATTTCTTCGAACACCTTGCAGGGTTCATCCTACACATGTTGTAGCTTCTGCTCGACTTCCATTACCTTGACCTAGAGGGTAGTGATATGCTACTGCACTGTGCGCTATTCATGATATATCTTCATTATTTCTACCACATTGAGTAGCTTCATTTGCGCCTGTACTGACAATGCTTTTTGTTGCACCTCCCATAGCTACACTTCCAGTTTCCTTAGCTCTAGATATTCTGCGAAGCGTTCATATGTCTGCGCACTTCTATCGCTCAAATTTTTTCACTCTAAGGCGAGGGATCTGATCCTCACTGCTGTGTTTTTAGTGGTTCCCTCCCTCTGTTCATGCACCTCCTATGGGGTGCTCAGTACTGCTTGGACCTCCAACTCTGTTGTCCTCACTTGAAGATGCTAGATGGTCTCAGTGAGCTTCTCCACTTGAGGCTCGATGACCCTTGTTCCTCCTGTGCCAAGCCTGGCACAAAGTGACATTATTTACTCACTGCCTCTTTGACCGTAGCCCTTTCTATGAGAAAATTCTCCTTTTCTCTCTGTAGCTGGGATTTTTACTCCTGGATCATCGCCTGAAATTCTTCTTTCTCATTTTCATAGGCGGTTACACAGTACCGCGCTACGCGTAATTTTTCCAAGGCTTCATCCTTCTCTTGTTTCAAGGCTTCTTTATCCTTCTCCTTCTCTTCCTAGACTCTCTGAATTCAATCTTCTGTTGCATCTGCCAGTCTTCTCATTTGGTCTAGTTCATCCCCCAATTCTACAGTTCGTGACGAGGAAGGCACAGTAGGTACTATGCGGACTAAACAAATAACATGTTGTAATTCCTTCAATTCCTTATCGACCTTTCCATATATATCTTCATGCTTCGTGCCATATATTTTCAATATATCCTCGAAAGAGTCCTCCATAGCTCCACAAACCAAACTGATATCATCCTCTGTGAGCGTGGCCTCCAACTGGGGCTTACTGGTGCACATATTCTTTCTTGCTGAAGGTTTATTTGGAGAAACCCTCCTCTTCTGTGGTGTTACTATTTCAATAGAGGGATCTTGAGGTGGTCTAGCTTCACCTTCTCCTTGATTTTCTCCTTCATCCCCCCCTCCTTGTCCATCTGCTTGGTCTTCTCCTCCTCCTCTGGGAAAGCCAAAATTATTTTCTTTAGAGGCATTGTCCTCCTCATCGGTCTCTATATCCTGGATTTCTTCCCACTTCTTCTTCTTCTTCGTCCCACTAGACTGTCTAACATGCTCAACTTGGGTGACCAAGGGGCTTCCCATGGTGTAAGTGTCAGATATTTCTACATCATAAATAGGTATAAGGAACTCCTCCAACCACTCCTTTATGATCTTCTCCATGTCGTCATCTGTTAGCTTGTAGTACAATTGTAGTTCTTCCTTTCTCTCATCTTTGCGCGTAGTGATATAGATGAAATGTGGATCTGCACGAAACTTTGCTAGTGGTCTATACTAGTGCAGGGTGCATGGTGTCATGTGCATAAATGACTCAATGGAAACCTTCAATTGTTGATAATATGCATGAAATAATGCATTGGACTGCCATTGCTTTGACATGTCGTTGGTGTAACATAAGGTTGAAAACCTAGTGGCCAATGGATTTGATGGTTTGATCTCCGGAAAGGTGGCTCCTTCGAACATTTTCAATGTGAAAAATGTGATCAAAACGATCAACCAACTAAAGTGGAATTCATATCCCAAATCCTAGGCTTCACGAAAATCCTTCTCCAGCTCGTTGACGAGGTAKMTCACCCARTTCATTTGCATGACCTCCACACATTTTCCTGYGAKGTCCACCATGAACCTGGTGACCTRTGTGGGGTGGTTCTTTCTTACGATATTGCCAGCTATGAGTTGGAAAGAAAGGCTCACTGTGCCATCATGTATAGAGGCTACCTTGTATCCTCGCTTTCCTTTTTCAACTTATCTATAAGCTTCCTTGATGCTCTGCTCTAGGGAGCGGTCTGAGGCCTTCCCTAGATAAAATTGTTGAGGGTCAGGTCCCTTCATGCTTAATCCTGTAATCTGGTGGATCAAATCCAGATCCATAGTAATCATTTAGTTAAGCCATAGGTATCCACCATGACAACATGAAAAGATGAGTTTAACGTAAGCATTAACCTCTTAGTGGTGGCCAAAATGGGGAATCTTCATCATGTTCAGCACAATGGATTGCGTCAGTGCCTTAATCCATGGATGGGAGATGAGGCGATGCTTCTTCGTAGTTGACTTCGTCAGGTAGAGATGGGGTGCTAGCATAACATAGTTCTTTCTATCACCCAACTTGAAATCATTATTCTTCAGTAACGATATTTGTCCCAATTGAATTCCAACTACGCGCATTCCTTTAGGAATGTATGCAGTGATCAGGGTGTGCAGTGATCAGGGTGTACTCATAGTCTCAAGGAATGCTTTCACGGGTAACAACACTAGCTAAAGGTGGAACATACTAGGGTAGAATTGATGGGATCTGCTTCGCATTAGCTAGATCATTGCGATGCTTACTTCGCTTCTCAGTAGCAGGGTTAACACAACCAAAACGATGTCTGGTCGAAGGGGAAGCCTGCATTCCCCTAGTCGACGATGCCTGTAGTATTTGTGATAACACTTTTCGGCCATTATCTTCCTGAGGACTTCTTCAAGAGACTTCTCTAATGCATTCGGTTGACCTGACATTTGAAATTTTAAGCAGACAGGTCGGGGTAGACGAATGGATAGGTGGGGTAGACAATGGATGACGAGGTCTAGCTTCAGATAACACATCTTGACACTTAGAAAATTATCTGTTAGCTCAGTTTATCACAGGTGGAAAAAGTGGTCTCGATGCAGTGAACAACGAGTTAAATAAGTGGGGCATCATAACGGATTCTTCCAATGGGCAGGAATACTTCCATCAATGTGAATATGTTCGTTATGGCGTGGTATCAACTTTCCAAAAGCAGTTTTTCGGTCCATAAATGCATTTTATTGCCATTCTGGAGCGTCGTTCTAACGGTCGGGGTGCATCCAATGGTCATATAACTTCACCAGGGTGAAGTCCCATTCTGCACAGTTTTGTTGTTCTGACGAGGTTCAAATCCTGCGAAGCTGCCTCCTGGAAGGTTCTATTCTGTGAAATCTTCCATCTGTTCTATGTAGCTTCTTGCATCTTTTCCAACTTATCTTTATTTTTATTCAGATTTCTTTCCTTCTTTCCTGTGATCTAAGTCTCTCTAACTATTTTTAGAATCCTCTTTCCATTCTTATTCTTATCTGCCTTTAGCGCAGTGGCTTCACATTGTTGATGTGCCTTCACAGAGTCTGAAGTTAATATCCCTTCTCTTAATACTTCCTGGTTGAATATACTTCTTTCTTTCATAGATATGTCCTTCAATACTTCTTGCATTATTTCAACCTTGACAACTAATTCTCTTTCTTTATGTCCCTCCTGCGTTGTTACTTTATTCTATTTCTTCGACTTATCCTCTCGTTCTTCTATTAGTTGATCTATTTTTCTAGCTATGAAATCCCTTAGTTCTTGCTTTTACTTTTCTATAGCTTCTTCCTTTTCTTTCCTTCTGATCCGATCCTTCTCAATCTAAGGCTTACCTAACAAAAGTGGGAAAGGGGTGTTTTCCCCAACAAACTGAATGACTTCAAATTCTTCTTCAATCGATGTTCCATGAACAATTATAGGTATATTAGTAACTATTCCACATAGGGTTATCATTTTTTCATTAAACAAGCCTATCCTTCCCAATGAAGGTACCACAGTAGGCTTTCCCAAAATTTCCCAAGTTTCTTCTGTCATAATATTTACTTGTGTTTCCTCATCTAAGACACAGTCTATGTCGAAGTATTCTATTCTTTCACTTATGCATTGTTTTACTTTTAGGATCTTTGGTAAATTGACACATTTGTGAACATTCATCATTTCTTTCAACTGTACTAATGTAGTCTAAAATTCCTTTGATCTTTTGTATTTCTGATTTTCTAACATGCCTTTAGTCTCTTGACATTTTTCTTGTCTCATGTTCATTCGTTCAACTTTAGAAATCATCTTTGGACAATCCTCAACCTCATGACCAACAATCTTACAAAAAAGACAAGTAGGACCTGTTCCAGGGCAATCCTTAGCAAGACGTCCTGGTCTTCTGCAGTTATAACACAGTGTCAGTCTAGTTTTTCTTTTAAACGTTCCTCAACCTCTTCTGTACTGTGCAATAGGGTCACAGTGTTGGACTTGCAATCTACAAAAAATCTTTCTAGGTTTCTGCATCCACTTATTAGTCCAAAAACTATTTCTATGCATAAGAATGACATATCTTTCTTCATTTCTATTAAATATACTCAGATCAATTCTTTCTTCTAATTGCTCCCTAGCCTTTAGACTAGTATATTAAACATGCTTAAATTCATGCTTTCGAAATAAAAAAATTCACTTATCTTACTCTTATCAAAGCACAAAGATTTACCTCTTTTCTTCAGATCAAATTTCTCTCTTAGCACAAAGCTTTTCAATTCAAGTAGAATATTGGGCACTACAACAATATATCTACGCACATAGCTTCTCTTTTCTTTACTTCAGTTCCCAACAATCACAGTTGGTCCCGACAACGGAACCATTTGTTGGCACAGGGGCAGACCCAGGTTTCAACGCTTAACAAGGCACCAACAAAATCCTGACTATCGGCCCTTTCGGCAACACCTGCGAAATAGGCGAAGTCTCACCCGAGGTAGAAGTAGGGGGGGTTATAGGAAGCAGGTGTCTGTAACCAATATGGGACACAGATCTATGATAATACACTTCGCAGAGTACTCTATTAACACTTAGGAACAACATGCATTAGTTGATTAGTCTTATTAGCATAGAAAACCATACCCAAAGATAGATCAAAGAAGTAACAAATGACAATATACCCTTTACACTTAGCATCATAAGTTAGATCTAACATCCATTCATCCTTAACACAAGTAAATCACTAAGCAACATCATATCTATCTATCATATAATAACAAAGGCACATAGCAGATTCATAACAAAGCACAAAGAAAACCAAAGACACAATATATATGTGGTTCACCCCAGTGTGGGGCTACGTCCACCAACTACTTCACCTTCTTTATTATTCTTCAATCTCTTACATTCAGTTTCTCCTATGCATTAAGCCACATAATCAAGCTTCACGCTGGACAGAAGATCTATGCACTGAGCACTAGATCCTCCTTCCCAAAACTAGGTCAAGGCACAAATACAACTTCTCTATCGAGCACAGAGCCTTACATACACATTATGTTGCACAAAGCAACTTAGAACTACTTGGACTTAGCTACCAAGACTTCGCTTACTTTCCTATATCCTTCTACCATACATTCTTACTTATTTATACTTTTACAATCCCTTACAATAAGGCCTAATCATGGGTAAATCCCATGGGCCGACATCCCATAGCCCATTATAAAAACCCTAAATAACCCTTTACAAAGCCCGCAAATTCGGTGAGATCCGCGATCTCAGCTCCGCCTAGGCGCTCCATCTTCGACCATCGTTTCGAAGTCCAAAAGTGGTCCAACCATAACTAAGGTTTTCTCAAAACTTGGTCGAGGGCCAACAAACAAACATCTCATGTAGCCTGACTGGGTGAACAGATTCAACCTCACCAATAATAGGTTCATGACAACCTTCCACAACGCAATGTCTCTAGAAAGGCAAACAATTCACCAGGATTGAGTTACATCAATCACTTTCTCCTCTCCCTTGGGAACTCAACGCAATGAAGACCATTGCTTCCTGTGGAGGGATTTTTGATCTAGTTGGATATGGATGGACACCCACCTATTCCAACTGGTTCATTTTGGCAGTTTTAGTTTGGCATTTTTGTTTCTAGATTTTCGCGTTCCAAACTTCTGAGGTCTGTTTGAGGCCTTAAACAACGTTTTTAGAGCTCGTCACAGTAAGACTATAGATGAAATCAAGTATGACGAAAAACTGTGTATTCCTTAGATATAACTTTCCAGTGAGCTATCGTGGGTCCCAAATGGAGATCGTATGCCAAAGTTACGCCCCTGAGAAGTTGATACACCAAACTACCCAAAATGGGATCCACATAATTGTTGGATTTTCATCTTCCGGGGTTAGGGTTTTGGATTTTATTTATGTTAAAAATGCCTTTAGAGCCTCATTGTAAACCATATTCTTATGAATGTGATTAGCAGACACATCTCTTCTCAGAGATAAGCTACCACCATTCTAGCAAGTCTTTCACTTTGTATTTTTACAGTCTTTGTACATTTTTGCTCATTAATAGAAAAATGTGTATTACTGTATCTCTGTGTTTATGGTTGCATCTCTGATACATTTTTGTTATATTATTGGATATCATAGATATCTCTTTTTATTTCTTTATTATATCTCTTCTTTCATTTCCTGCCAAAAATAATTTGGATTAGTGGTATTAGAGCAGGTTGCTCTTGATCGTTTTTCGGTGCATGTCCCCAATAAGGTCTGAGTATAACAAGTTGGGTCTTGAGCTTGTCTCTCTTGAATAAAATCACTCTCACATGCCCAAGAAACCCTCCATGGCGGAATAAAATAAAAATGACAAAGCAAACAATTATGTTAATTTGTTTCTCGAGAAATCTCTCACGTGATAGAGGGATGAAATGATGGAGATTTTTTCCCACATCCTTCAATCCCTGCCGATAAAAATAGGTGAGTATTCATCAAGCAACCACTTTTGAGGCACCTCACCTTTCAAGGTACAAGTTAATTTTGATATTCCCATATTTGAAGGACAGATAGATGCAGATGCCCTAGAAAAATGGTTAAATATGCTAGAAGGTTATTTCTTTGTTNAAATCATTATTCTTCAGTAACGATATTTGTCCCAATTGAATTCCAACTACGCGCATTCCTTTAGGAATGTATGCAGTGATCAGGGTGTGCAGTGATCAGGGTGTACTCATAGTCTCAAGGAATGCTTTCACGGGTAACAACACTAGCTAAAGGTGGAACATACTAGGGTAGAATTGATGGGATCTGCTTCGCATTAGCTAGATCATTGCGATGCTTACTTCGCTTCTCAGTAGCAGGGTTAACACAACCAAAACGATGTCTGGTCGAAGGGGAAGCCTGCATTCCCCTAGTCGACGATGCCTGTAGTATTTGTGATAACACTTTTCGGCCATTATCTTCCTGAGGACTTCTTCAAGAGACTTCTCTAATGCATTCGGTTGACCTGACATTTGAAATTTTAAGCAGACAGGTCGGGGTAGACGAATGGATAGGTGGGGTAGACAATGGATGACGAGGTCTAGCTTCAGATAACACATCTTGACACTTAGAAAATTATCTGTTAGCTCAGTTTATCACAGGTGGAAAAAGTGGTCTCGATGCAGTGAACAACGAGTTAAATAAGTGGGGCATCATAACGGATTCTTCCAATGGGCAGGAATACTTCCATCAATGTGAATATGTTCGTTATGGCGTGGTATCAACTTTCCAAAAGCAGTTTTTCGGTCCATAAATGCATTTTATTGCCATTCTGGAGCGTCGTTCTAACGGTCGGGGTGCATCCAATGGTCATATAACTTCACCAGGGTGAAGTCCCATTCTGCACAGTTTTGTTGTTCTGACGAGGTTCAAATCCTGCGAAGCTGCCTCCTGGAAGGTTCTATTCTGTGAAATCTTCCATCTGTTCTATGTAGCTTCTTGCATCTTTTCCAACTTATCTTTATTTTTATTCAGATTTCTTTCCTTCTTTCCTGTGATCTAAGTCTCTCTAACTATTTTTAGAATCCTCTTTCCATTCTTATTCTTATCTGCCTTTAGCGCAGTGGCTTCACATTGTTGATGTGCCTTCACAGAGTCTGAAGTTAATATCCCTTCTCTTAATACTTCCTGGTTGAATATACTTCTTTCTTTCATAGATATGTCCTTCAATACTTCTTGCATTATTTCAACCTTGACAACTAATTCTCTTTCTTTATGTCCCTCCTGCGTTGTTACTTTATTCTATTTCTTCGACTTATCCTCTCGTTCTTCTATTAGTTGATCTATTTTTCTAGCTATGAAATCCCTTAGTTCTTGCTTTTACTTTTCTATAGCTTCTTCCTTTTCTTTCCTTCTGATCCGATCCTTCTCAATCTAAGGCTTACCTAACAAAAGTGGGAAAGGGGTGTTTTCCCCAACAAACTGAATGACTTCAAATTCTTCTTCAATCGATGTTCCATGAACAATTATAGGTAT
This sequence comes from Picea glauca, assembly GCA_000966675.3. Lineage (NCBI taxonomy): Eukaryota > Viridiplantae > Streptophyta > Pinopsida > Pinales > Pinaceae > Picea > Picea glauca. The sequence goes on from JZKD02S0234689.1 coordinate 17,972, forward strand.
ATTAGTAACTATTCCACATAGGGTTATCATTTTTTCATTAAACAAGCCTATCCTTCCCAATGAAGGTACCACAGTAGGCTTTCCCAAAATTTCCCAAGTTTCTTCTGTCATAATATTTACTTGTGTTTCCTCATCTAAGACACAGTCTATGTCGAAGTATTCTATTCTTTCACTTATGCATTGTTTTACTTTTAGGATCTTTGGTAAATTGACACATTTGTGAACATTCATCATTTCTTTCAACTGTACTAATGTAGTCTAAAATTCCTTTGATCTTTTGTATTTCTGATTTTCTAACATGCCTTTAGTCTCTTGACATTTTTCTTGTCTCATGTTCATTCGTTCAACTTTAGAAATCATCTTTGGACAATCCTCAACCTCATGACCAACAATCTTACAAAAAAGACAAGTAGGACCTGTTCCAGGGCAATCCTTAGCAAGACGTCCTGGTCTTCTGCAGTTATAACACAGTGTCAGTCTAGTTTTTCTTTTAAACGTTCCTCAACCTCTTCTGTACTGTGCAATAGGGTCACAGTGTTGGACTTGCAATCTACAAAAAATCTTTCTAGGTTTCTGCATCCACTTATTAGTCCAAAAACTATTTCTATGCATAAGAATGACATATCTTTCTTCATTTCTATTAAATATACTCAGATCAATTCTTTCTTCTAATTGCTCCCTAGCCTTTAGACTAGTATATTAAACATGCTTAAATTCATGCTTTTGAAATAAAAAATTTCACTTATCTTACTCTTATCAAAGCACAAAGATTTACCTCTTTTCTTCAGATCAAATTTCTCTCTTAGCACAAAGCTTTTCAAGTCAAGTAGAATATTGGGCACTACAACAATATATCTACGCACATAGCTTCTCTTTTCTTTACTTCAGTTCCCAACAATCACAGTTTCAGGTCCCGACAACGGAACCATTTGTTGGCACAGGGGCAGACCCAGGTTTCAACGCTTAACAAGGCACCAACAAAATCCTGACTATCGGCCCTTTCGGCAACACCTGCGAAACAGGCGAAGTCTCACCCGAGGTAGAAGTAGGGGGGGTTATAGGAAGCAGGTGTCTGTAACCAATATGGGACACAGATCTATGATAATACACTTCGCAGAGTACTCTATTAAAACTTAGGAACAACATGCATTAGTTGATTAGTCTTATTAGCATAGAAAACCATACCCAAAGATAGATCAAAGAAGTGACAAATGACAATATACCCTTTACACTTAGCATCATAAGTTAGATATAACATCCATTCATCCTTAACACAAGTAAATCACTAAGCAACATCATATCTATCTATCATATAATAACAAAGGCACATAGCAGATTCATAACAAAGCACAAAGAAAACCAAAGACACAATATATATGTGGTTCACCCCAGTGTGGGGCTACGTCCACCAACTACTTCACCTTCTTTATTATTCTTCAATCTCTTACATTCAGTTTCTCCTATGCATTAAGCCACATAATCAAGCTTCACGCTGGACAGAAGATCTATGCACTGAGCACTAGATCCTCCTTCCCAAAACTAGGTCAAGGCACAAATACAACTTCTCTATCGAGCACAGAGCCTTACATACACATTATGTTGCACAAAGCAACTTAGAACTACTTGGACTTAGCTACCAAGACTTCGCTTACTTTCCTATATCCTTCTACCATACATTCTTACTTATTTATACTTTTACAATCCCTTACAATAAGGCCTAATCATGGGTAAATCCCATGGGCCGACATCCCATAGCCCATTATAAAAACCCTAAATAACCCTTTACAAAGCCCGCAAATTCGGTGAGATCCGCGATCTCAGCTCCGCCTAGGCGCTCCATCTTCGACCATCGTTTCGAAGTCCAAAAGTGGTCCAACCATAACTAAGGTTTTCTCAAAACTTGGTCGAGGGCCAACAAACAAACATCTCATGTAGCCTGACTGGGTGAACAGATTCAACCTCACCAATAATAGGTTCATGACAACCTTCCACAACGCAATGTCTCTAGAAAGGCAAACAATTCACCAGGATTGAGTTACATCAATCACTTTCTCCTCTCCCTTGGGAACTCAACGCAATGAAGACCATTGCTTCCTGTGGAGGGATTTTTGATCTAGTTGGATATGGATGGACACCCACCTATTCCAACTGGTTCATTTTGGCAGTTTTAGTTTGGCATTTTTGTTTCTAGATTTTCGCGTTCCAAACTTCTGAGGTCTGTTTGAGGCCTTAAACAACGTTTTTAGAGCTCGTCACAGTAAGACTATAGATGAAATCAAGTATGACGAAAAACTGTGTATTCCTTAGATATAACTTTCCAGTGAGCTATCGTGGGTCCCAAATGGAGATCGTATGCCAAAGTTACGCCCCTGAGAAGTTGATACACCAAACTACCCAAAATGGGATCCACATAATTGTTGGATTTTCATCTTCCGGGGTTAGGGTTTTGGATTTTATTTATGTTAAAAATGCCTTTAGAGCCTCATTGTAAACCATATTCTTATGAATGTGATTAGCAGACACATCTCTTCTCAGAGATAAGCTACCACCATTCTAGCAAGTCTTTCACTTTGTATTTTTACAGTCTTTGTACATTTTTGCTCATTAATAGAAAAATGTGTATTACTGTATCTCTGTGTTTATGGTTGCATCTCTGATACATTTTTGTTATATTATTGGATATCATAGATATCTCTTTTTATTTCTTTATTATATCTCTTCTTTCATTTCCTGCCAAAAATAATTTGGATTAGTGGTATTAGAGCAGGTTGCTCTTGATCGTTTTTCGGTGCATGTCCCCAATAAGGTCTGAGTATAACAAGTTGGGTCTTGAGCTTGTCTCTCTTGAATAAAATCACTCTCACATGCCCAAGAAACCCTCCATGGCGGAATAAAATAAAAATGACAAAGCAAACAATTATGTTAATTTGTTTCTCGAGAAATCTCTCACGTGATAGAGGGATGAAATGATGGAGATTTTTTCCCACATCCTTCAATCCCTGCCGATAAAAATAGGTGAGTATTCATCAAGCAACCACTTTTGAGGCACCTCACCTTTCAAGGTACAAGTTAATTTTGATATTCCCATATTTGAAGGACAGATAGATGCAGATGCCCTAGAAAAATGGTTAAATATGCTAGAAGGTTATTTCTTTGTTCATAATTTCTGAGATACGGAAAAGATCACCTTCACACTCCTTAAGGCTTTGACTGATGTCAAATATTGGCATGAAACTTCTTGAGAGAAAATTTCCATAGAGGAGTCTGGAATATATGGGGTCGAGCCCACTTGGGATTTTTTTGTGGATGCGGTAAAGGAACAATATTACCATGTTGGAAACTATGAGGACTAGTACATGAGTGTTGGGGCTCAGAAATGTCCTATTCTCATCCACCTTTCCCTTCATCATTCTTCACATTTCATCGCCCCATTAACCTTTCATGATATCATTTCCATAAATATACTTGGGTTTC
>JZKD02S0234700.1:0-17694 GCA_000966675.3 Picea glauca
CCACCTAAAATCATTCCTATAATCGCTCCTAGGTGTCCCCATATTCCCTTACACATTTTAATGACTTACCCCCTTACTAATTTACTAGTTGAGTTCAATTTAGAAAGTTCTTAAATGGAAGATACCTTACTAAGTTAGTCATTCTACTTTTTCCTTATGTTTTCCTTTCTCTTTATGTTTCCCCCTTTTTCCCGAGTTTCCTAATTCTTTTAAATTTCCCTCTTTCCATTTTCATTTAAAACTCAAATTGGCAAGTGTAGAAAATTACCTTTTTCCCCTTTTTCTTTTTAATTAATAAATTTTTAATTAGCATATTAACAAAACAATTATTTCCCCTTTTTTTAATTTTATCCCCCAAAAGATTTTTATAAATTAATTGAATTGCTTACCCCCTTCTTGTCACATGATTAATGATGATATTTATTATATTTATTTATTTTTATTTTTATATAAATATAATTTTTTTATCACAAGTATCACTTAGACCTAGATTTTGTTTTCCTAGGTTGAGCGACATTTTATTAGGGAAATTGTTTTAAATATTTCTTATCACATTATTCATTCTAGGGCCATCTAAGTTTATTCTCTTATTAGTTAACAACACGGCGTGCCATTCAGGATGCACTAGGTGCTCCAAGGGTTCCACTCGGCTCTTGAATGACTTGGTAGACATCAAAAACCCCTGGAGTCAATACTCCGTTAGGTGATCTTGTGGGAGACTAAGGGCCTATAGGGAATAAGGCCCCTGCCTTATTGTGCTCCCTTTAGATTCATCATGAGCGACTGTTGCATTCGGTCCTCATGACATCATGGGTGTTCTCAAACTAGGTAACCGTTAACCTACAACTCGAGCCATGGTGGGAGTGCTAGAGGCTATGGCAGAGTTGTTGTCCACACCTCTTGATGCAGGAGCATCGTATAAATCCAAAGGCATGCGCCTAACCAAAGGAGACAGTTGGAAAATCAGCAACGCACATTTTGAAATGTTTTGAAGATTAATGAATGGATATTAATGTAATAGCTAGGGAAGCATACTTACCTTTGTGTTTTGGAGATCGTAAATAGATCTTGGGCATTGCTCTCATCTGTCGAATGTAGAGGCATTTATGCGTAATGAATGTAAAGTATGTAGATTTAAATAATAGATTAGACAGTTTTAGGAGCGTAGGAGGTAGGAGGGAAAACAAATGATAGACACCCTCGACCCTTTGATCATTTGTAACATTATGATTCAGACTTCATAAGTTGTAGAGCTGTAGAGGAGAACATAATATTTTTTTCATGCATTCTAGTTGTAGTTGTTTACCATGTATGAGAGCACTAGAATTAATGAAAGAAAAGCTTTGATTCCAATCTTTGTGTTTGTTACGACTGTTGGAATCGCCTGTTGAACGATATGTTGTGTCTTGTTTGCATCCTTTGTGCACATTTTATTTCAATGCAAATCTATGTGTGTATGTTCTAGGATTCTATGTTGAATATTTGAATTTTGGATAAGGGGAGAATGAGTTTTAGTTGTTTCTATTTCTGAGAATGCCTGCAAGAGTGTAGTGGAGGGTCCGCAAGGAGTGCGTCGATCAGACTCTGAGTTTTGCCTCAGAACTCTCAAAAGAGATTCAAACATTGTCTTTACATGCAAGAGTGTTAGCAGAGCATAGATTCGTGCAAGGTGTGCGTAGGCTGGGTGAAGTCTTGGATTTTACCAAATCAAAGAGAGAAATTGAGGGACTGTTTTCGCAAGGAGTGCATAGAGTTGAAGATCTAAAATAACCAGAGGTTATCTGAAAACTGCCACAAGGAGTGTGTGCAGGGAATCTTTTTGGAGGCTTTGAGTTTGCAAGTGAAAGCTCAGGAGGGTTAGAACCTGTGAATTGTTCCAAAGGGAGACGGAGGTTGAATTGTTTCACATGAATCAAGTTCAAGAGGGAAGGATGCCAAGTCATTTGGCCTGAAATCCTTGAGAATTTGAATCAGATGGTTGAATCACTTCAGGAGGAAGTGTTGAAATCCCGTGAATCGTTGGATCTCTTAGAAAAATGAAGAGATTAAGACTAAGTATCTTTTCAACACCGTTAAGCTCTAGAGGGATAGTGACCGTCAGATCCAGATCAATGTCGGTCGTTGATCTTGCATGTGAAATCGTGTATCGAAGTTCGGGGAATGGAGTGACAAGAGGTTTGGGGTCAAGCGTCTTGGATTGTCGATTTGTGAAATCCTAAAACGTCGTGGGTTGTCAGATCAAGGGAGGCATACAACCATTGGATCTCATCGAAGGCTAGATTTCAGAGTCAGGGATTCGCAAGGAGAGTGTACAAGGGGTGGTGCTCCAACTTGCAAATTGTGAGTCATGAAAGGCGCTTGCACCTATGTTTGGTTGCGGTCACATTGGAGAGGGGTCTTACACCATAAGCCCATTTAAAAATTTTCATTTCGGCTATTGCCAAGAGCCATGGAATAGTGTTCGAAGTGCCCCAACTTGCGAAAACCGAAATCCTGTGTGGGATTAAACAAGGGGTTTTGTTAACCATTGTCGTGGTCTAGAGAAGATCTTGCATGGATCTTGGCCTGAGGGCAGGAGGTCTGCATCAGTTGTGGTATCAGAGCCCAGAACAAGTTCTTTTCTTTCTGTAGTAGAGAGAAAAGAGGAATTTTACAACCATGTCACCGAGAAGGAGAGAAATGGAAATACTTGATCCAGTAGTGGAAAGAGAAATGCATGAATTATGTGTCAGGCTTGATGCTATGGAGACAACATAGAGGTGCATAGTTGACGCTTACTTCACTTTTCTAGAGAGCTTTGTAATAAAAGAAATTGTAAAAACTTCCCATTTCCACTCAAGAATGGAAAATGGTTGTAGCATCCTTGTTGTATTTCTATGCTCTATTTTCACCCATTAGCATTGTAGGCACCTAACAATATAATTAACCACTTCTTTATTCATTCTCAACCAAAATTATTGGCTTCTTACAATTGTAATTGTCTTATGATATCATGGGTGCCCAACATATGGAACTTTGTGCATTTCCCTCAAACTATATATTTCATCTCTCTTGAATTTGTCTCATATATGTTTCCTTTGTACATGAGGACTCCATCCTCTTTCAACTCATAATAGTTAAATTTCTGCTGTAAATTTCCTTGTTGTAATGTCTCTTTTATTTTTAAATATTGTTGATCTGAATTTGTAGCATGTAAAATTCTATATTTTAAATATGTGTTGAACCTATTGATGGATGAAATACACTTTTCATGAGCTCTTCTACTGAGTACATCAACCACCTGATTTTTATTTCCTTTTATATGCTTAGCTTCAAAGTCATATTCACTTAGAAATTCCAGCCAGCTAGTTTGTCTGACATTTTATGTTGGTCGTCCAAACAAATTCTTTAAACCAAAATGGTTTGTCCTTAGCTCAAATATTCTACCCATGATGTAATTTCACCAAATTTTTAATGCATATACAATGGATTCTAATTCCAAGTCATGTGTAGCATAATTACTTTCATGCTCTTTTAGTTTTCTAGACTCATAACACACCACATGATCATTTTGAGTGAGGAATCCATTGATCCCTTCCTTGCATACATAAGTTAACACTACAAAATCATCATTTAAATATAAAATATTCAATATTGATGGACTTCTCAAAATGTATTTCAACTGTTGAAAAACTCTCTACACACTTGGAAGTCCATTCAAATTTCACTCCCTTCTTTTGCAATGTAGTGAGTGTGATTGCAATCTTTGAAAACCCTTTTATGAATCTTCAATAATGACCAGTAGGACCCATAAATGAGTTGAATTCTATCACATTTCTTGGCACTGACCATCCCTTAATGGCCTCTATTTTATTGGGATCAACTCCTTCACCATTTGTTGAAATAATATGCCCCAAGTAGTGAATTGGTTTTTGATAAAATATGCACTTACTTAGTTTGGCATATAATTTAGTCTCTCCCAAAAATTGTAGAATCATTCTTAAATGTTTCTCATTGTCTTTTTTTTTCCTTGAGTAAATGAGAATATCATCTAAGAAAACAATCACAAAGTTGCCCATGTATTCCTTGAACACTCCATTCATCGGGAACATGAAAATTGTTGGGGCATTTGATAGCCCAAATGACACTACTGTAAATTCATAATGCCCATATCTTGTCCTAAATGTTTTATTGTTGATGTACTCTTCCTTTATCCTTAATTGATGATAACATAATCTCAATTCAATCTTGGAAAATATTCTCGCACCTTTCAACTGATCAAATAAATCATTAATCCTTGGAAAATTATATATGTTCTTTATGGTGACCTTATTTAGTTGTCTGAAATAAATACATAGCTTTAAGGTTCCATCCTTCTTCTTTAAAAAATGAATTGGGGCTGCCCAAGGTGACACACTTGGGAATATATACCCCTTTGTCCTGTTGCATCTGCAACTATTTCAGTTATAGTGTTCCCATTCTGTAAGGTGTATTGGACACTGGGAAGATCCTAACACCAAATAAATAGAGAAATCAATGTCTCTCTTTGATAGTGATCCTGTGATTTTCCCAAAATCATTCTCAAAATCCCTCAAGACTTGATGGTTTTCAATACTTTCCACTTTATCTTTGGTTGCCTCTTCCATATGGTTGCAAAAATTTGGCATCCATTCCTAAAACTCTTTTTTCAGATGCATGGATGAAATTTCTCTAAAAACTATAGCTCTCAAGATTCATTATTGCTTTGGTACCCTCCATCATCAAGACAAGTTATTTTCTTGTTGTAAAAATATAGGATAAAATCATATTTTTCCAACCAATCCATGCCAATTAGATATTCATATGAACCCAATGGTATGATGTTCACACCTACATTTGCGTTCACTCCATTCATGTCTATTGGACAATGTTTAACCAACTCATTTATGTTTCTCTTATCCATTGTGGCTAACTAAACCAACCAAAATTTCTTATGCTTACTCCTTTGCAAGTGAAATATTTCAACAATGTTAGGGTTTATGTAACTATGGCTAGCTATGTAAGAAATTAAAATTTCTATGGGTTGGTTATCAATATTACCTTCCACTTCAATCATGGGAGATTGATACTTTGTTTGTTAGATGTCCAAGGCATCATAAATACATGGAATGCCTCCTCCCACACCTTCAATTGTTCTGACCTCCTCAATGTTGTGGAAAATCCTCATTCTTTCACCTTTGTGAGGGTAGTCCCTCTATAAGTGATTTCCCTCACATCCCCAACATTGTACATGTTTTTTCCTAGGTCTTTTCCCAAATGAATCAGTTGTATTGTGATGATATTGGATTGGTTATCCTTGTTGATTTTTTTGGGAGTTGTTATTGAAAAATGATGTCTTAAAACATTTTTGTCTTTGATCATTTTTACCCTTCATCTGGTCATTCCAATTCTTTTGGAAGACTGGCCTCCCTCTGCTATGTTCATAAAGATGATTTTATCTCCTTATGGCTTCCTCAAAAGTCCTCAAGTTATAATAGTGTATCTTTTCATTGTAGAAGGAGGGTAACCCACTCAAAACCTTTGTATTTTTACCTTCTCATCCTTTATAAAGTCCACATACTTCAACAATTCAAATAATATTTTCTCATATTTATCCATTTTCATGCTTCCCAACTTGAGTTCAAACGACTCTTTCATCTTCCTCTCATTGTAATGCTAAAGAAAATATTTCTCTTGGAAATATCCTTTGAACTACCTCCATGAGACCTTCCTTTCATCAAGGTGTTTTTATTGCTTAAGCTAATCACACCACATGGTTGTCTTTCCTTGCAAGTGGTAGGTTGCAATTATTGTTTCTACTCTAGATGAATAATCATGTAGATGGAAATATTTATTTTCCAAGATACAAGCCCTGACCTCTTATCCCTTCTCATCCTCACCATTGAAATTAGGTGGCTTGATTTTCCCAAATTCACCTTGCAAGATGTTTCCCTAACGCCTTCTCCTCTAACTCCTAATAGGGGACACACTTGGGTTTCTTCTTGGCCCTGAACTTGCATGAGATATCCTAGTGGAATGATGTAGGGAATCATGGCTCCTTCTTATGTTCTTTGACTACCTTCCATTCTCATGATTATTTCTTCTGCTATGATATTTGAATGCTTCCACATGTATAGAACTAGATTCTTTATTTGTGTTAGAGTCGTTATAGAATTTCCTCTACAACATGTTCAAGCTCTAAAATATATCTTCCTCAGCCTTCATAATCCTCTCATTATCACCCCTATAGCTCTACACTTCTATTTATAGACTTCTCATAGTCACAAGTTCTTTCCTATCTTTTCTTCCATTAGAATCAAGCTTGACATTTCCCATGCTAACATGTAACCCTCTGAATTCTTCTTCATGATTGTGGGACCCTTAGGAATGTACCAAGGTTGTACTTATCATACATGAACTAGAATTCCTTCATGTAACTCTAAAATTATGCGATAAATGTGCATGCAAACAATCTTCTGTTAGACAAAATATATACACATTTCTGGAAAAGAATCCATAAATTTTCTTCTCTTTAATGCCACCAGTCATCTTCTTCTGAGTTGACTGTAAACGTCACTAGCCAAATCAATTTTCTAGGTAGATAAATGGATTTTCCCATCCAATATAATTACAATGACTACTTTATTTCTCATTTATGAGCTTTGAGAAAAACATTATAGTCATTTGAATGTGGCTAACTTAACCCTTTTGCACAGTTTTCACCCAGGTGCAATTAGTCTCAGACACCAACTTATGTCACTTATAGAAGTAAATATGTCAAGAAATAGGGAAATTTTGTAGGGGACATAGATAACAGTGATGATAGGGAATTAATTGCAACTCTTATATTGTAAATTTGATGCTCTATTAAAAAACTATAGCAATTTGGAAATGACAACTTTGTCCTTTTTCACCCCTTTTTCCATGGATTTGTTTAGCCAAACTGGGTATCTTCGAAAATGTGCACTTATGGAAAAATTTCAACACAACAAAGTTGTCTAGATTGAGGATTACATAAATTGTCTAGTAAATAAAAGTTTCCTATTTTTCCATATAGGGACCCTTTTCCTCTCAAAATCCAAAAGATCCTCCAAAAGTGGCCCAAAATAGTGGATTTGGGCATATTTTAGCATCCCCATTCTAAACCCTTTAGAATTTATTCAATTCCTCCATGGGTTATTTACATGTCTTCTTTTTGGACTCTCTCCTTGAATTCCATCTTAATCTAGATCTCTGCCAGTGGTCTGGACCGAGATTCCTAAAAACCAATATTTTGCAATTTCTAACAAATATGAGCATAAACATATAGTGTCCCTCTCGAACAATTTTTCATATCTCCTCACTGCGAACAAAACCCAGAAGTTTCATCTCAATCTGAATTAATTTTCTCCAATTATGGAAAAAATAAAATTTCAACTCCAAACTTCTTGCTTATGTGGCATCTTTGTTGATGTGACATTATGGGTCCACATGGCACCCTGAGGTGATGCATGTCACCCTATTGGCCACCCTAGCTATTCCCCATTATCCCTCATCACCTTCCTCCTCTTAAATATTCTACTTTACCTTTATTTTATAAATTAAACTATATTTTGAGCCCCACCATACCCGGATACCCACTTGGCATCTCTTTTAACCACAGATGGGGAAGGGGTCCCACCTCTCTTGCCAGAATTCTACACAGTTCTTGTTCATTAGCTACAGAATGTATGGGTCCCATACTGTACCCTTTTCCCTTGTACACACTCAACCTACATACTCTTAGATATAACAATGGAGATCAAGGGATGATCAACAAGCGTGAGGGTTAACATACCTATGTGATGTGATGGTCATTTTCTCCCATGATACATGGCATACTCCCATTGGCTTCACATCACTGAAGACCTTCTAGAAAACCACCTTTCTACCATGCAATATCACTTATAGTATCACTTAACACCACTTTGCTTGATGTGGCGCCCACATCAGGCCCAAGCCTTCCACTACACATTGTACACCCTACCACCGTGGACCTACCATTGTGGTATTCCAAGTCATCATTTCCATGTCATGATGATTTCATGTTATGGAAACTTACCCAAATTTTCCCAAAATTCATAATTTTCCAAATTTTCAAAAACGCATATTTTTGAATTTGTTTATGTTAGGGAAGGAATGAACTCTGAACTTTAATGACCAATTTTGAACTTGTGCATGTTAATTCGACCTCTGCAACCGAAATTAGACACTTCCCATGTTGAATTCTCGATGAATTTTGTCGTATAAATTGGGGCTTTTTCCCAATTTCACCTAATTAACCCCGACTACTTTTTACTATATGAAATTAATCCAATAACATGCCCAAAAACACTCATTTAGAGGTTAAAATTGAGGATTTTAACTTGCAAGATAAATTTCGTCAAATTCCTCCTGAATTTATTTCCCAATTTCACTAGAGTAATTTGACAAATAAATTTGCAGACGTCCCTAAGATTTAACTCTACAAAATTCACCTTTTGTGTGCCAATTTTGGCCCATGCAAGCTCAGTGTTTTATTTTGAATCTATAATATCTTTCTGTAACATTCCCTAGCTTAAATAAGAACATTACTAGGTGGAATACAGATAAGTATAGAAAATTTTCTGCTAATTCATTTTGATGTATCTTACCAACTACAATTTATACACATAATTAACTAGATTATGATTCCCACAGTTAAATGCATCTACAAAATCCTAAATGAACAAGAATGCATTTAATAAATCATTTACAATAACACATAAAACCATTCACATTCACATATTAAAATTCACATCCATAAGGCTCATAAGAAAACTTAGATAATAACTAAACACTTATCTTTAAAAGAAAGTTTATGCAACTAATTTCTTGGGAAGTAAATTCCACCCAACCATAGACTTGTTGTTCCATATCTCAACATCAAGTCACCCCCAAGTTGGGGTTAAGAATCCACAAAATAAGGGTGCCTCTCATAGTCCGCAAAATAAGGGTGCCTCTCACAGTCAATACCTCACAACCCACTAGTATTTTCCTACAACTATCATGAATTTCCTCCATCTCTCTTCCTCTTAACTTGCACAACCCAATGAATGTGCCACTTATTTTCTTTTAGTCCATTGAGCATCCCATTCATTTATCAAGGTCTCTATAGTATGGGTCACCATGAATCTCTCTGTTAGGAACTCAAGGGAAACTCATTGCCACGAAAACTACCAGGAAAACAACAACAAATGCTTGTTGTTGCAGTGCAACTCACACATGAGCTCACTTTTCAGGTATGACAACTTGACTCTTCAATTTCTATCTCCAAAACACTCCAAAAATGATCTATCATGCTCCAGAATTCGCATATCCTTCTTGCTCTAACTATGGTGTTCTTTTTCCGTTATCTCTCATTGTTGTTCATGCCAATATTGAATGTGAAAAAATTTCTAATCTCTTGATACAAATTTATTTTGTTTTCCCAAGACAATTGACTTCTCACTCTACCCAATGTTTATTGTACATCAACCCCATGCTCTCCAATAACTATTGTATGTGACTCTCACACCTACCCTTGATAGGTATTCAATGATTAAGCTCTCATATATTCAAATAGAGAAAATAGAAGGCTAACCCAAAATATAATAAGATTCAAAAATATGGGTTAGAAATAGTAGATCCACAATTAGTTCCCCCCCTTGAGCCCCTCTTAGACAATTCTCAGGAATCCCCCTCCCTTGTGGATTAATCAAACCTGATCTCTATCCATATTCCCAATAGCTGGAATCTCATTATTTTTTATTAAAATCAGAAAATGAATTTCGTATATTACATTGCTTGGCCATAGCCACATTCATATCTACATTACACATTAATTAAACTAGGTATTATAGTGGTGATGTTACACCACATATTTGTGCTAGTCACTCATGTGATGGTCATTCTGATGGTGGAGTTCATTAAATTTTTTCATTAAGTGCATTATGTGTGGTTGACATTGACTACCTACATGACCAGTTGACTCCCCTTCAACTATCTCATCTCAATCCATCTACTCTTTGGTCGAMTATCTCTTTTCAATTGGTCACTYTATATTCAACTATTAATTTTTCAYCCACATTTGATTGTATCCTTCTTCTTCTTTTTTACCATTGTTTCATCCCATAATTTATAGTATTTCTTTCATTACCATTTTAGCCTCTTATTAGTGGGTAGGCTAGAGGGAACACTCCCCAAGGAGGAGAGCACACATTTCTAGGAAGACCGGCATGGAGCTACCACAAAGGTACACCTCCTTCTAGATGCAGTTCAATTCACCACAAAGGAAATATGGAGAACATATATACTTGGGAGGTTGGGAACAAGTATCAAGGACTAGGAACTATTCAACTAAGATGGTTGTTAGGGTTTGGGACCTTTTCTAGTAGTTGGTTAGCTAGAATTGTTCCAATTTTGATCAGAACCATTGTATGTTCATCCTATCCTATATAAAGGCTTCCTATTCTACTAAATATGATGAATTCTTCATTTTGATTACTCATATCCTGTGTTTTTTTTGTATTTTTGTATGAATTTTCTTTGGATTTATCTGCATTATTACAGATCAGATGGTATCAGAGCACTGTTCCAAGGTGCTTCTGCTCCACTAGTCATATATTTCAGTGGTAGATCCAGTAAAACCCATATCCCTTCCTAGGATGTGCTAGGGTTGGTAATTTGTTTTCTGGAGGTAAGGTATGTGCTAGGGTTTCTTTTCACCCTCCTCTCTCTCTCCTAAGAGGTGCTCTAGGGAAACTACCACCTCCGCTTAGCTTAGGAATATTTTCAGAGGTGCACTAGGGAAACCCCCTACTCCTCTCATTTATGTCAAGTGTTTTAGAGGTGCGCCAGGGAAGCCCCCTCCTCCTCTCCACTTAGTTTGTAGTTGATAGGTGTGATAGGTTTTTTCCCCTCCTCCCCTCTACAGATTAGTGGCCTATCTTTCATATCTAGATAGGAGCAACATTATTTTATGAAGATAATGCCTCCAAGAAGTTACACTTCAGAGGATGATGCCTCTTCTATAAAATATTCCCCTATCCAAGAGTTGGATTTATCTCTTAATGATATTATTATATTGTAGCATCAGACTCGAGCTCCTTTTCAACTATATGCACTCTTACAACTTCCTAAGTTATATAGGAAGATCAACGGGGACATTGTGGATTCCTATATTTGAAGTCTCTCTATATACTTCATCAAGTGTCATGTCATCTTTGATGAGGAGAAGCTTCAAATTTATATCTTACAAATGGAAGGCATTTCCCCGGCCTGGTGGAATACTCTACCCATTGGGACCCAAATCAATGTGTATTTGCATGCATCTGCCTCATACTGTACTCCTTATATTGGCACATGGGAATCTCTTTGTCAAACACTTCGTAGAATATTCTATCTTTTTTACTACCGTCAAAATCTTCTATCTCCATCGTTGCAGCTCCGCCAATTCGCATTCCATTCCATGCAGTAATACCTTGAAATATTCACCAAGATCGACATCCATATTCATATTCATGACTCCAAATAGGTACTCATAGTAAATTTTAATTCTGGTTTATTGATTTTTTTACGCAGAGAGGTGGACCTTTTTTACAGTACTTTTTAGGATAAGGCTTTCTACCATGATCTAGTAGTTAATATTAAGATACCCCCTTACCTGAAAGGCCCACGGTCTCTTCCTAACTCATCCTCTGTTACCTCCTCTTCAAAATATCCCTCTTCCCCTAAGTTTACTAAATGGTGCACATTCCATAAGTCTTCTTTCCATAACACCATCGATTGTTGTTTCCTACAGAATCCATCTACTGCCAAAATTATTTTTGTTGATACTCTTGAGTCCTCATCTTCAACGCCCCCTCCTTTTGAGATAATATATTTAGAAAATCCCACATCTATAGACCCTTTTTTCTTTTTATGTCTAATAATTCTAATGCTACCTCGGTTGCCCCTCTCTTCACCCATAATTTCCAAATCAAGCAATCTCTTTCTACACTCATTATTGATAATGGAAGCCAGAAGAATTTAGCAGCTAAAGATTTGGTGAACATATTAAACCTACCCACCACCCCTCATCCCTCTCCTTATCAATTAGGGTGGGTTCATAAGGACAAACCTTGTCTCATGGTCACATAATAGTGTGTCATCACCTTTGTCATTGGACCTTTCTGTGATTTTGTCCTTTGTGATGTGCCTCCATTGGATTATTCATATATTATTTTGGGAATCCCATAATAGGAATAACATGATGCCATCTATGATGCTCACACCCATCAGTATCACCTCAAAAAATATGGTTGAGCTTATGTTCTTACCTCTTCATCCCTGAAATCTCCTCCTCTTCTCACTAGCCAAGTTACTGTCTTCCAAGTAAGCCTCAATAAATCCCTCTCCTTATGCATTATGCACCCTATTAAGCCACATCAGACACTTGAGTCCATTGCAACTTATCATTATGTTTTTCTATATGAATGTTTTGATCTATTTTCCCCTCTAGAAGGCCTCCCACCTCAATGCACTATTGAGAATTCTATCGACCTCATTCATGGTACTTCTCTTCCCAATTCACCTTCATACCATTTGTCTCCATGTGAGGCTGAGGAAATTGAACACCAACTCCAAAAAATTCTCAATGTTGACCATATACATCCCAACTTATCTCCTTGTGCCTCCCCTGCCTTCATTATTCCCAAAAAGAAGAGTGGTGAGTGGTGTTTATTGACTGATTATTGTGTTCTCAACAACAATACTATAAAAAATAACTATCATATCCCTCATATCAAAGACTTACTTTATCAAATCAAAGGGGTAAAGTATTTTACAAAGATGGATCTGACGAAGGGTTATCACCAGGTGTGCATGGTTGCTACCTACACTTAGAAAAAAAAAATTAGAACTAGATTTGGGATTTATGAATGGATGATGATGCCTTTTGGCCCCACCAACACCCCTGCCACATTCCAGTGCCTAATTAATGATATATTTCATCCTCTGTTGGGTCGTATTGTCGTCATCTATTTGGATAGAAATCTGGTCTTCAGTAAGACTTGGTAGGAACACTTACAACATGTGTGCAATGTACTGCAATTGTTGTGTACCAATCACCTGCAGGTGAAGGAATGCAAGTCCTCCTTTTCCCATACTTTTGTCTCTTATTTGGGGTTTGTCATCGAGAAATAAGGTGTATTTCCTAATTCTTCTAAAGTTTAGGATCTAACAGAACGACTTTCTCCTTAGTCAGCGATGTCCCTTAAAATGTTTCTTGGTGCAATCAATTTTTACAGGAAATTCATTCCTCACTTCTTTCAGCTGGCCAAGCCCCTTCATCATTTGGCCAATTATTCCACTTTTATTTGGACTCTGGTGGCTCAGGAGTAGTTCCAACGCCTTACAAAGGCCCTTTGTTCAACACACATCCTCTGTTTACCCGATATTCATTAGCCTTTTGAAATTAAGACTGATTCCTCTCAACATGCGATCAATGCAATTCTTAAATAGGGAGGACATCCCATTACTTATCAATCTAAGACATTGGCTCAAGCCAAACAACACTAAAATACCTACAATAAGGAATTATACAAGTTGATCCAGGCCCTAAAACAATGGCGCCACTATATCTTGTGTAAGGGGACCATTCTTTATACTGATCATCATCCTTTGATTTTTATTAATTCTCAGACTAAGATCGAGGAACAACGTCACTTGAAGTGGGATTCTTATATACAACAATTCCACTTGGTCATCAAATATAAGAAAGGGGCCACTAATCACATGGATGATCTTCTTAGTCACCCCCCTCCTTAGATACTTCAAATCTTGTCTTTCCATTGTGCTTATTATGAAGATTGGAAGTCTATGTATGCCTCTGACCCTTTCTTTAGTACCGTCTGGACTGCATTGCAAAAACCTAATGTCATTAACTAGACCCCTTTCCTAGATTACCACATTCAGGATGGCTAGTTGTATAAGTTTGACAAGATATTTGTTCCTACTATTGATGATTGCCTTGTTCTCATTTGCAAAGCCCATGCCTCCTATTATGGTGGGAACTTAGACACATTAAAAAATACTCAACATATTCAACGTCACTTCTTTTGGCCTTCTTTACAATGCCAAGTTGAGAAATTTATCGAAGTTTGTACCCTCTATAGTCAACATAGGTCGACCAACCACAAGTATGGCCTGCATAAACCCTTACCTATTCCCTCCCATCCATGGGAATATATCTCTATGGAATTCATCATCGGTATTCCCATGAAATTTCATCATCATGATGCCATTTTGGTGGTTGTGTGTGGCTTCTCCAAAATATCCATTTTTTTCCATTACACTAAGATAGTTGCTTCTACTCAAACTATTGATCTCTTTTTGATTCAGATTATTTTCGCCACAAAAGGAGAGTGGAGATATAATAAACAAATGTATAGATATATATTGGATATCCAATAATATATCATAAATGTATCAAATATGCAACCATAAACACAGATATACAATAACACACAATTTTCTATTAATGAGCAAAAATGTACAAAGACTGTAAAAATACAGAGTGAAAGACTCGCTATAATGGTGGAATCTTATCTCTGAGAAGAGATGTGAAGGATAATCGTATTTGAAAGAATATGATATTAAAATGAGGCTCCAAAGGCCTTTTTATAATAAATAAAATACAAAACCCTAACCCTAGAAGATGAAAATCCAACAGTTTTGTGGACCCCATTTTGGGTAGTTTGGTGTATTAATTTCCCAGGGGTGTAGGATTGGCATACGAGCTTCGTTTGGTGTGAAAGATATCTCGTTGAAAGGTATCGTTGAGGAGATTCATTTAGGGGTATAAATAGGAGCCTTGGTCTATCATTGAGAATCTCTATCCTAAAAAACCTTCATTTAGGTCCTCAAAATGGCCCCGAAAGTTAAAAACTGCTAAAAATAGTAAATTACCAAAATTTCCAGAAAATTGTTTTGAGCCAGTTGGAAAAGATGGGTGGCCACTGATATCCACCTAGATAAATCCTCCCTCAGGAATAAATGGTCTCCATTGCATTGATTTCTAGAGGGAGAGAGAAAAGCGTTTGTTGAATCTGGATCTTGATGAGTTGCTTTCCTTGTTGGAGAAGTTGTGTTGCTTAGCTTGTTGAAGGTTTTCACGAACCTATGGCTGGAAGGGTTGGACATTTTTAACCAGTCTGGATACATGATATTCCTATGTGTAGAAGGAATCCTTATGCTTTTCTGCAATCTTGGAGACCTTCTTCTATTGGTTAGAAGGTGCTTGGGCCAAGGCTTTAGTGGTTGCAGTATCCTTTTGTTCACCTTTTGAACAGATTGTGAAGAAGTTGAATTTTGTAGTATGAGATACTACCTTGTGACATTGTTTAAGTTAGATAGTATTTGGAACTACCTCTGGTATCCTGTAGAGATGACCCCCCAGAGTAACAATGAAACTACGAAGTCGAGACTCATAGATAGCATGGTGCTTCCACATATATGACTGGCCTAAGAGAACATCACATACATCTAGCGGGGAAACATGGAATAATACCTCATCCTTGAAGGGTTGGATTTCGTATGACAATTAACACTACTGACTAACATGAATATCTCCTCCCTTGCGAAGCCACCCAATGTTGTATGGATGTGGGTGTGGTGTTGTCGACAATCCCAAATGTTTGACAACCTCTATTGAGATGAGGTTCTTCTGGCTTCCACTATCAACAATAAAATGCAATGGGGTCCCCTTCACCCACATATGTGAATGAAAAAGGTGATCCCCCTCTTCAGGATCTATTGCTTCTTCTGGTTGAATTGTTGCGGTCGCGATAATAGTAGTGGGGTTTTCGTCGATGATCTGTCTTCTATCAGTATTTTCTGAATCAGATTATGAATCAAGGTTCGACTCCTTGTCTTTGATATCAGCCACCAATGATGTTTTTGAGTGACATTCATCGGTGTTGTGCCAGGGTATTTTGTGGAAATCAAACCATTTTCTAGTGTTGTTCTTCGTCTTTTCATCACCCTTCTTTTCATGTTGCTTGGACTGGTTTTGAGGAGACTGTTTGTTAGGGCCATCTTTATCATACTTTGGTTGTTGCGTATTTGTAGACCCAAAGTCCCATTTTTTCTGGTTCTTAAATTTCTTCTCGATTTTAACAACATATCAATAAGTCACACCGAGTCATGAGATTTCCAGAAAATCCATTTCAGTTTGGGTGTATCTGTGTAGAGCCCCACGATATTTCAGAACTAAATTTTGTTCAGATTCTTTGATACCCATCTTGGTGTGCAAGTTATGGAAGGTATTGGTGAACTCCAAAACTTATTATCCCTCTCTTGTCATAGTGTGGTCCATCTCATGTATTGGTCCTCATAGTTTCCAATAGGGTAATATTGTTCCTTTACCGCATCCACAAAAAATTTCCAAGTGGGCTCGGCCCCATATATTCCCCACTCCTATGTGAAACTTTTCTCCCTGTAAGTTTCCCACTAATGTTTGACATGGGGGAGAGCCTTTAGGAGTGTGAAGGAGTGTGAAGGTGATATTTTCCTCGTCGGAGAAATTATGAACAAATAAATAACCTTCTAGCAGATTTAACCATTTTTCTAGGGCATCCTCATCCATCTGTCCTTCAAATATGGGAATATCAAAATTAACTTGTACCTTGAAAAGAAATGTGCCTCCAAAGTTGCCTCTTGATGAAGACGTTCTTGTTGTTTTCAACGGGTGTTGAAGGATGTGGAAAAAATTCTCCATCATTTCATCCCTTTGTCTCATGAGAGCTTGCTCAAGCAACATATTGATAGAATCATATGCTCTATAATTTTTATTTTCTTCTGCCATTGAGGGTTTCTTGGGTGTGCAAGAGTCGTTTTCCTCAAGAGAGACAAGCTCGAGACCCAACTTGCTATACTCAGATCTCGTCGAGAACATGCACTTAAAAACGATCTAGAGAAGCCTTCTCTGATACCACTGATCCAGATTATTTTCGGCACGAAATGAGAGCAGAGATATAATAA
The DNA here is from genome assembly GCA_000966675.3 of Picea glauca. Classification (NCBI taxonomy): domain Eukaryota; kingdom Viridiplantae; phylum Streptophyta; class Pinopsida; order Pinales; family Pinaceae; genus Picea; species Picea glauca. The sequence continues at coordinate 17,035 of JZKD02S0234700.1, forward strand.
AGAGATGTACAAAGATGTTGGAATCAGGCCGAATCAGAAATAAAGGATATTTTTGGAATAAATGCATGCAAGAGTAAAGAGACAACTAGAAGGAAAAGAAGCATGCGTGCGTGCATGGAAGACTTAACGATTCTAGGGTTAGGGTTTTGTAATACATTGTAATGGTTGGTGAGCTGGAAATAAAAATAAGTAGTACTTAGAAGAAGAGAAAAGAAGGGAGAGAAAAAGAGGAGAGGAGAGAGGAAGGGTACTGTAATAACTGTATTAATCATTAAGCTGGTGAGATAGGGAGGGAATGAGCGACTCGATCCTGAGGGTTAGATCGCAAGCTGAGGAGCCTAGTGTGATCTAGTCAGCCTCGCAGGGATCGAGGTGCTATTGAGGAGAGTGAGACCTAAGAATGTAAACATGCATGACGTGATATCTTTCTGAACCATAATAAAATCCTAAGACCCAGATCTTTGTGGACGTAGCCTAGGAGGGGGTGAACCATGGTAACACTATGTTTTGAAATTGAATGAATGTGTCTTTGTGTCTGATTAATTGATTATTGTTGAATGAATGAAGTGATTAAGTATATCTGGTATTTTACATGCATACGTAGAATAATTTTTATAACCGGATGTTAAATAGACTAGAGAAAGGTTGCGACATACAACA
>JZKD02S0234744.1:0-21444 GCA_000966675.3 Picea glauca
TTTGATGAAATATTTTCTCTTGTTGTTAAAATGACTTCAATTAGGACTATTTTAAGTCTTGTGGCAGTAGAAGATTTGCATCTTGAACAGTTAGATGTAAAAATAACTTTTCTCCGTGGGGATTTGGAGGAAGAGATTTATATGAAACAGTCGCAGGGGTATGAGGTAAAAGGAAAGGAGAATTTGGTATGAAGGTTGAACAAGAGCTTGTATGGCCTAAAGCAAGATCCAAGGCAGTGGTATTTGAAGTTTGACAGGTTTATGACAAAACAAGGTTATAGTAGACGTCATTCTGATCACTATGTTTATTTTAAAAAGGTTAGAAAATAGAAGCTATATTATATTGTTATTGTATGTAGATGATATGCTTGTTGTTGGGTCTAATGTGCAAGATATAAATGTGCTCGAGAAGAAAATTGGAAGAGACATGAAAAATCACAAATTGACATTGTATCAGGGTGAGTACACAGAGAAGGTGTTGGAGAGGTTTATAATGCAGAATGCAAAACCAGTTGGTACACCTTTGGCCATCCATTTCAAATTAACTAAGGAAAGGTGTCCCAAGACATAGGAGGAGATAGAATACATGTCCAGGGTCCCTTATTCATCAACAATTGGCAGTTTGATGTATGCGATGGTTTGCACAAGACCAGATATCGCACATGCAGTGGGAGTTGTGAGCAGGTATATGAGAAATCTAGGTAAAGAACATTGGGAAGCAATAAAGTGGATTCTCAGGTATTTGAGAGGTATTGCTACTCATGCATTATGTTTTGGAGGTTCAGACATTATTCTATGGGGATATGTTGATTTAGATATGGCAGGTGATAAAGATAGCAAGAGGAGCACCACAATGTATGTTTTTACTATAGGTGGAACAACAGTAAGTTGGATTTCAAAACTGCAAAAGGTTTTTGCACTTTCAACAACAGAGGTAGAGTATGTTGTTGTTACAGAGGCTAGTAAAGAGATGATTTGGTTACAGAGGTTTATGGACGAATTGGGAAAGAAGTAGGAGAATAAGAGGTTGTATTGTGATAGTGAGAGTGCCATTCATATTGAAAATAACTCAGCCTTCCATTCGAAGACTAAGCATATACAACTCATGTACCATTTCATACGATCTGTCTTGGAAGATGGACATTTGAAGTTGGAAAAGATACACACTAGCCAGAATCCTNAGGTCCAAGAAGGATCATAGTCCAACATACACAACAATGATGGAGTTGTTGAGATCAATCTTCAAGTGGGAGATTGTTGTTTGTGGAGCCTAATTATCTTCCTGATTCATAGTTCTTTGTTTTTAGCCATGTTTATACCCCATGATAACTTTACACCCCAGAAGAATGTACACTCCTCCATGCGGGGGAGTGCCGAGGGGGGTTACCCCCTCTGTGGGGTCCGGGGGCAAGCGGGCCCCTGAAAGAAAAATTGTCTTGTAAATGTATATTGTAATTTCAATGTAAATCTAGACTGTTCATGATAAGGTCACAGATCTGATGGTAGAAGTTATGTTAGGGTTTTTTCCCTAAAAGGCAACCCTCTTTTATGAGGGAAATGTATTGCGGTTATGTATCATGGCGAATATTGTATTATGAGATAGGAGACTGCGAGAGAAAGAAGAGGAAGTTACAACGGGTTTGTTGTAGGTTGTATCCCTTCATTTGTTGGATAATAATGAAGGAAGGACCAGTCAATTTCTCTGATGGACGTAGCCCACACTTGGTGAGCCACGTATCTTTGTGTCTCTATTGTATTGTGTATCTTCTGTGTTTTATTTCTGCATTTGTTTTATTTTATTGCTCTGCGATCCTGTTTTTCTAACACTACGCACCTGTCGTTTACACAAAGTTGACATATATCAGCATCATGACAACTCCTCAACGAAAAAAAGACATAATGTTAGAAGTGGGAAAGTCGTGAGGTTTAAGCCATGAGATTTAAAGTTGGTAAATGCAGACCCGACGATCAGAGTGTCCTTTGAACAAGCTAGATGCATAAGATTCTGTGAAAAGGTTCAAGGGTATAATGTGCAGCTAACCAAGAAGTTTTCCCTTAACTTTAATGGTGTCAGCGCAACTATTGCAAGGATCACTTTTCAAGTATCAGAGGAAACTATATCAGTTGTAATGGAGATTCCTATGCAGGGATAAAAATGGTTTAAAGGCATGCCATTAGATACTTGATGTTATATTGATTTTCTCAAACCTGAATTCAGAAATCAGAAGATTGGTGCCATAATTCCCAGTGAATATCTTTTGGAACCTTTTGGGAAGCTTCTAAGGATAATCCATAAATACTTTACTTATGAAGGTAGGTTTGACAAGGTACATCTATACCACATTAGGCTCCCGATGCATTTTACATGGAGAAACCCCTTAAACTTACCTTTATTCCTATGTAGAAGCCTGGGAAAAATGGCAGACAGTGTCCAAGCCAAAGCTGACTAGCCAAAGAGTAGCCTATTCCATTTTTCCTTGATAAATCTGTTGGTGGTTGAAGAGCTTGGAAAGTTAAACAAGGATTGGGTTTCCTTCTTGACTTCAACAAACATTTCCCTAGATCCTAAAGGAGATACTCCTTTGCCTGCTAAGAAATCAACATCTCATAGTTCAAGGGTAAAAGGGGGAGGTGTTGCCGAAAGGGGGAAAGGTAAAGAGTTTGAGAATTCATCACTCAGTTAGCCAAGTAAAACGTGCATCAGGTCATTAGCTAGGAGGTTTCTTATACCCACAGTTCAGATAGTTTGTTGAATTTGTGGCCCATGAGATTGATGAAAATCAAGTGGAACTAGGTAAGAAAGATGCATATATCAAAGAGATGCAACATCAACTCAAGAAAGCTCAACATATTATAGCCCAACTCTACCAGGAGAACAAAGAATTGAAGAGGAAGCTAACATAAAGGACACTTGAATCATAAACACCACAGAGTAAAGCAAATCATAGATCTCCTACCTCACCAACAAGAGGAGAAAATAATATAAATTGGCTGAAGAAGCAGCTAAGAGAAGCTCAAGATGAGATCCTCAAGCTCAGGGAGGAAAAAATAATATCAGAGGAAGGGATCATGAATCATTATAAGAAATACAAACCAGCTATAGACGATGCATGTGCAACCATCTCTGATGCTCAATCAAAATTGAAGAGGAATGCAACTTTGTTGAGACAGGTGAGAAGTTTAAAGAGACAAAACTTGTCATTAAGGAAGGAAAACAAGACCTTATGACTACAAGTGAGATTGGATAAAGAAGCTAAGGACAAACTAAATGATCTCAGCCTTTGCTGCCAACTGGATTCGCGCAAGCAACGTCGACATGAAGATCCGCTGCACGAAATCGTTGCGCAAATACCGCAACCAACACTTGCGCAACATAAACAAGAATTCGTTGCACAAAGGTGACAGGGTTGTCCAGCGGTATACATGATGACTCATCACAACCATACTCTTCAAATCACGTGTCTTTTAATTATGTGAAACATACTCTTCCATATTTTTTTACCCCCACTTGCACAGTTAGACCACCTGCTCCTTCTAAAATTTTAGAAATTTTCCCACCAATAATCCCACCTTTATGTATCTCGTTCACAAGCTTTTGATTACAAGAACTATCCATGCAATCAACTTTGACATCAAATTCAGAATCACGGTGATGTACTTCCTTACAAGAAAATAGCCTACACAAGGTTAGATCTAGTATCCCATTTTCCTTGTTTACATTAGAAATGCGACAGACAATGGCCTATCCAACAATGAAACTTTTTTTTTGAAAGGATTGAAGCTTAGAAGGTTCAAAGGGGGATTCTAGTGTGAACAATCGTCCTCTTGTACATCAAGGAATTTCTAGCCAAACAAATTCTTTCTTTGTCTTTTCAACAAAGGATGTAACCATTTCATCATCAATGAAAATTGGAAATGCAGTCCCATATGGTTTTGCATCAATTCCATTTATTGTGAGTGTTGAAGGTCCAATAGAGAGATCCCACCTTCAATTCAAATTCTTGTGATATTACTGTTACACTCTTCCCTTTTTTGAAATGTCTCATAACAAACCATTTATCATAGCCATGTATGCATCATGGCTAGCATCGAACTTTGAAGGAGTTGACCTTTGAAATGTTTTTTAGCACCAACACAAATCGATTGATTATATTTCTCTCAATATAATGGAACCAAGCACCATACCATTATTGTTAGAAAGACATACATAACCTATCATATTTAGTAATTTAGGCTCAACCTCTGTAGAAGCCAACACGTACGAGTTACAATGAGTGTATAAGTGGGAACCAGAAGTTAGGTTGGGAACAACGTCGGGTGTCACCAGAGACTAAGTCACGAACTGAGTCCATGACACAAACTTCTTTGGGTGTCATCAGAGACCATGTTATTAATTGCTCTGGTCATGAGTTGGTTTGGACGTCGGTTCTATTGTTTACCTGATTGTCGATCGTGCGTTGGCATGTTGGGAAATAAAGTGACGGGTTTTACTCTTTGTGCTTTCAAGCGATGCCCTTCATCGACAGCGAGGAACTATATCCAATGCATGTGAAAATCATTTATGAGTCTCCTTCACTTTCATCACTCCACAAATCTCATGATTAGAGCAAGGCGTAAGACATCGAATGCTCTTTTTTCGATCTGATCCTGTTTGAAACGGATCATACTTTTTCTAAACTTCGTTGGTGTTTATCACCAGACTTCGTCGGTGTTCACCGGTAGACTTCATCTAAACTTCACCGTTCACCGACATACTTCGTGTAAACTTCGTTGGTGTTCACCGGTAAACTTGGTCTAAACTTTCTCGGTCGAGGTTCGAGTCCTTTGCTGCTTTTGAAGAGAATTTATATGGTCTTGAGAGCACGAGTGGGCTAGAGGGACGATCCAACTTCATTGTTTTTTCTCTTCAAATAAAACTTTCCAAATGCCACATGTCATTTAAGATGTTGATGAGAATTCTTCCTTTTTTGGCTTGTGTTCTTGTTTGATTTTTTTTTTTTATTCGTTTCGCAAATATTAAATTCAAATAATTTAAATTTTAAATAAAATCGAAATCATTTAAATTTAACAAATCAAACCTTAAAGGTAACTTGTTACACAACAAACCCTTTACCTAAATTAGGATTTACACGGAGGTGAGAAACCATTAATGTAAACGTGTGCTAACGTTATTGGAGGAAAGCTTAAATACTCATAGCTTTCTCATGCAATATCTAATTGGAGTACCATCTTTTGCGCTACTAAGAATGCAGAGAGGCGATTCTAGCGAGCCAACTGATCGTGCCATACAAACATTTATTCGGTGTAACGATTAATGAGGTTGTTTTGGGCGAGAACTTCCTAGCGATGGTTTTGACACTTTCAAGCCTCGGATTTCAATTCCATGAGTTGCATTGGAATCGTAACGGTGAAAATCATATGACTGGCTTGTTTCGAGGATGAAAAATTTACTTTGACGAACACTGAAAAATTACGCTCAAAGGCGTTTTTTATTGAAAGTTTGGGTTCTGGTTTTGTTGTTGCTTTGCCCAAATTCAGTTCCGTTAGTCCCTGTGTCATCTATGTTATATAGGCTCTTAGTTCTTCCATTGGAATTGAGGTAACATGTCAATAGGATAGACATATAAATTCGCAAAAATGACCAATTGGCGTTAAGAGCGCTTAACACTATTTAGGAGTCGGGAGGACTAATTTCCTTCTAAGATGCATTTAAGGGCCAACGCAATACCTACAGATGTTGTGGTTAACTCATCTGATGCTAGATGACACTTTCACAATCATGGATTAGTCCTAAGATAAAAAATAACAAAGTGAACAAGTTGATGTGGTACACGAATGCAAGCTACTAGCGACACAAATAGGTTTGATTATGGCTGCGATCATGAAGCAGATCAGACGTGGTGGGTGTTGGTCATTAGTTATCCAACTAGGCATAGGAATATTAGTCATAAAAAATGGTAGGAGATCGACTGTCGATGCAACAAGAAGGATCTGAGCCGGGTGGATGATAAGATAGGTCTCAAGATGAAAGCATGTTTTGATGACCAGGGTGATGTCGGTGAGAGAAAGAACATCATTGTTGACACACTCATCATCGACGAGGGGTTGACATCCTTATGCTAGCGCATCAACAACAAAATAGGGAAACTCATCAATAAGCAATGCATCAGGGAGGGAGAAACGAACGTCACCGATATGCAGTGTATTGGGGAGAAATGGAGGAGTGCTTCCAATAAGCAATGTATCGACGAAGGTGAAAGGAAGTTAGCTGGTGAAAGTCACGTGCACGGTGAATATAATCGTGGGAACATTTTCGGTGTATCGACATTTATCACGCAAACTTCTCCAGTGATAAAGATGTGTGTCTGTGAGGTTTAACGGAAGTGTGTCGACACATCGACCAAGTTTGGAGGAAGGTGGTTGATCTATCGATGAAGAAATCACTAACACACCAATATTGGATGTGTCAGTGGAGGAAATAATGTGTTCGTTGGTACGCCATGTACCAGGATCGACGCGCTAAAGAGAAAATAGAAATGGTAAAGTGGGAAGAGAGAGAGAGAGAAGATTTGAAGGGGGGGGGGGGCAATTTCTTCTCTCAGAGAGATTGTAAGAGAAGAAAATTGGGAGGTTTTTGTGCATGCGCTACAAAATCCAAAGTCCACCTTTATTGAGTATGTTGTGAGTATGCTCTTCTCCTTACTTCCAAAAGTGATCCGGGAGAATTAGAAAAATCAAGGAGTTATAAGGTATCCTTCAACACACCCTTAAAGTAAATGGATTGACTCACGACCCCAATCCTAAACTATTAAAACACAACTCTAGAGAACCTACTAAAATCCTCCTTTGTGAGGTCACAAAACAACATTTTAGTACAGGTTAGGATTTCGAGGGTAGGCATCCAAATAACCCCCCATCATCACTTTTCATTTGAAACTTAGAAATTGACTGTTTAGGATGCTTGAAAATCCTTCACCTCAAGTGTGCTACACCAAGGTAGAGAGATAAGGCTTAGGGCCAGTTGTTTCCTCGAGTCTGCTCGAGCCACCCAACTCTTGTGAGGCTCTGGCCTCTGATTTCTTTTTGAGGTTAAGAGTCCCCTTCTCGCACTTGAAGGAGGTAACCTAGTGGTCAAAACCTAGGATTTCTACATAGGTGGCAGTTGTGGGCTACAATTTCACTTGGATTAGATGTTGAATGGTTATTGGGAAATGTCATCAGTTCATTCGTGACATGTCCTCAGTACCCCTAAGGATAACTAATCTTTTCATATCTTCATTGGCCTTCTTTCGATGGATTCATGCCCCACTATTGAAATTATTGGAAGATCCAACGACATTTCGAGAGGAAGGAAATTAGGTCTTTTAGGACACATGATTTTGTTTTTTCACTCTCTTGCATAGAAAAATCCCATCACATCAAAACACTATACTCAAGTTGATATATTTATGTTGTTGTGTCCATTGGCACTTAATACATTAAGCTTTGTTTTTTACTTTGATTAGGCCATTTCATTCAAAAGCATAAGTTAGCATTCTTTCACTTACAAATCACGCACACATTGCTAGTCTAGAGCCATAGGGGACTCATAATCACCTCAACGTTCTAGATTCCTTCAACGTCTCCCACCAATGTTGGGAGGTATTCCCAGCTTTATTGTTTCACCAATTCGGCCTCCCCACTCATAATCGCTCGTGAGTGTAGCAGTTCTTGGTTCATCCTTACTCAGATCAACCTTGCTAGGGGAATGATCCGGATTATTTTCGGCACGAAATCAGAGCGGAGATATAATAAATCACTGTACAGAGATATCTCGGGTATCTAATAATATAACAGAAATGTATCAGAGATGCTACCATAAACACAAAGATACAATAATACACCATATTTTATTAATGACCAAAAATGTACAAAGTCTGTAAAAATATTGAGTGAAAGACTCGCTAGAATGGTGGCAGCTTATCTCTGAGAAGATATGTGTCCGCTACTCGCATTCGCAAGAAGATAATTTTACAATGAGGCTCCAAAGGCATTTTTGTCATAAATAAAATCCAAAACCCTAACCCCGGAAGATGAAAAGCCAACAGTTTTGTGGACCCTGTTTTGGGTATTGGTGTATCAACTTCCTGGGGGCGTAACTTTGGCATACAATCTCTGTTTGGGTTGCACGATAGCTTGTTGGAAAGGTATCATCAAGGAGACTCATTTTGGGGGCTCAATCAGAGCCTTTGCATATTATTGAGAAGCTCGATCCCTAAAAACCTTCATTTATGCCCTCAAAATGGCCCCGGAAGTTAAAAACTGCTAAAAATAGTAAATTACCAAAATTGCCAGAAAACTGCTTTGAGCTAGTTGGAAAAGGTGGATGGCCACCGATATCCACCTGGATCAATCCTCCCTCCTTAGGAAGCAATGGTATCCATTGTGTTGAGTTCCCGGGGAAGAGGGAAAAATGTTTGTTGAATCGACATCTTGATGAGTTGCTTTGCTTGTTGGAGAAGTTGCGTTGCTTAGCTTGTTGAAGGTTGTCACGAACCTATGGCTGGAAGGATTGGAGCTTTTTAACTAGTCTGGCTACATGAGATGCCTATGTGTAGAAGAAATATTTACACTTTGCTGCAATCTTGTCGACCTGCTTCTGTTGGATAGAAGGTGCTTGGACTGGGGCTGCAGTGGTGTTCTTCTGTTCACGCTTTGAACATACTGTGAAGAAGCTAAATTTTATAGTATGAGATACTACCTTGTGGAACTGTTTAGGTGGGACAATAATCAGAATTATCTCTGGTATCTTGTAGAGATGACCCCCCAAAGTAACAATGACACTACGGGGTCGAGACTCATAAACAACACGACGCTTCCACATATATGGTTGCCCTAAGAGAACATCCCAAACATCCAATGGGGCAACATCACATAATACCTCATCCTTGAAGGGTTGGATGTCGTATGACAATCAACATTTTTGGTTGACATGAAGATCTCGTCCTTGGTGAAGCCACCTGATGTTGTATGTTTGCGGGTGTGTTGTTGTCAACAATCCCAATTGTTTGACAACCTCCGCTGAGATGAGGTTCTTCTAGCTGTTGCTATCAACAATAAAATGCAGTGGGGTCCCTTTCACCCACATCTGTGTAAGAAAAAGGCATTCCCCCTCTTCAAGATCTATTGGTTCTTCTGGTTGAATTACTGTGGTCGCGACAATAGCAGTGGGGTCTGCATCGATGATCTATCTTTTACCAGTATTTTCAGAATCAGATTCTGAATCAGGGTTCGACTCCTTATCTTTGATCTCGACCACCAATGATTGTTTTGAGCGACATTCATCGGTGTTGTTCCAAGGGATTTTTTGGAAATCACACCATTTTCCAGTGTCCTTCTTGGTCTTTCCGTGACCCTTCTTTTCCTGTGGCTTAGACTGGTTTTCAGGAAGTTGTTTGTTAGGGCTGTCTTTCTCATACTTTGGTTGTTGTGGATTTGCAGATCCGAACTCCCGTTTGTTCTGGTGCCTAAATTTCTGCTCAATTTTAACAACATATCGATACATAGTACTTAGTGATGAGATATCCAGAAAATCCATTTCAGTTTGGATGTATATGTGTAGAGCCCCGCGGTATTTTAGAACCAAATGTCGCTCGGAGTCTTTGATACCCAACTTGGTGGGCAAGGTATGGAAGGTATTGGTGAACTCTGACACTTATTGGCCCCTCTCTTGCCGTAGTGTGGTCCATCTAATGTATTGGTCTTCATAGTTTCCAATAGGGTAACATTGTTCCTTGACCGCATCCACACAAAAATCCCAAGTGGGATCGGCCCCATATATTCTAGACTCCTCTATGGAACTTTGCTCCCAATAAGTTTCCCACCAATGTTTGACATGGGGGAGAGCCTTAAGGAGTGCGAAGGTTATCTTTTACCTGTCCGAAAAATGGTGAACAGAGAAATAACCTTCTAATAGATTTAACCATTTGTCTAGGGAATCCGCATCTATCTGACCTTCAAATATGGGAATATCAAAACTAACTTGTACCTTGAAAGGAGAGGTGCCTCCAAAGTGGCCTCTTGATGAAGACGTGCCCGATGTTATCGGCAGGCATTGAAGGATGTGGGAAAAATTCTCCATCATTTCGTCCCTCTGCCACGTGAGAGCTTGCTCAAGCAACATATTAATAGAATCTTCTGCTCCATCGTTTTTCTTTTCTTTTGCCATGGAGGATTTATTGGGTGTGCGAGAGCAATTTTCCTCAAGAGAGATAATCTCGAGACCCAACTTGCTATACTCGGACCTCGTCGAGGACATGCACTGAAAAATGATTAAGAGCAGCCTACTCTGATACCATTGATTCAAACTATTCTCGGCACGAAATGAGAGCAGAGATATAATAAAGAACTATAAAAAGATATCTCGGGTATCCAATAATATAACAGAAATGTATTAGAGATTCTACCATAAACATAGAGATAGAGTAATACACAATTTTCTATTAATGAGGAAAAATGTACAAAGACTGTAAAAATACAGAGAGAAAGACTCGCTAGAATGGTGGCAACTCATCTCTAAGAAGAGATGTGCTTGCTACTCACATTCGCAAGAAGATCCTTTTACAATGAGGCTCCAAAGGTCTTTTTATCATAAATAAAATCCAAAACCCTAACCCTGGAAGATGAAAAGCCAACAATTTTGTGGACCCCATTTTGGGTAGTTTGGTGTATCAACTTCTTGGGGGCGTAATTTTGGCATACGATCTCTGTTTGGGGCGCACGATAGCTCGTTGGAAAGGTATAATCAAGGAGATTCATTTTGGGGGATGAATCAGAGCCTTTGGATATTATTGAGAAGCTCGATCCCAAAAAACCTTCATTTAGGCCCTCAAAATGGCCCCGGAAGTTAAAAACTGTTAAAAATAGTAAATTACCAAAATTGCCAGAAAACTGCTTTGAGCCAGTTGGAAAAGGTGGGTGGCCACTGATATCCACCTGGATCAGGAAAACTGCTCAAAACAACCTATTTAGAGGTCCTTCCTCTTCAGGAACCAACCCTCAAAACTCATGAAAGGTTGAAAGTACACCCAACCTACCATACATGGCTTCATTGAATATTCTCGATTTAATAAAGCTAACCAATGACCTCATCTTACACGATCCTACTTGGCCATCCATGTTGATCAATCTCCCCTCAAACATCCCCAGGTTTGAAGGGAAGTTGGGTGAGGATCTGACAAATCATGTCATGACCTTCCATCTTCTCCTTAGGCCCAAAAGCAATCTAGGAGAATTAGAAAAATCAAGGAGTTCTAAGGTATCCTTCATTACATACTTAAAGTAAATGGGTTGGATCATGACCCATATCCTAAAATATTAAAACACAACTCTAAATAACCTACTAAAATCCTCCTTGCAAGGTCACAAAACAACACTTTAGTATAGGTTAGGATTTTGGGGGTAGGCATCCAAATAATCCCCCGTCATCACTTTTTATTTGAAACTTAGAAGTTGACTATATAGGGTGCTTGAAAATCCTTCACCTAAAGTGTGTTACACCAAGGTAGAGAGATACCCATGAAGGGGCAAAGGCTTAGGACCGATTGTTTCTCCAAGTCTAGTTGAGCCACCTAGTTCTTGTGAGGCTCCAGCCCGTGATTTCTTTTTTAGGCTAAGAGTCCTCTGCTCGCACTTGAAGGAGGTAAACTAGTAGCCAAAACCTAGGATTTATAAAGAGGTGGCAGTTATTTGCTACAATTGCACTTGGATTAGATGTTGAATGGATATTGGGAAATGTTGTTAGCTCCTTCGATACATGCCCTCAATACCCCTCAATGTAACGTCCCCCATCCCAACTGAGGTACATTATGTGTGGAATACTCATAAAAATGAAAATCTCTGCTAACTAACAAATTTCCTGCAGCTTATCATCTACGAATTACATACATATTTAACAGTTGTCTACTGCCATTAATTAGATGTATTTACAACATGCTAAAATCGGACATGAATACAATAAATAGCTTATTACAACAACATATAAATCATTATGAGTTATAGAGTTAATGCACAACAAATAAACTCATAATACAAACAAACACAAGATTAAACACTTATCCTTTATAAACAGTTGTGCAACCAGCTACTTGGGAAGAACATTCCACCCAACCATACACCTGTTGTTCCAAATTTCAACAGCAAGTCACCCTCAAGTTAGGGCTAGAAATCCACAAAAGAGGGTGGTCTCTCACTGTCCACTCATAGCTTATAAATCCCATAACCCATTAATATTCTCCTACAACTATCCTGATTTTCCACTAGCTCTCTTCCTCTCGACCTACCCAACCCAAGGAATGTACCCCTTCATTGATCTTAGTCCCTCGAGTGTCCCATTCATTTATCAGGGTCTCTCTGGCATAGGTAACGAAGAATTTCTCATATGGGAACTGAAGGGAACTCACTTCTAGGAAAACTACGAACAAAATCAACAAACACTTGTTGTTACATTGCAACTCACATAGGAGTTCACCATTTAGGCCAGATAATCTGGCTCTTCAGTATTAAGCTCCAATACACTAAAAAAAATGCTCCAACATGCTCCAGAATTCACCCTCCATGGATGTTCCAGCTCTAAGATCTCTTTTTTGTTCTCTCCTTGTTGCTCATGCCCCAAAACTGATTGTCTAAAAAATGTTGTCACAACCCATACAAATTTCCTCTCTTTGGCTTGCTTGCTTGACTCACACACTAAGTCAAACTAATTGTACTCAACTCCCATGCTCCCAAAAACTATGGGATGTGACTTCTCACAACCACCCTCTTACATACATTCAATGATTGTCTCTAGGGACACTCAATCATAAAATAGAGTTTAATACATAATGATAATAAAATTCATGAATGTGGGTGGAATTAATATACATGGGTATTTCCCCTTTGTACCCCTCTTAGACATTCTCCTAGACCCTCCCCTCTCTTGTGGATTAATTCATCCACCGTCTTTGTCCATGTCCCCCTAGCAACTGACATAACATTTTATTATTAAAATTCAGAAATACAATTCGCATATTACATCGTTTGGTCATGGCCACATATTATATCTACATTAAGCATTGATTAAACTGGGGATTATAGTGGGGATGTTACATTCCCCCTCCCCTACAGTTGTGTGTTGTCCTAGGTACACACTACACTGATATACATATATACAAATTTACATCACAATACTTAGAAAACAAAAATTCTGTAATTTCACAACTACAACAACAGTTCCAACCATAATCTCTTATTCCTATCAACCCGTTGACCCAAGGAATGCACCATTCATTTATAAGGGATAACCCAAGGAATGTACCATTAGGTTATCAGGGTTAACCCAATGAATGTGCCATTCTTTTATCAGGGTCCCCAATGTAGTTGGCTAGGACTCTGAGATGTGGTTCTAGAACTCTAGCTGCTCAAAATGGAGTCTTGCATTTTGTTTTCTTCAAAATTGTAAAAAAATTACAGGTATTATTACTGCATGTTTTCTTCATGCTCCCATGTGGCATCTTCAGGACTGTAGTAGGTCCATTGAACCTTTACTATCCCTATGGATTTGTTCTTGAGCACTTTGACTTTCTGGTCCAGGATGCGTACTATTTCCACCCAGAAATCCCCTTCATGCTCCACCTGGATCACAGTCCAATCAATTATGTGGTTAGGGCCAGACACATATTTGTTTAATAATGACACATGAAATACATTATGCACTCTCAAGAATGTAGACAATGCTAACATGTATACAATTGGCCCTATCTTTTCTAATATTTTAAAAGGTCCACAATATCTTGCTGCCAACTTTGGGCAACTTCCTAATCTTAGCGAACTTCTTTTTGCTTTCACTTTTAGAAACACATGTTCTTCCACTTTAAAATCTCTAAACATTTTATTCTTGTTTGCATAATTTTTCTATATGTCTTGGGTAGCCTTTAAATTATGCTTGATCTTTGCCATTTCTTCTTCCATTTCCTTCAACAAATCTGGCCCAACAATCGCCCTGTCTATTGGATTATCCCAACTTACTGGTGCGTTATACTTTTTGCCATATAATGCTTCAAATGGACTCATTTTTAATGAGGCCCGATACCCATTATTTTAATTAAATTCAGCTAAATGAATATAATATTCTCACTTTGATGGTTGATCCATCACATACATTCTGAACATATCCTCAATTATTATGTTAGTCCTCTTTGTTTGCTCATCTGACTCTAGGTGATATGTTGTACTAAGATTTAAATTTGTCCCAAAGCCTTTGAACAAACCTTTCCAAAAATTGAAAGTAAACTCTGGATATTTGTCTGAAACTATTGTCTTAGGCACCCCGTGTAACTTGACAACTTCTTTCATGTAGATCTCTGCAATATTAGTTGCCTTTTGTGTCGTCTTCACTGGAATAAAATGTGTTGCCTTAGTTAATTTATCTACTACCACCATGATGGAATCATGAAGCTTCACTGTTCTGGGAAATTTTATAATAAAATCAACTGTAACAACTTCCCACTTCCATTCTAGAATGGGCAATGACTGCAATAACCCAACTGGATGTCTTTTCTATGTCTTCACCTTTTGACACTCTAGACATTTGGCTATATAATTAGCCACTTTTTTCTTCATTACGGGCCAAAAGCATTAGCTTCTTACAACTGCAATTGTCTTACGATATCCTAGGTGCCCAACATATGACACATTATGCATTTCCTTCATCATTGCATTTTTGAGCTCATTGGAATTCGACACTACACTTTGTCTCTGTACATGAGAATTCCATCTTCTTTCAGCTCATAAAAATTAAATTTCTGTTGAAAATTACATTGTTGTAATGTCTCTTTTATTTTTAAATAATGTTGGTCTGAATTTGTTGCTGCAATAATTTTATTTTTTAGATTAGTCATGTACATGCTAATGGTTGCAGCATGCACTTCATGAACTCTCCTACTAAGTGCACCAGCTACTTGATTTTCCTTACGTTTGATGTGCTTAATTTCAAAGTCATATTCACTAAGGAATTCTAGCCACCTAGTTTGTCCTTAGCTCAAATTTCATCCCCGTGAGATAATGTCTCCACATTTTTAATGCATGTACAATTGCTACTAACTCCAAATCATGGGTAGCGTAATTCCTCTCATGCTCTTTTAGTTTTCTAGACTCATAGCATACCATGTGATCCTTTTGTGTGAGGACTCCACCAAGCACTTCCTTGCATGCATCAATGCACACAACATAATCTTCATCTGGATCTCCCATCTTCAAGATTAACGCACTTGTTAAAATGTCTTTCAATTACTGAAAGCTCTCTTCATACTTGGGAGTCCATTCAAATTTCACTCCCTTATTTTGCAAATAAGTGATTGGAGTTGCAATCTTTGAGAATCCTTTTATGAATATTCGGGAATAACCAGAAAGACCCATGAATGATCTAACCTTTTTGACATTTCTTGGCACTGGCTATCCTCTAATGGCCTCTATCTTCTTGGGATCGATTGTTATCCCTTTTGCTGGAATTATATGCCCCAAGTAGTGAATCTTCTTTTGATAAAAGATGCACTTACTTAGCAGAGTAGATGAGTATATCATCTAAGAATGCGATTACAAACTTGTCTAGGTATTCCCTGAACACTCCATTCATCAGGCACATAAAAACAACTAGAGCATTGGATAGACCAAATGGTACTATTGTGAATTCATAATGCCCATATCTTGTCCTGATCATTGTTTTGTTGATATCTTCTTCCTTTATCCTTACTTGACGATAACCTGATCTTAGGTTATTTTTGGAAAAGATTATTGCACCTTTCAGTTGATGAAACAAATTATCGATCCTTGGCAAATGATGTTTGTTCTTTATGGTGACCTTATTCAACTGTCTGAAATCAATACATAGCCTGAAGGTTCCATCTTTCTTCTTCACAAAAAGAACTAGGTCACCCCAAGGTGACACACTTGGGTGTATATACCCATTCCTTAACAATTCTTAAAGTTGTGTTTGCAACTCTTTCAACTCTTGTGTGCCCAATATGTAAGGTGTCTTGGACACCGAGGTAGCTCTTGACACCTAATCAATAAAGAAATCAATGTCTCTCTTTGGTAGTAGTCATGGGATCCCCCTAAAAACATCTTCAAAATCCTTCAAGACTAGATGTTCTTTGATGCTTTCCACTTCTTCTTTGGCTACCTCTTCTATATGGGCTGCAAAAATATGAAATCCCTTCCTGAAACTCTTTTTCAATTGCATATCTAAAATTTCTATAACAACTACAACTATTGGAATTCCTTGAATCTTTCCTTGTTTCCCTTCTTCATCAATACATGTGATTGTTTTGTTGTAACAGTCTAAGACAACAGGGTGTTTTTCAAACCAATCCATGCCAATTGGACAATCACATCAACCCAATGGTACGATGTTTACATCTACCTTTGTGCTAAGTCCATCCATGTCTATTTGACAATCTTTAACCAATTCATTGATCTTTCTCTTAGCCCTCGTGGCTAACTGAACTAACCAGGATTTCTTATGCTTACTCCTTTGCAAGTGAAATCTTTCAACAATGTTATAGTTTATGTAACTATGGCTAGGTCCATAATCAATTAAAATTGCTATGGGCTAGTTATCAATCTCACTTTCCACTTCAATCATGGGGGATTGATATTTTGCTTGCTTGTTGTCCAAGGATGCATAAATCCTTGGAATGTTTCCTCCCATTTCTTCAACTATTTCAGCCTTCTAAATGTTGTGGACAACCCTCATTCTTTCTCCTTTGTGAGGGCAGTCCCTATATAAGTGATTTCCCTCACAGCCCCAAGATTGTACAAGATGATGCCTTGGCCTTTTCCCAAATGAATATGCAATCTTGTGTTGATTTTTGGTTGATTGACCTTGTTGATGTGCTTGGGAGTTTTTTTTGAAAAAGGGTGGCTTAAAACAATTTTGCCTTTGATCCTTTTTACCCTTCATTTCATCATTCCAAGCTTTTTGGAAAACTGGCCTTCCTTTGCTCTACTCATATAGATACTTTGTTATTCTTATAACTTCTTCCAAAGTATTGGGGATATCATATTGTATCTTGTCACTATAGAAGGAGGGTAACCTACTTAGAAACCTCTGGATTTTGACTTTTTCGTCCTTTATGAAGTCAACATACTTAAACAATTCAAAGAACCTCTTCTCATATTCATCCATTGTCATGGTTCCCAACTTGAGTTCAAATAACTCTTTCATCTTTCTTTCATAATAATGCCCGAACAAATATTTCTCTTAGAAATATCCTTTGAACTGCCTCCACGAGATCCTCTTCTCATCAAGGTGCTTGGCTTGCTTAAGTTGATCCCATCACATGGATGTATTTCCTTGCAAGTGGTAAGTTTCAATTCTAGCTTCCACCCATGAGGGGCAATCATGCAGCTGGAAATATTTCTTCATTTCCAATAGCCATGCCTCAACCTCTTCTCCTTTCATGTGCTCACCATTGAAAGTTGGTGGACTGATTTTCTTGAGTTCACCTTGCAATATGTCTACCTTAGGCCTTCTTATCTGGATTCTAACATGAGACACACTTGGGTTTCTCCCTGACCCTAAACTTGCATGAGTTCTCCTAGTGGATTGCCTTGGAGAATGATGGCGCTTGCTCATGCTTCTTTACTTCCTATCATTTCCATGACCATCCCTTCTACTATAGGATCTAGATGTTGTCACTTATCTAGCACTAGCTTCTTACTTTGTGCCAGAGTCTTTGTTGACTTGCTTATGTAACATATTAAAACTTTGAAGTATCTCATCCCAAGCCTTCATAATCCTTTCATTATCATCCCTATATCTCTGTACTTCTTGATGCAAGCTTCTCATAGTTACAGGCTCTTGCCCACCTCTTCTTCCATTTGAATTTGTCTCAACGTTACCCATGTTGACATGCAAATATTCAATCTCTTCCTCGTGGCTATAAGATCCCTGAGCATCTTCCATAACTCCATTCCTCATATAAGAACCAAAGTTGTTTTTCTGTACCTCTAATTCTGCAAGAAATGTGCATGTAATAATTACTGTTAGAACATGCATAGCACAAAACACAGTTCATTATTTATCCCAATTTATGAAGGACACAATTCACCAAAAAAAAAAATGATTTCTTAGATACATTCCTCTCCGAAACAACTTTCCAACGACTGTATTCATGCCTCATTATGAGTTCTAAGTGAAAAGTTACAACATTTGCAAGTTGCATTTTCCACTCTTTTACTACTACAAAAAACTCTTTTACGACTTCCTGAGAAATTTTAGTGCCCATTTCAAAATTTTGGCTGGATAGATGTATTGTCCTCCTTAATACCTTTCTAACAACTATTTGTTTTGCTCAAATCTAAGCTTTGAGCTGGAAGTTATGGTCCGGAGAAGTTTTGATTGTTTTTCTCAAATTACCCTTGTATGCTACATGTTTATTCTTTCTCTTCCTGCACATTTTCAAGTACCCATATCCCAAATATAGCTCCATGGTTGTCTTCTATGGATCACAAGATTTCCAGAGACTGCTCCTGTGCCCCCAAACAAACTTCTAAGCAAGGATTTATGCACTTTGGAAGTAAATCGGTGCCAAAATTTTGACCTTACCGCTTTAGCTATAACTTTATCATATGAGCTCTGTTTTTCTCTCTGATTTATTTTATTTGAGCTCTCTCATGGGTTTTGATTGGATAAAAACGTCATTTAGGGCCTCAAAATCGCCCCACAAGTTCATGACCTTCAAAATCCCCCCACAAGTTCATGACCTTCAAAATCCCCCAAAAATTGTAGAAAATTGACTGTTTTACTGTTATAACAGCCCTTTAAATAAGGTGAAATCTGAGTCGCTGATCTAACTCTATCGTCCATCGAAAATCGACATTCTCCTTTGGGCACACACAACATTTTCCCAAATATGCTAACCCAACCATCAACCATCGACCCATTCCTTTAGTGACCGATTCGCAACACAACGCTAAATTAGTCGACCCGACCATCAACTATCAGTCATCGGTGACTCTCGTTAGTGGATGAAACAACTTAGCAATTCGGTCAACCCCCAACCATTGACCATCCTTGTTGGTTGACGAAAACACTTCTCCAAATAGACTGATCCGACCATAGATCGTTAGCCATTCCTTGGTTGACGTGGCAACTTTTGACATGGCATGACATGTGGGTGTTGACGTGGCATGACATGTCATCCCGAGGTGTCAACTTGACTGATGTGGTATAACACATCATCACCATCTTTCCTTCATTGACTATCAATCATTTCTCTTGGATGACCTGAACACCTCATCGAATTGGTCGATGCCTAACCATCAACAATTTCTCTTGCTTGATCGAAACACTTCGTTGAATCGACCGATACCGAACCATCAACCCATCGACCATTGGTGATTCTCGTTGGTGACCAAACGCTTCGCCACTCCGACCGACCTAACCATCAACTGTCGGTGATTTCCTTTGGCCAACTCCATCACTTCATAAATTTTCTACCAATCTCTGATTAATCTAGGTTGTTGATCTCTCATTCAAAAATGATCTTGATTGTTGATCTGCTACAACTTGCCATCGACTGAAAATGAATCCAAATTGTTGATCTGGCTCATTTTCTCAATTGTCGAAAATGAATCTTGGTCGTTGATCTGCCTAACCTTCCAAATGTCTGAAACCTTATGAATTTTTAAATTTAGCACTACGAATTTGGGTCGTTGATCTCGAGATCAAATATGATCTCGAATGTCAATTCATTGAACTCCGTCCAACTCATAAAACGACCATTAAAACACGGAATTAGACCTTCTAGTTTGATTTTAACTATGCAACTTTGTAGATCGATGCCCCGTATCATATCGAAGAGGGTTCTGAGTAAATTTCACCGAATTTGCAAATGAATTTGGGGATTGCACTCTAATTTTCATTGTTTTCCCCCAATTTCGCATAGACTAAAATGTGCAACAATGAATTTGTCAATTCACGCTTTTTCTTAGCCCATACAAGCCTGATGTTTGAACCATAAGCTTAAATACCATATTGTAATGCCCCCCATTCCAACTAAGGTACATTACTTGTGGAATACTGATAAAAATGAAAATATTTGCTAACTAACAAATTTCCTGCAGCTTATCATCTATGAATTACATATAGATTAAACAGTTGTCTATTGCCATTAATTAGATGTATTTACAACATGCTAAAATCAGACATGAATGCAATAAATAGCTTATTACAACAACATATAAATCATTATGACTTACAGAGTTAATGCACAACAAATAAACTCATAATACAAACAAACACAAGATTAAACACTTATCCTTTATAAACAATTGTGCAACCAACTACTTGGGAAGAAAATTCCACCCAACCATACACCTGTTGTTCCAAATTTCAACAACAAGTTACCCTCGAGCTAGGGCTAGCAATCCACAAAAGAGCATGGTCTCTCACTGTCCACTCATAGCTAAAAAATCCCACAACTCACTGGTATTCTCCTACAACTATCCTAATTTTCCACCATCTCTCTTCCTCTTGACCTACCCAACCCAAGGAATGTACCCCTTCACTAATCTCAATCCCTCGGGTGTCCCATTCATTTATCAATGTCTCTCTAGCACACATAACGAGGAATCTCTCTACTGGGAACTCAAGGGAACTCACTGCTAGGAAAATTACCAGCAAAATCAACAAACACTTGTTGTTACATTGAAACTCACACATGAGTTCACTCTTTATGCCTGACAACTTGGATCTTTAGTCTTCAACTACAGCATTCTCCAAAAACGCTCCAACATTCTCCATAATTCACCCTCCATGGATGTTCCAACTCCAAGCTCTCTTTTATGTTCTCTCCTTGTTGCTCATGCATAAAAAATGTTTGTCTAAAAAATGTTTTTACAACCCATACAAATTTTCTCTCTTTGGTTTGCTTGCTTGACTCACACACTTCCCCAAGCTGATTGTACTCAACCCCCATGCTCCCCGAAACTATGGGATGTGACTTCTCACACCCACCCTGTTATAACCCTAATTTGCACCAGACATACTTACTTGACATCAGGCCATCTCATATGCTTTCTTTATCAAAGCCAGTACTGAACAACTCTTCTTAAAAACACCCATTTTGAAGGCCCATGCGCCCTGCTCCACTACAGCCCGCATGTACATGCTAGATGGCCCATTACAGCCCGCCTGTACCTACAAAAGCATGAAAATGGAAAGTTGTTGACGGAACACACAGTTTTGGGTAAGTTAACTAAACCTTTCGACCATGCATGGCTAGTCACTCGACTAAATACCTAGCTTCTTCTAGCCTATAAAAGAAGGGTTAGGGGTCCCATTTGAAAGGAGGAAAATCATAGTAAAGAAACTCTACCCGAATTCGTATTCCCCTTTGCCCAAGATTCTGCAACCATTTTGTGATT
>JZKD02S0234755.1:0-21443 GCA_000966675.3 Picea glauca
GGTAACCCTAGCTGCAGTGCTTTTGGAAGCTGCTCCTGCTAGTAACCCTAGCGGCAGTTCCTCAACGAGCTCAATATCTAGCGGCTATGTTTCCTTCCAGTGTTTTAGGCTGACTGAAGGGGTGTGGGCCCATAACCTGTTAGAATATAGAAGACGGTGTGCTCGTTTTACCATTGACGATACCTTCGTCACCCAATCATAGGCCGAAGCCTCCCTCCAAGCACCTTAACCTTGACTGAGAATTCCTCCAGAAGCAAACCCTAGGCTAGATAGCCAAACAAAGAGTAGCGCATCAATCCCCAAGGATAGCGCATCATAAAAGGCTAATCAGATAGTCCAAACCCTAGCCAAGAGATATTCAAGCCAAAACTGAGAACTAGCTGCTGCTGCACCTGCACCTGCAACCCTCCTCCAAACCCGTGCACCAAACTGCAACTGCAGTGCGCACCAACTGGGAAACTGCAATTCTGAGATCCTGCAAATGAGAACTGGCGCCCTGTATTTATAGTAGATCTGCCAATTTTGTTGGGGCTAACTTCTCCTTCTGGATAAGTGTCTGTTCAATATATTATTATTATTTCTGGCCGACTTCTTCTCTTGGAGGCTAATAGCCTAATATAAATTATCTTCTTGAGCCGATAAGGCTTCTAGGATTATTAGCCAACTCATTAGGGTTTCGCTTGCTTCCCGAAGTCTTCTATTCTCGTCAAGTTCACACATGGGGGTAAATACCTCCCGCAGCTACCATAATATTAACAGATAAGAGGGAGTGTTGAGATTTGGGTACCGTGGAAAGTGATCCCCTTGTGTTTGTGAGTCTCTAAACACAAAGGGGGAGACTATTACCCTCATTACTTTACTTTATGTTCTAATTTCACTTTGACTTAGGAGTTTAAGTCAAAAGTGAAATATGTCACTTAAGTCATTAAAGTTACATTTAATTCACTTTGTGGGTGAGTTAAAGGACATGAGGCAAACTAAGGAAAGTGGGTTTCCTAAATGAGATTTTAGGATTAAATCTCACCCATTGATTAGACATGGCTAGATTGGATCTAGGCCATTGATCTTTAGGGTTTGTCCAAAGAGAGGCTAAAGGAGGGAATAGGGCAAAGATGAGATTCATTCTTCACTTGAGAGATTTGAGAGGAGAGGAGGAGAAAAAAATCTCTTGGGCACATATCTTGAGGAGGAGAGGGCGCATGAGGCCAAGACTTGAGGAGGAGCTATAGCTTGTTGGTAGCTTGCATGGAGGAGTGGGCTACATCTTGAGGAGGGGCGCAATCATCTTGAGGAGGGGCACATTTGCTAGTGAGGAGAGGCGCATTCTTGGAAGAAAGGCGCATCTAGCTTATGGGAGGTTCCCATCTCATGGAGGAGAGTCATTCACCATTGCAAGGCACACTCTAGAGTGTAGAGGGTGCAAGGGTGAAGGAGGGCGCACATTTGTGGAGTTTTTCTAGAGGAGGGGCGCACTTGAGCATAGTGCACACCATCACTTGGAGGGAGGCACTCTTGAGAGGAGGGCGCTTCAACAAGGGAAAAGCAAAGGAAAGGAAAGGTTCTAAGGCACAAGAAAAGGTTAAAGGCAAAGCAAGAGGTCAAGACACTAGCTAAGGAAGAGAGGCGCACCAAGGAAAAGGGCGCCTAGCTTCAAGAGGCTAGCAAGAACATCTTCAAGGGACTCCAAGGCATCCGAGAAGGGCTACTATTGTACTAGGTTCACTTGTATATGTTTTCCGTGTTGTACATTTTGCTTTGAGGCCTTCTATATACATCTCTACTCCAATCTGGTTTTCCCCATGGGGGTTTTTCCAATGTCATGTTGACCAAAAACTTATGTGTCAATTTCATGCATGCTTAGAATTGTTAGATCAACATTTTAGAGTTGTAAAAATCCGAGGAGTGTTATGTGTTTGAGTTTTATTGCATGTGCTAACATTGGAATGTAAAAACACTTGCAAGGGCACCTCAAATAACACCTAACCAATGAAAATTATCAGTAGAAAGTTACCTAATTGTTTGTTGTCCTAAAAGGCAACAAAGGACAGTTTTGGAAGTTCAAACTTAGAGCTAAAATCTGGTCAAGGACAGATCAGATTTAGTAGCCTAATAGTACCTCAATTCTCTTCAGGCACTCCCATGTGGACTTCTAGAGGATACTCCCTCTAGGAACACTTAGGGTCAACTCTCCATAGTGTGTGACATCAAGGTCAACTCCCTTCACATGTCCTCATGTGCTCTCCAGAAGGGTCATTGGGCTTTAAGCCCAAATGCACTTATCCCTTCTCAAATAAGTGTCCTCACAGATCAACTCAACTCAGTTCATAGAGGAGTACGATCTGGAGAATGTTTGTCACACATGGCACTCCCATGTGGGCTTCTAGAGGCTACTCCCTCTAGAAACACTAGGGTCAACTCCCCATAGTATGTGACGTCAAGGTCAACTCCCTTGACATGTCCTCATGTTCTCTCCACATGGGACGTGTCCTCATGTGCTCTCCACAAGGGACGTTGGGCTATCCCTTCTCGGATAAGTGTCCTCAAGGATCAACACATTTATCCCTTCACGGATAAGCCCAAATCCACTTTTCCCTTCTCGGATAAGTGTCCTCACAGATCAACCCAACTCATTCACAGAGGAGTACGATCTGGAGAATGTCTCAGGAAGCTGCAAACATCAACACTCCCTCTCAGTGAGTGAGGCATTCTCTGCCACGCCAAGTCTATCACAAAAGTACTCGAACATCATCCTGGTTTGGTAAGAACATCAACAATTTGTTCATCTATGGGAAGGTACTGCACCAGTACTGCCTTCCTCTGCACCGTGTCTCAGATGTAATGGTACTTGATCTCAATGTGGTTCGATTTGTCATGAAACACTGGATTCTCTGAGGTCTTCACACAACTTTAGTTACCATAATGAATAACGATGGAATCCAGCACATGTTTAGATAAATATGCAAGGATCTTGTGAAACCACACTGCGTCACGGACTACCATACTTAATGCAATGTACTCTGCTTTTGTTATGCTCAAAGCCACATAAGTTTGTTTCTTGCTACACTAGGAAACCATGGCAGATCCCAAAGTGAAGCAATACCCAGAGGTGCCCTTCCTATCCACTGCGGTCCTTGCCCAATCAGAGTCAGTATATCCCTGCAATCTCATGTCAATACTGGAAGTATATCTCAGACCATGTCCAACTGTGCCTCGCGGGTATCTCAACACATGCTTTGCAACAATCCAATGTGTTTGTCTTCGCTAACTCATAACTGGCTAAGTGTACTCACTACATAGCAAATATCTGGTCTGGTGTTAACCAGATACACCAATTATCCAATCAGTTGTTTGTACAGAGTCAGATCAATTTCGTCAAAATCAAAAGAAGACACACTTAGTTTCTTCATATTCGTCACCATTGGTGTAGCCACAGGCTTCCAGTTCAACATCCCAAACTTCTTCAATATCTCAACTGTGTACTTCCCCTGACTCAGGAAGATCTCATCAGTTCTCTGCCACACCTCCAGTCCCAAGAAGTAGTGCATCATACCAAGGTCTTTCATCTCAAACTCATAGGCCAACGCATACTTGCATTCAACAATAAGGCTCTCTATACTGGTGAGGAATAAATCATCAACGTAGAGGACCAAAATCAGGGACTCACCATTAACAATCTTGTAGTACAGGTTGGGATCAACAACACTTTTGTTTTTCTTAAGCCCAAACTAATCAGGTATCCATCAATCCTCGCATACCAAGCTCGAGGTGCCTGCTTGAGTCCATACAGGGTCTTCTTCAACTTGCACACATGAGACTCCTTCTCATGTATCACAAAGCCATCTGGTTGCTCAATGTATACTTCTTTCTCAATCTCTCCATTGAGAAAGACTAGCTTTATATCCATCTGATGTAGTCTCCAACCCATGGATGTTGCAAGGGCAGTAATCGTTTGGATAGAAGTGTATTGAGCAACAAGAGCAAATGTCTCATCATAATCTATTCCCTCCACCTAAGAGAATCCTCTAGCAACAAATATCATTTTGTGCCTCTCGATGCTCCCGTCAGCTATGTGTTTGATCTTATAGATGCATTTGGAAGTCACTACAAACTTCCCCTCAGGTCTCGGAACAATATCCCACACATCATTCTTCATGATGAACTGATACTCTTCCATCATGACTAGTTGCCTCCTCATAACAGGAAGGCTCAACTACGACATAGAACCAATATTTATGAGGTCTCTTTCTCACTCTGAAGGTACCACGAGGAGTTGCATGTCCTTCTGCCTCCTACAGAGTCTGACGATCCCATGCAGGTCTATTGCAATATCTCTGGGAACATTAATCGGAGCTACAGGATCAATTTGATCAATAGGCTCAACTATATCCCTCTGAAAGGTAATGTCATATTGGACCATATTTGACATATAATGGTTTCCTCATGAAACCAATGTCTAAGACATATCGAGGTTCCCTCATGGAACCAATGTCTCATAAGACATATCGAGGTTTCCTTGTGAAACCAATGTCTTGGTTCCTTCATCTCACCATCTAAGGCACGTTAGGATGAAATCTACATTCCCCCCTACTAGTCCACATAGGACCCTCCGGGGAGAATGTTTCATGATGTTTCCTCAAACATCAACACTCCCTCTATAGTTGGAGGTGACTCCTCCTTTGGCTCTACTCTCTCTGACACCGAAGGAAGCTCTTCCTCATTCTGTGGTGGTAACTCAATCTCTGCTCCCTCTGGATGTAATACAACCTCCTCTACTTGGATCTATCATCATAGTTGTGCTATAGTCGGTCTTGACTGGTTGTATCCATGATCACTAGAACTGTCTATGTTATTTGGCATGGTCCCGTCCTGGGAGGTACATTGCTCCTAGAGACTTTCTATCTCTGAGCATCATGTCTGGACATGTCTCTCTTTGATATCATGTTGGAAGGTCTTTCCCTCCATGTTTGCCTCATGCAACCGTCATTATGGCTCCTTCTATTACCCATGACCTTCCTGAAACAAGAAACACGAACAACAAAAAACATCTCCTAAAGGAGATCAATTTATCTTGTGCACAACTATATACAGTGACCCTCAAAATGATACGTCTTCTACTATGACCAACACACATTCATCATATACTCAATGTCATACAGCTACCAACACACATCCATCATATGGCTAACCATGTTAATTTTCTAGTGTTAAATTAGGCAAGCACAATTTTCCACAAGTGGTAATTACTTCCAATGATATACGATATTAATTTAGTAAACTCTAGAACATCACTAGGTAACTCGGAAAATTTCAACTACTTAGAAACTTCGATCTCTTCCTTATATCATTTCCCACGCGTGGGAGAGAAAAAATATATGTGTCTATTGTTGTGTCTTTCAAGTGTCTTTTTAATATTAGATTGATCCAAAAAGACATGTCTCTTTGAAAATTAAAATTAAAATTGTTTTTCTTTCTTATAAACAGTTGGAGAATACCTCTCATAACTACCCAAAGATTAATTTGGTTATAATCCATCCACATAGTAATTGATATAGCTCAATAAAAGCATTCCATAAAGAAAAAGCTAACCATTATGCTCGATCGCTTCCATCCAAAAAGCGATGGTTCCAAGACCTAGTTGTTTGTTAAGGTTCACACAGCCCTTCAAAGAAATTGACCCAAATAAGGTTCACACGGCCCTTCAAAGAAATTGACCCAAATAAAATGATGGCTCCACATCTAACTCGAACCATACAATAACCATGGAACGGTGGCCCCAATAATGTGAATGCGGCTGCATACTTGACTCAATAATTTTTTGTTCTGTTTTTCTTTACCATGGTCTTGTTCCCATCATCATACTCGCTGCTCGTTGAAGCCACGGTTGCTAAGTCTATGTCACACGAAATCAAAAGGAAAATAAGGGGCCGGCTCCATCACCACAGATGACCTTGTGCTGAAGCTGACTTGAGAACCTACGGATCCAAGGTATACAATGCGTAATGGGAGTAAGACGACGGCTCCACAATTCATAATTTCACCCACTAGAAAGCAACCCGTTCCACATATGGCTGGCATCTAGCAAGGCGGCTCCAAAGTGAGGCGAACCCATATGTGCAAATCCACGGTCATGCGTGCAAGTTTGACCGGCGGCCCCATCTTATGACTTCACCAAACGGCCCAGAACAAAAGGGTCCACGGCTGCTCAATATAAGTACCACGTCCAACAATCCATTACGACGGCCCCATGATAACAAAATAATACATCCATTTGAAGGTGACTCTTTTTATCAAATCGTGGACTTTATAAATCTTGGACTATGGTTGATGGCAACTCCATGTGTGACGGCCCCCTTTAAATAATATGAAATAACATGTGATGACCCCTACCTTTATTTCTTTACATGAAAACCTCCTTCATATACATTAGGCTTATGGTCCCTTTCATACACAATGCTTTAGATTAACTTTAAAAGCTCATAAAAATTTTATTTCCCACCTCCACATATGTGCCCTTTAAAGCACATGGATATATGTATGAAGGGGAGCTCCATATTTATCTAGTGCGCCTCACTTTTAAGGCATGATTTCTCATTACCTTGGTCATTGATAATATGGGGTGGCCATATGTATATTAAACTTAAACCTCCCCTTCATAAAATAATACAATTATTTCCACATATATGCCATTATTCAAGGGGATAATTTATAAAGTATGTACCATGAGAATATGGACCTTCTTAGCACACCCACCATAACCATAAGCCTTATAAAGTATGTACCATGGGAATATAAATGGATCTTTCTAGCACACCCACCATAAGCTAAAGGGAATTATGTGTTGCACCCTCACAACATTGTCATGAATTAGGATCACACCATGCATCCACCAATGATATACCATAGGGCCAAGAAGCATTTCAAAATCATCAACCAAAACACCATAACCACAAACTTCTAAATCTTGAAGCTCCATCAACTAGGATATGCCACTATAAAGATATACAAGCCACGACAATCCACCGCATAAGCTACTTCGTATCCCATTCTATAAGTTGTCTCTACGAACATCCCAACATTTTGAATGCTAGGATCAAGATATCAACCTGCCAAAATCGAACTCATGCAATCATGAACCACATGTGCAACTCCATGCAATAGATGTCGTAACAGAGACTAGAAAAATGAATCACGTAGCATCAGTCATCACCTTCAGGGCTTACACCCAGTAACCAGGGATTCTCGAGAAGGTCATCCATCCCAGGGATCCTCTAGCTCAATCACGCTTAACCATGGAGTTTTTCCCCATAGTCAAACCCACTTAGCTTGCTACCCCATTTGCAAAACTTTAGCAAGTACTGTGCATTATGAACTAATCAGTTAGAGCTCCCTTGATTCTTTTATTTAAGCATTGGGGGGGCTTCCATAGTCAAACATATGAGATATCATTTTGGAGCCATTTGCATAGAGTAAGTCATTATTGCATGACCCACGTCCCATGATAACTAATTAGAATGATCAATTTCTCATGAATTTCAATAGTCCACTTAGCAGTTAATGCATCAGGTGATGCTCATAAGGGTGAAGAAGAAGGATTGAGACTAGCAAAATGAATCACATAGCATTAATCATCACCTCTAATACTTGTACCCAGTAACCAAGACTTTCCGAGAAGGTCACCCATCCTAAGAATCCTCTAGCTCAAGCATACTTAACTGTTAAAGCAAAGTTTATTTTTCTTCTCTAAATCCAAATCTCCTTTTTTCTGGTTACAGAGCAGCCCTTAGTTCTAAAAAGGGGGTCAAAAGGTCTTTCGAGATTTTCGGTTTTCGGGTTTCGACTATTCACGAAGTATTTTTTTTTAATGACAACCCCAAAGTCCCGGTACCAAAGTCCCGAAAAAGTGATTTTTTAAAAAGGGATGGAACAAGTTTTAAAGTAATAATTAAAAACGTTAAACGACCTTCTAAGCCTTCCACATGTTCTTTTTCGGCCATCTCAACTTAAGTAGCATTTCAAATGTCCCGACGCGCTTTTCACGAAATACCTTTAATCATGAGTAATTAAGGTTTAAAACGCACTTAACAGATCGTTAATCAATCACAATTCGAGAAATCAAAGAGTCAACCTTGAGTCTCCTTAAACCCTGATTCTCGAAGTCGTGAAGTTCTTGAAAGCTAATGCTATGTTTATTAAGAAGTAAGAAGGTTTAATGATAATAAATCCCATTGTGATTTCGCGATTCGGGATTTCTTGCATAAAGAACCGTCAGAGTCCCGACACTCCAGTCCACGAAAAGTAAAGACCAACCCCTGATCACGATTAATTAAAGGGTCAAAACAAGTGATTAACGCCTAAATAAATCCCATCGCGGTTTCGCGATTCGGCATTTACGTGTGTCATGCCTCTGGAGGACACGATACCCGAAACTTTGAAACACGAAGTCCCAAGAAAAATTAAGCGCTTAAACGTAATTAAACTTAATTTTAAAACAAGCATTAAGGGTCTTAAGTAACTTTGCGTGTTTCGCTATTCGGAGTTTTCGATGACATGCCTTTCGAAATCCCAGTTTTGAATCGTTGATATGTGGCAGTATCTATAACGGATCAATGAAGATATTTTTTGACATAAAGTGTGTATCTCCAGGCGTATCATCCCCATTTTGGCATTTAATTTTATCGCCTGTATTGGTACGTTAAATTTAAGACAGGTTAAAGGTTAATAAAGGTTTGTTATTTTGAATTTCACTCTTACTTTCAGACTAGGAGCGAGTTACACTCAGAAGAACTCACGCATTTCCTCTCTGCAACAGGTTTTCATTTTAGCACAAACGACATGGCACCCAGAAAAGCGCCTAAGAAGAGTGAGGAGGCAGGTGAAAGCTCGAATCCAGAGGGAGATGTTATAACCGACACTACACCACATGTTGTGGATTCAATCAAATCCTGGATGCAGATCTTTGAAACTTTAGACTATGAGATTAGGAATTGCCCCGACGATTTCGAGAATGAAAGGACTGAAAATAAACTCAGAGACATAGCTGAGTCTGAGCTTCACAAAATAGCCACATGGCCGAGACTCATGCCATACAATGACATGATAAGTTGGGCTTTAGAGAAAATCGACATTGAGACAAGGAGCATTCTAAACAATCAGCAGGTCGTCGTCGGCTCATTCAAACCCAAGCACATCCAAGTAATGTATAAACTGCCCCCTACTTCTAAATACATTTATAATGTCGAATTCGTAGCGGAATTTCAAAGAAAGGTGTGTACAAAATTTGATCAAACATATCCAAGTATAATCAAAGAAAGGTGGGGAATTCCAACAAGATTTAGAGTTGATACCCATGGCAGTTATGCCACAACCCCGTTAAACGAATACATGGTTTATATAGCCTTGATGTTATGTAGACTTTTTGGGAAGAAAAACCCTACCCCCCTGTAGAATGGGTGCCACTTATACACGAAGTAGCCGAGGGTTACAGTTTCAATTCGGGTAAAATTCTATCAGATAATCTAACTAAGGAGATTGCAAAGTACCAAATGACAAAACCAAAGGGCTGACTTGCATCTTTTTACATGTCTGCATATATTATGGATGCTATATGTTACATGACGCCTTTCCCCTTGATGAACTAGAGTTGGAACCCAGCTTGTACGAAGCCCATTCATGTTTATCATTCTAAACTATGGGAGGAGAATGTTAAAGACTCCTTTTACGAAATATGTCACTACGTGGTGATACCTTTGCACCAAATTTTGTACAGTTATGCACCCCCTCGTATTTCAGAGTCAATCGTGGGAAACCTCAAGGCAATTGCAAATTGGTTTATTGAAGAGGGTTTCTCCTATGTTAGGGTTTTCGGGGGCTCGATTCCTCCTCACGCACTTCTGAAATTCCTTCCCGACAAACTGGTGTGTAGGTAGGTGGCCTACCAAATAATAACACATCGGCACAGAATTGTAAGCATCCCAGAAGAAGTTCTGGCCAATTTTTCCTGTACAGATTGGGAAGTGTTCACTGCTTAACTTTGGTCATTCCAAGGTTGAAGTTGCAACACTGGAAGACATCAAATCGGTAGATCTTGAACTCAGAAAACATGACCCTTATCAAATTGAAGGAAATCATCTTATTCATTGCAATATGAAGATGTATGAACATGAAGTTTCTCCCTGCGACGACATGTTCAAGGGAGCCAGAACCTATGAGGAAATATTAGACAGAGTTCAGGCATTATCACCCGACCTACAAACCAGCTTTCTGACTTTCCAGAAGCACAGGCAAAGTGGTTTGCCGAAGATACTACAGGGAGAATCAACAACCCCTCCTCCAGCTCAAGGAAGTATTCCCCCAGGTTTCAGATCAGAGGCTCATGATAAAGAGACTGCAGAAGAAAATCCAAAGGAGATTGAAGTGTCCTCACAAAAAGCAAAAGCTTCACAATCAAAGAATCCAGGGTCTGAAACGAGTTCTAAATCCGAGACTCCTTCAAAGTCGAGTCAAACAATTCCACCTTCATCATCAACTATTCCTGTTGATATCCCCAAAATATCAGGAGAAACTAAATCTTCAGAATTGGGCAGCCCTATTGCATCTTTAACTCCAATACAGTCAACTTTTGGGATCCCCCATCTGCAAGTCATATATGCAAGTGACCTTACTCCCATCTCTAGAGAAGAGATACCCTCCTCTAACTACTTTTTTAGTAAAAAGAGGAAGGCAGTATTAAAACAGGAAATGCATCTGAGAGAAGGCACAATGGTGAAGAAACACAGAGTGCTTGTAGATGGGAAAAACCTAGAAGAGGAAGACTTCGCCACAGAAGTAGCAGGCTCTATGGGAGCTTTGGCAACTGCAAATTTATTCTCAGTTGACTCTCTGAAAACAAGGTTGAAGTAGAAAAATCAAATGATAGCTCAATTGCATGACCAAATAAGGCACACAAAATAATATTCGAGAGGAGGTAAATCAAAGATTTGAAAACGCCAAAACTGCTGACAAACAGGAAATGCAATTGTTGAAATCTAGTTTAGGTGAAGCAAACAAGCAGATGCAAATGAGTCAAATACAGGTTATTCGGCAGGAGGAGTTAGTGAGACATCTATAGGCTGAATTGAAGTCTATTGAAGGACAAGTTGTGGATATAAAAGCATTTCAAGCCTAAGCACTAGAGGTGCATGAGAAACTACAAACGGAACAACAAAACGTGCTTTCTAAAATAGAAATCGTTCAAAACTACTCCCTGGAAGTAAGCCACTCACTNAGACATATCGAGGTTTCCTTGTGAAACCAATGTCTTGGTTCCTTCATCTCACCATCTAAGGCACGTTAGGATGAAATCTACATTCCCCCCTACTAGTCCACATAGGACCCTCCGGTGAGAATGTCTCATGATGTTTCCTCAAACATCAACACTCCCTCTATAGTTGGAGGTGACTCCTCCTTTGGCTCTGCTCTCTCTGACACCGAAGGTAGCTCTTCCTCATTCTGTGGTGGTAACTCAATCTCTGCTCCCTCTGGATGTAATACAACCTCCTCTACTTGGATCTATCACCATAGTTGTGCTAGAGTCGGTCTTGACTGGCTGTATCCATGATCACTAGAACTGCCTATGTTATTTGGCATGGTCCCGTCCTGGGAGGTACATTGCTCCTAGAGACTTTCTATCTTTGAGCATCATGTCTGGACATGTCTCTCTTTGATATCATGTTGGAAGGCCTTGCCCTCCATGTTTGCCTCATGCAACCATCATTATGGCTCCTTCTCAAAGCTATTACTCGTGACCTTCCCGAAACAAGAAACACGAACAACAAAAAGCATCTCCTAGAGGAGATCAATTTATCTTGTGCACAACTATATACAGTGACCCTCAAAATGATATGTCTTCTACTATGACCAACACACATTCATCATATACTCAATGTCATACAGCTACCAACACACATCCATCATATACTCGATGTCATATGGCTAACCATGTTAATTTTCTAGTGTTAAATTAGACAAGCACAATTTTCTGCAAGTGGTAATTACTTACAATGATATACGATATTAATTTAGTAAACTCTAGAACATCACTAGGTAACTCGGAAAATTTCAACTAGATATTATTTTTGGGATTAACTGCGTAGTGTAAGTCATTAATCTATGACCCATATCCATGAGTATTAGTCGCAACTGACCAATCATTCTCATGATTTGAATAGTCCACTTAGTCAACTACTGAGAAACTTTGATCTCTTCCTTATATCATTTCCCACGCGTGAGAGAGAGAAAATATATGTGTCTATTGTTGTGTCTTTCAAGTGTCTTTTTAATATTAGATTGATCCAAAAAGACATGTCTCTTTGAAAATTAAATTTAAAATTGTTTTTCTTTCTTATAAACAGTTGGAGAATACCTCTCGTAACTACCCAAAAATTAATTTGGTTATAATCCATCCACATAGTAATTGACTTTGTTAAATTGCTCCTCCAAAATTCATGCAATTCTTTGCATAAATATAGGTAGAAGTAAATATGCACTACATTCCTCATATTTAGGTAATTAGACATTTTTACTAGAAATCACTGCCCACCATAATTTATGGAATTCTTTCTATAATTTAGGTAGGAGTAAAAAGTAAATACATTGTACATAGAGATACACTCTCAATACTTTACTCTACTCTCATTTTCCTGGGCCCTCCTGTGAAGGAGTCAAGCCCAGTCCCGCTTTGATACCATGTTGATTTTCTTCATATGAGATATGATTGATATTTTTTATTACAATGATGAGTGTTCCATATATAGAGAACATATGGTGACCATCCATGAAAAGATGCATCCCTTGGATAATCAATAATTATTTATTATTATCATTTACTTATTATATATAGTATTTAATAATCAATAATTTTATTATTAATTATTAATCTAAGAGAATGTCTTTGTAATGTTGTCCAAACATCAACACTTCTTACTCATAAAGAATATGTCTAAGTTACTTCCCCAAAATAGGAATAACATTAAAAATATGAAAGACCTCCTCACCCACAAAAGAGCCATGTAGCTTCTCCAAGCACAACCAAAATATTGCATTAAGCTCAAGAGAGGGAATTCTCCCAAATCCAACCATACCCAAGAAGTAAGTGAGCTGCTCTTTAAATAGAATCTCCAACTCAACCTCTTACAATAAAAAAAAATGATATTTCTTTCATTCTACAAAGTGCTGGAAGTTTGCAGCTCCTCAATGTGGTGTATTGACTCACGTCAAAAATGTACAATAAATCAATAAATGTAAATCAATGTAGCTCGATTGTATTGATATAGCCCAATAAAAGCATTCCATAAAGAAAAAGCTAACCATTATCCTCGATCGCTTCCATCCAAAAAGCGATGGTTCCAAGACCTAGTTGTTTGTTAAGGTTCACACAGCCCTTCAAAGAAATTGACCCAAATAAGGTTCACACGGCCCTTCAAAGAAATTGACCCAAATAAAATGATGGCTCCACATCTAACTCGAA
The DNA here is from genome assembly GCA_000966675.3 of Picea glauca. Classification (NCBI taxonomy): domain Eukaryota; kingdom Viridiplantae; phylum Streptophyta; class Pinopsida; order Pinales; family Pinaceae; genus Picea; species Picea glauca. The sequence continues at coordinate 13,505 of JZKD02S0234755.1, forward strand.
CCATACAATAACCATGGAACGGTGGCCCCAATAATGTGAATGCGGCTGCATACTTGACTCAATAATTTTTTGTTCTGTTTTTCTTTACCATGGTCTTGTTCCCATCATCATACTCGCTGCTCGTTGAAGCCACGGTTGCTAAGTCTATGTCACACGAAATCAAAAGGAAAATAAGGGGCCGGCTCCATCACCACAGATGACCTTGTGCTGAAGCTGACTTGAGAACCTACGGATCCAAGGTATACAATGCGTAATGGGAGTAAGACGACGGCTCCACAATTCATAATTTCACCCACTAGAAAGCAACCCGTTCCACATATGGCTGGCATCTAGCAAGGCGGCTCCAAAGTGAGGCGAACCCATATGTGCAAATCCACGGTCATGCGTGCAAGTTTGACCGGCGGCCCCATCTTATGACTTCACCAAACGGCCCAGAACAAAAGGGTCCACGGCTGCTCAATATAAGTACCACGTCCAACAATCCATTACGACGGCCCCATGATAACAAAATAATACATCCATTTGAAGGTGACTCTTTTTATCAAATCGTGGACTTTATAAATCTTGGACTATGGTTGATGGCAACTCCATGTGTGACGGCCCCCTTTAAATAATATGAAATAACATGTGATGACCCCTACCTTTATTTCTTTACATGAAAACCTCCTTCATATACATTAGGCTTATGGTCCCTTTCATACACAATGCTTTAGATTAACTTTAAAAGCTCATAAAAATTTTATTTCCCACCTCCACATATGTGCCCTTTAAAGCACATGGATATATGTATGAAGGGGAGCTCCATATTTATCTAGTGCGCCTCACTTTTAAGGCATGATTTCTCATTACCTTGGTCATTGATAATATGGGGTGGCCATATGTATATTAAACTTAAACCTCCCCTTCATAAAATAATACAATTATTTCCACATATATGCCATTATTCAAGGGGATAATTTATAAAGTATGTACCATGAGAATATGGACCTTCTTAGCACACCCACCATAACCATAAGCCTTATAAAGTATGTACCATGGGAATATAAATGGATCTTTCTAGCACACCCACCATAAGCTAAAGGGAATTATGTGTTGCACCCTCACAACATTGTCATGAATTAGGATCACACCATGCATCCACCAATGATATACCATAGGGCCAAGAAGCATTTCAAAATCATCAACCAAAACACCATAACCACAAACTTCTAAATCTTGAAGCTCCATCAACTAGGATATGCCACTATAAAGATATACAAGCCACGACAATCCACCGCATAAGCTACTTCGTATCCCATTCTATAAGTTGTCTCTACGAACATCCCAACATTTTGAATGCTAGGATCAAGATATCAACCTGCCAAAATCGAACTCATGCAATCATGAACCACATGTGCAACTCCATGCAATAGATGTCGTAACAGAGACTAGAAAAATGAATCACGTAGCATCAGTCATCACCTTCAGGGCTTACACCCAGTAACCAGGGATTCTCGAGAAGGTCATCCATCCCAGGGATCCTCTAGCTCAATCACGCTTAACCATGGAGTTTTTCCCCATAGTCAAACCCACTTAGCTTGCTACCCCATTTGCAAAACTTTAGCAAGTACTGTGCATTATGAACTAATCAGTTAGAGCTCCCTTGATTCTTTTATTTAAGCATTGGGGGGGCTTCCATAGTCAAACATATGAGATATCATTTTGGAGCCATTTGCATAGAGTAAGTCATTATTGCATGACCCACGTCCCATGATAACTAATTAGAATGATCAATTTCTCATGAATTTCAATAGTCCACTTAGCAGTTAATGCATCAGGTGATGCTCATAAGGGTGAAGAAGAAGGATTGAGACTAGCAAAATGAATCACATAGCATTAATCATCACCTCTAATACTTGTACCCAGTAACCAAGACTTTCCGAGAAGGTCACCCATCCTAAGAATCCTCTAGCTCAAGCATACTTAACTGTTAAAGCAAAGTTTATTTTTCTTCTCTAAATCCAAATCTCCTTTTTTCTGGTTACAGAGCAGCCCTTAGTTCTAAAAAGGGGGTCAAAAGGTCTTTCGAGATTTTCGGTTTTCGGGTTTCGACTATTCACGAAGTATTTTTTTTTAATGACAACCCCAAAGTCCCGGTACCAAAGTCCCGAAAAAGTGATTTTTTAAAAAGGGATGGAACAAGTTTTAAAGTAATAATTAAAAACGTTAAACGACCTTCTAAGCCTTCCACATGTTCTTTTTCGGCCATCTCAACTTAAGTAGCATTTCAAATGTCCCGACGCGCTTTTCACGAAATACCTTTAATCATGAGTAATTAAGGTTTAAAACGCACTTAACAGATCGTTAATCAATCACAATTCGAGAAATCAAAGAGTCAACCTTGAGTCTCCTTAAACCCTGATTCTCGAAGTCGTGAAGTTCTTGAAAGCTAATGCTATGTTTATTAAGAAGTAAGAAGGTTTAATGATAATAAATCCCATTGTGATTTCGCGATTCGGGATTTCTTGCATAAAGAACCGTCAGAGTCCCGACACTCCAGTCCACGAAAAGTAAAGACCAACCCCTGATCACGATTAATTAAAGGGTCAAAACAAGTGATTAACGCCTAAATAAATCCCATCGCGGTTTCGCGATTCGGCATTTACGTGTGTCATGCCTCTGGAGGACACGATACCCGAAACTTTGAAACACGAAGTCCCAAGAAAAATTAAGCGCTTAAACGTAATTAAACTTAATTTTAAAACAAGCATTAAGGGTCTTAAGTAACTTTGCGTGTTTCGCTATTCGGAGTTTTCGATGACATGCCTTTCGAAATCCCAGTTTTGAATCGTTGATATGTGGCAGTATCTATAACGGATCAATGAAGATATTTTTTGACATAAAGTGTGTATCTCCAGGCGTATCATCCCCATTTTGGCATTTAATTTTATCGCCTGTATTGGTACGTTAAATTTAAGACAGGTTAAAGGTTAATAAAGGTTTGTTATTTTGAATTTCACTCTTACTTTCAGACTAGGAGCGAGTTACACTCAGAAGAACTCACGCATTTCCTCTCTGCAACAGGTTTTCATTTTAGCACAAACGACATGGCACCCAGAAAAGCGCCTAAGAAGAGTGAGGAGGCAGGTGAAAGCTCGAATCCAGAGGGAGATGTTATAACCGACACTACACCACATGTTGTGGATTCAATCAAATCCTGGATGCAGATCTTTGAAACTTTAGACTATGAGATTAGGAATTGCCCCGACGATTTCGAGAATGAAAGGACTGAAAATAAACTCAGAGACATAGCTGAGTCTGAGCTTCACAAAATAGCCACATGGCCGAGACTCATGCCATACAATGACATGATAAGTTGGGCTTTAGAGAAAATCGACATTGAGACAAGGAGCATTCTAAACAATCAGCAGGTCGTCGTCGGCTCATTCAAACCCAAGCACATCCAAGTAATGTATAAACTGCCCCCTACTTCTAAATACATTTATAATGTCGAATTCGTAGCGGAATTTCAAAGAAAGGTGTGTACAAAATTTGATCAAACATATCCAAGTATAATCAAAGAAAGGTGGGGAATTCCAACAAGATTTAGAGTTGATACCCATGGCAGTTATGCCACAACCCCGTTAAACGAATACATGGTTTATATAGCCTTGATGTTATGTAGACTTTTTGGGAAGAAAAACCCTACCCCCCTGTAGAATGGGTGCCACTTATACACGAAGTAGCCGAGGGTTACAGTTTCAATTCGGGTAAAATTCTATCAGATAATCTAACTAAGGAGATTGCAAAGTACCAAATGACAAAACCAAAGGGCTGACTTGCATCTTTTTACATGTCTGCATATATTATGGATGCTATATGTTACATGACGCCTTTCCCCTTGATGAACTAGAGTTGGAACCCAGCTTGTACGAAGCCCATTCATGTTTATCATTCTAAACTATGGGAGGAGAATGTTAAAGACTCCTTTTACGAAATATGTCACTACGTGGTGATACCTTTGCACCAAATTTTGTACAGTTATGCACCCCCTCGTATTTCAGAGTCAATCGTGGGAAACCTCAAGGCAATTGCAAATTGGTTTATTGAAGAGGGTTTCTCCTATGTTAGGGTTTTCGGGGGCTCGATTCCTCCTCACGCACTTCTGAAATTCCTTCCCGACAAACTGGTGTGTAGGTAGGTGGCCTACCAAATAATAACACATCGGCACAGAATTGTAAGCATCCCAGAAGAAGTTCTGGCCAATTTTTCCTGTACAGATTGGGAAGTGTTCACTGCTTAACTTTGGTCATTCCAAGGTTGAAGTTGCAACACTGGAAGACATCAAATCGGTAGATCTTGAACTCAGAAAACATGACCCTTATCAAATTGAAGGAAATCATCTTATTCATTGCAATATGAAGATGTATGAACATGAAGTTTCTCCCTGCGACGACATGTTCAAGGGAGCCAGAACCTATGAGGAAATATTAGACAGAGTTCAGGCATTATCACCCGACCTACAAACCAGCTTTCTGACTTTCCAGAAGCACAGGCAAAGTGGTTTGCCGAAGATACTACAGGGAGAATCAACAACCCCTCCTCCAGCTCAAGGAAGTATTCCCCCAGGTTTCAGATCAGAGGCTCATGATAAAGAGACTGCAGAAGAAAATCCAAAGGAGATTGAAGTGTCCTCACAAAAAGCAAAAGCTTCACAATCAAAGAATCCAGGGTCTGAAACGAGTTCTAAATCCGAGACTCCTTCAAAGTCGAGTCAAACAATTCCACCTTCATCATCAACTATTCCTGTTGATATCCCCAAAATATCAGGAGAAACTAAATCTTCAGAATTGGGCAGCCCTATTGCATCTTTAACTCCAATACAGTCAACTTTTGGGATCCCCCATCTGCAAGTCATATATGCAAGTGACCTTACTCCCATCTCTAGAGAAGAGATACCCTCCTCTAACTACTTTTTTAGTAAAAAGAGGAAGGCAGTATTAAAACAGGAAATGCATCTGAGAGAAGGCACAATGGTGAAGAAACACAGAGTGCTTGTAGATGGGAAAAACCTAGAAGAGGAAGACTTCGCCACAGAAGTAGCAGGCTCTATGGGAGCTTTGGCAACTGCAAATTTATTCTCAGTTGACTCTCTGAAAACAAGGTTGAAGTAGAAAAATCAAATGATAGCTCAATTGCATGACCAAATAAGGCACACAAAATAATATTCGAGAGGAGGTAAATCAAAGATTTGAAAACGCCAAAACTGCTGACAAACAGGAAATGCAATTGTTGAAATCTAGTTTAGGTGAAGCAAACAAGCAGATGCAAATGAGTCAAATACAGGTTATTCGGCAGGAGGAGTTAGTGAGACATCTATAGGCTGAATTGAAGTCTATTGAAGGACAAGTTGTGGATATAAAAGCATTTCAAGCCTAAGCACTAGAGGTGCATGAGAAACTACAAACGGAACAACAAAACGTGCTTTCTAAAATAGAAATCGTTCAAAACTACTCCCTGGAAGTAAGCCACTCACTRGATAGCATGGTTGTAAAAGAAAAGAGGCTACAACGGCTCGCACTGCTTTTCAAAAGGTAGTGGYGTTTTCGGCTAGAGAGGAAGTACCAACAATTCCAAAGCTGGTTGTAGAAGAACAGATTAGGGGAGACATCATGTTAAAAACATGGGAAACCAATATTGCCAAAAGSAGGAAAATGGCAAGAKAAGTTAGGAAAGAATGTGAAGAAGTGTTTGATCAGCTAGATACAAAAACATTGGGCATTGGCAAAGGTGATTGTCCTGGGCTATTAGGACAGATAAATGTTGTAAGGCATCAACTGCATATCAAGGAGAGTTGGAATGAAGCACAGCTCGAGATTTCACAATTGAAGCAGCTTGACACCACCCAGATGGATAAGTGGCTAATAAAGCCAAATCTACAATTGCAGTCGACAAAGTTTGACAAGGGAAAGATCAAACACAGGCTGCCCAAAATTCAGAGGAAGTTATATGTGTTTGAATCAAAAGACATGTCAGAGTCTTCCAGAATTTTGGTGCAGTTTCTAGACAGGTGCGTTGAGTGTTTGGGACCGAGCGAATGAAGTGTTTCAAAGAAATGATGAAGTAACGCATATGTGCTCATTTTTGTCCAACTGGTAGAAAAGCAAAAAGTAACCGAGCAAACGGTTCGAATTTTGTATTCTGTAACCGTTAGCACCTAGGAGATTAGGGGAATACCAACCGTCTAGGGTTGATGATTATCTTTGTATAAATACAATTTTGAAAGACACATCAAGGGCTTTTTCATTGGCCGATTGTATCAGAGAAATTTTTCATTTGCCAGAATTAATGCAAATGCAAGTCGAAGACTCCAGATCCCGCCAAGTTTGAGTTATGTGTTCCTTTGATTATTTCATATTTAATATCATTCCTCATATATCTTTGATGAATGCTTAGTTGCAATTTAGTACAACATCTACTGTGGTGATTGATTATTTTAGTCATCTAATTTGTTTACAGTTTTTCCTCTGTATCGGCTATCAGCAGGTACAAGACCTGTGAATTACTTAGATTTCTATATCGTATGCTGCATTAAAGTTCTTCTTGTCTTTTTCTTCTTCTTTCACAAAGGGAGATTCTTCTTGGGTTGATGCCTCACATTGTTCACAGCTATATGTTTTCTTTCATTTCATGCACGATTTTCAATTTAGCTCAAATACGGGAAACGGCCTTTGATTTTGTCACACTATTAATTCAAAATTTGAGAATTTTTCTTACATAATCTAAAATAGAAACAACAACCTAAAAAGAAACAAATCTTTAAAACTCTTTTTCCTCTATGACAGTACCTATTACGAGACAACCCAATATCGAACCCAGTCTCACAGACCAGACCAGTATCGCTTTATCTCTTTTCAACAGCATCTTAAAAACTGCCACCACCCGGGTTGAACTTGAACGTTCATGGGTAGTGATTGAGCATGACATTAGCATCCATGAACATTTGGAAGCTAGACAAAGACAACTCAGAAATCAGCCTTAGCTCCTTTTCCCTTAAGACTTGTTTTTTCCTTTCTTTAGATCACACACTCTCTTTTTGGATGCCTAGACGTTATACTTTCAAGCCTTAAGTATAATCCTTGCAACATCATCTTTTTGGCGTTGTTGTCGAGGAATGGAGAAACGAAACTATTTTCCCTAGGAGAACGACATCTGTGAGTTTCTCTCTTTGATAGTGAACAAAGAGTGAACACCTTTTAAAAGCTAAGTTATTATTCACTTGGCGACTCCACGTTTAAGTAAGTTGGCATTCAGTGGAAGGAACACCGGACAAAACCCAGAGGATAAGCAAACCAAGTCTGTTTGTGATCCCAAAAAAATTCTAAAAACAAGGGGTTTCCTTAAGAAAACTACTGCGGCCTACCAACCTAAGTACACGCAGTCTAAGACTAAGATTCCACTTGAAACGCTGACTTCGCAAGAAGTTTCCACTCAAACCCTTTCCGAAGAAACGTCGGCTAAGACATTTGAAGCCGAGACCATAAACCTGAATTTCGTTTCCCTTAAAATTAAATCTGAAACTCATCTGACTACCTCTTGCGTAAGCGAAGGTGAAAATCCTTCGGTAAAACTCACGTCGATTGATATCCCATCAGCTCTCGAACTAAATTCCCCAACCTCACAAAGTATAGAAGAGTATACCATACACTCAGATTCAATCCCTACAGGTTCTCCCGTCTACATTCTTGCAAGTCAGAAGAACCAAGTCCTCGTATCTCGTTCCGCCCTTTTTCAGTTTTTTCATCTTCTGATAAACGGTTCTCGGAATCTTTGTTGCTTCATCTCGAAGAATCTAAAGGATCGTTGTACATCTTTGAAAACCCTCTTTATAACGTACTGGTTTCCTCTCCTAGAATATCTTTGGCAGTTGTCAGAGGAGGAGGAGGGGGTGGTCAAGGCC
>JZKD02S0234766.1:0-14328 GCA_000966675.3 Picea glauca
TGTGACGATGACTGTTAGTTGCCTGCTGGGGAAGCTTGGTCAAGAGAGTTGACACTTCTTCTTACGGGTTCTATTTGGAGTTAGGTCAATATAGTTGACGCTCCAAGATAGTCCAGCAGAGGAATGATAGGGATGGAAGATGAAAGTAATCTAGGGAGGAAAGATGAATATAAATAGTTGAGAGTGTGTGGGGATTTCACCTTTTAGTAGAATTTATTGTTTTCCCCTTTTTTGAAAAAAAAGTATGTATATATGTATATTCATAATTGCTTAACTGAACTATAATTATCTAAATGAACGTTGTTGTGTTAAATTATTATAATTGAGGGATTTTGTGAACATTTTAATTGGTTTACTATTTTTATGAAATGAATGGTCTTGTTGATTGGATTGGACACATACAAGAATTACTATAGGTGTGATAATTATTATCATTAGTGCATGCGCAAGTCTTGTATGTGCTAGCTACACATGCATTCCTTGCACATGTACACTAGTATGTATACTTTTTTTTTGTTGTTTACTGATAATGTTGTTTATTTGATGTGGATGTATGAACCATGTGTCATTACCCTTATATTGTAAATTAGTCTAACTTCGAGACAAAGTTTCTTGAAGGGTGGGTGTATGTAATAACCCTAATTAATTATGTAATTATCATGAATGATAAATATTAATTTAATTTATTATTAAAATAAATTTATGGAGACTTTATTATAATATTATTAAAATTTGTAGTTGAAGTAATTAATGGGAAGGATAAGGTGGTTGATGAATTAATGGGGGATAAGGTGGTTGGAGAAATGGAAGGAGGATAAGGGAAAGGGGAGAACTTGGGGAAGGGGATCTTTGGTTTTTGGGAAGGTAAGAGCATTTGGGGGAAGGAGGAGGAAGAGAGGAAAGAAGGAGTTGGAGTAAACAGTTTTGTTTGAGGACTCCCACAGAGGCACAATTGTTGCTAGGAATTTTGGGCTCAAGGGCCAGGAAACCGCAAGGATTCCTGGAGCTAGGGATTCAGAGAGGTTGTTCCTAGTTGGTTGGGAGGTTAATACTTAATTTGGGCAAGATCAACATCATCAACATCATCATCAATTAGGAAAGTGCTAAAACAACTAAGCTTCAGGTTGAGGTAAATACCTTATGCATTTTCTTCTTGTTGTTATCATTATATTGTTGTTAATTATTATACTGTTGTTAGTATGATGCTAAACTGTCAATTATTATGTTAATTATTATGATGGAATTATTATGTTAATATGTTGTTAAACTGTAAATTATTATGCTAGTAGAAGAATATCAAGAAAGAAGATTCTAATCTAAGTAGCAATAGTTAAAGAAGTAGATTAGAAAGCATTTAAGTATTTACTTATTTTTATGAGGCTATGTAATTCAGGCCTTACATTGACTGTCGGCTCCATGCTAAATCGAACCTCAAAATTATCATCTACTCAAGTAAAGAACATAAATCTTCTCATCTCTTTTTATTAGGGATGGAAACCTTGAGTAACTTTTTGTATATATCATCCATCTTAGTATACTTGGAAAAAGTGGGCTTTGTGATAAAAATATGTTTTATCTCATGTTGGATGCTCAGGTCCAACTGTAATGTTTCTAGGAAATCTTTACCAATAATGCTTCTCTTTATACCTGCAAACTTGGAACCATCATTTTCCACTGTACTGATATTCTGCTTGTAATATGACAAAATGATTAGCTTTTCATTGAGTACTAGAAGTCCAGGGAGACCCTTCTTGTGTAGTAATTCAATCTTGTTGAAAAATCTTTGAACACCAATGTCCATCACCTGAGCTTTCTCCTCTAGTTGCAGCATCAATCCTTTCTTGGTCAAGACCTTATTTACCTCAAGGATGGTCTATGTCATGTCTTCAATCTCCATTGCTTCTAACTACTTCTTATTTTTGGAGTTTAGGAACCTAATGAGCTCAGTGGCCTCTGTAGGTATTTCTCCTAGTTCTTCTCTTATTTTCCCAATTGCTTCTGTGGCCTTCTATACCAATTCATGTTGTTCAAACATGATCTGTATGAATGGCCATATTTCTGCCATAGACTTGTTGATATCCACCCAGATGTTTTTCTTGGCCTCAGATAAGGTATTTTCCATGATAGTCTCATTATGAAGCTATTGTAATTGTTGACTGAGTCTCTAAGATTTATGAATTTCTGCATAATAATCGGACTGGAACATAGACTTCAGGTCTTGGAGGTTTTTTACTTCTTGCAACTTTCCGATCTCCTCCCCTTGCAGGGACATGTCTTCCATATACTTCACAAGCTTCTCAGAAGCATCTGTAACTTGTACTCGGATGGCTGATGGAATCTCTATTATTGTAGCTGCTTCTGCTATCCTAATTCCTGTCAGAGGGACCACCTCTAGTGTAATAATAACCATCTGCACAATCTGTTCTTTCTCCTTTTTTAATTTGTCCATATCTTCCTCCATCTCTTTTATCTGTGCATTCTGCTTCATGATCAACTTCAACATATCCTCTTTTTGGCCTTCAGTTTTAGCCACCTCCTTTGCTTGTGAATCTTCAGTGGCTAGAAGCTTCAGTTTTTTTCTTAAGGATGATATATCAACATTTTTCTTCTTCAACAATTCTTCAGCTTCCTTGACATTTGATGGGTCATACCCAATCTTTAACACCAACTCTTATAGGGATTTGATCTTATTGTCCTTGGCCAAAGAGGATATCTTCTCTAGCTTCAATTGGGATTGGATGTTATTCAGAGACACCTGCAATTTTGAAGCAGTCAATTAGGTGTTTGTTAGAGTGAAGAATATCATCTCCCCTTTTTGCATGTGCATGTCCATTTGGTCCACAGGATGGACCTCCTTTACATAAAACTCAAAAGAGGTCTTCTTGTAATCAACAATTGTCTTGGGATGAGGGACTTGTGTTTGTAGGAATGCAATTTGCATTCCTCCTTTATCTGTGTCAAAAGATGACATTATTCTATGCTGGGCAGTGGAGGTCCGCTTCTAGAATTGGGCATATGTGTTGTTGTTTAGTAGTTCATTCCTTTGCTTGATCTGTTTGTATTTGTCAGAGATATTTGACCCCATTGGCTCATGAGAGGATTCGTCTAACAGAGTAGTGTCTGTTTGTTTTTTAGATGAATATTTGGACACTAGGAACTGGTTGCCTGAGAAGGTTGAGGAATGTGGCCCCTCCATGACTATGGTGGACTGCATTTCTCCTTCTTTAAGTAGGTCTAGTGTGTGACTAGTTTTATCCCTCTTCCTGTAGACTTGAAAATCTTCAGCTGACACCTCTGTGATTGAAGGGGAAACCTCTTTCCTTTCTCTCTTTTATGTTTGTACTTGAGGTGTGTTGGTATGTGAAACAGTGATAGGGGGAGGGTATTCTTCTGTTTCCAACAATATATTTTCTTGCCAATCTGTCTAATTCATATACTTTTCTACCTGTGGCTTGTTTACATGAGCATAAGGAGTGCTCTTTTGTTTGAACCTGATCTCATAAATAACACCAAATGGGTCATAATTCCATGTGAAACTCTGAGTGAAGTTCATCTGTTTCAAGAGGTTGTCTGCCTCTTCTCCTGCAACTCCATTGTTGCATATGAAATAACCAATTTGGGTCTTAATTATGAGTTGTTGTTTCTTCTTGACTGATACAAAATGGATTTCATTAGAGTTTACCATCTATCTGATATATTCTAATGCAAAGATCCTAATAGGGAGATATTTTGGCACTCTGTATGGTGGCAATTCACATCCAAATACTCTTATTTCAGTGTGTTTCTGGTACAAATACAAATCCCCTGTTTTGGACAAATCAGAGAAGTGAATAATTCTCTAGACTTCTTTATTGATTCTCGGCTCTATTTTTCTTCTGAGCATGCAAACCACTGGGTGATAAAATTGATTAATGAAGTCTTTGAAGCTAAACTCAGTTGATTTTTTCCTCACTAGTGAGGTCCATGAAGTCACTGATTTAGGGTTTCCTTCCTGATCCAATTTATGGAGAGCACATGAGAATATATCTGAATGAAAGAACAAGAATAGGTACACCAACACTAAGGAATATCTGAACATTCCCTCTGTTGAAAATTTGAAAAACTGATCATGTATGTTGTCAGCCAAAAACTGACTGAAATCAAATTGGACTGTATCTTTTTCTTCTGTGGAGAAAATGGACAGAAAATCTAAGATAGTTTCATCTACCCATTCATCTGAAAAGTATCCTAACAGGTGATAGAGGGTAGAGATAATCTGGTTTTCCATGACAGAGAAGATGGAAGATGGATAGGAGGGTTTTTCTTGGGCAAGTGAGCATCTTCTTGAAGAAAGATTTCAAAAATCTATGCTCTTTGGGATCTGTAACATCTGATTAATGGATTCGAGGGTAATGGTGAACATGGTTTCACCAGAAGAGGAAACGATGCCCCTTTGGTCGGGAAAATAATGATCTTGACATTTCAGGGAAAATTCCAGGAAGTGGAAGGTCTGGGGGAACATGTACAGGGGTAAGTCCAATTTCGTCGCTTTGATCCAAGAAAATATCCTTTAGCCAGAAGTGTAATTCGAAGAAGTCGAATTCAAACTTTGGCTCTGTAATTTTGTAGTCTTTATCTGCTAGGGGAATATGATCCAGGTCGATGGGAGGGGAAAGAAATGGATTTTCGGATGTCTCGACAGATTTATCTTTGGGAGCCATGACTAACAGTGTTCCGAAGTTGAATTAATGGATGACTGTAATTACCCAGGTTAATAGTGTTTGTCGACAGTGGACCTTGGTGGAAATTGGCTCAAAAACTGGATTTGGCATGGTGTCGACAGTGTCTGGATCTGAAAATAGTGTAGCAGTGGTGAAAAAACGGGGTTATACGATGCACATAGGTGTCTGTTATGGCACGGGGTGATGTCTGGGAAAATAATGGTCACGGGGAGGGCATTGATTGGCCAACGGGGATGTGGGGTGTGATGTGTGTTAGACATCAAAATTCCTTACTTCAATAATATCTCATTGTCATTGTCGCAAGTGTCTCACTTTTGTCGCAGGTGTCGCAAGTGTCGCAAAAGTCATATTTTTGTCTCGCATGTGTCGCATTGTGGACAAAATCATAAGAACACTTGGAACATCCTCTAAGACTTGTTAGAAGAGGAAAACATGTCATTTGGAAAAGTTTACAAGATTTTACCTTTAGGAATAATCATCCTAAAAGTGTTTTTGGAGATGAGTGCCCCTCTGCCCACTTGCAGGGACCACTAGCGCGCCTTGTCCTCTTAGCAGAGACATCTATAGCGCTCTGTGGCCAACTTTGAGGGAGCGTCGATCTGTTAAGAATCTTGGGGAAGAATCCCCCTTATCTCTAAGGACAAGTAAGAATCATCCGAGTTGGTTTGGCTTGAATCCAAGTAAGGCTGGATCTAAGGGAAATCCAAAAACTGATGGAGTCATATCCTCAACTTATCCCAAGAATAACTAAGGTGGTTGAGGCTCTCAAAGCCTATATAAGGAGGCAATCTCACGGTGAAAGGGGGATAATATCAGTGAAAATTATTGTCATTCTGATCATGGATATTTTGAGAAAGGGGTTGGACAAGGAGGACTTGGTGAGGCTACTGCATCTGCATCTACAGTTTGTAAGCACCTTGTTATGTTCTCATTAATATATATGCTTGGCATGTTTCCGTCAAGTTTGTGTACATTTGCATGGGTTTGTCTCTTCTTGATAAATCCAGTTTAAACTAATCTCGGTAGAATAGGAAGTATGCATTTCCTTTGTTGTCTATTGAATTGCATAACTCATTAAAGGACTTGAAGATCAAGTTAAATCTAGATCGAGAAGGACAAACTTCAGAAAAATGTACTCATGTTTTTTTCATCTTTTTCCTTGACTAGTTTAGCTACGTTTAAAGGAATGTCAGTGTTCAATGTTAGCCATTTTCTGTCTTGGTCATAGGGGTCTAAGATCCAAGAGGAAATTCACCTGTCCACAGGGGAATTTTTCTACAACATAAATTGACGATTCCACTGGGGAACAAAGCTTCCAATTTTGGTTTCTTTCCTTGGTCTTGTCTTAGTCTTTGCTCGTCTTCAGATCCTACTCACTGTGTTTTTCCTCTTTTATACATGTGTTGTCAGTCCTGAAGTCATCTTACACGGGCTGATGATCAAGCCTTCCTAAGTTTTTGTTTTATGGGTTGATACTTTTTCATTCTCAGAAAACGCTGCCATTTTTCCCTTACAGCCAAAGTGCTTATTTCAGTATCGACACTCCTCTACTGTGCTTTAGGGAGCGTTGTAGCGCTTTGGTGCCTATATAACCAGAGCACCAATTTTTCTTTCTGTTGAAAAATTGTTGGATGTCTGTGCTGGGTGTGATTTTTTGGTTTTTCCTCCTGCTCAAGACTTTTTCTATTAATGTGTCTTCTATAAAAAATGCAACCTTTTTCTTTCTAAGATTTTTTTGGTTCTTTGTTTGGATTTTTAAGATATTTCCTTGTTTTGGAATCAATCTTCGTCTTTGAGATTTTGAGTTGTTTTTTGATACTTTCTCATTCATCTGATTGTTTGAAAGTTGTCACAAGGAAGTCCAAAGATCTTTGGATTGTTCCATTTGGTCTTTTGATTTATATCTTTCTAAGCAATTTTTCCTATTTGAGTTTTGGTTTTCTTTTTGAAAAGTTTAAATTTGTTTTTCTTCTTGTTTGATCACTGTGAGAGTGTTCTTTTTTGTTTATATGATACTTGCTTCCAATTGTCTAAAACTGCAAATAGTAAAAATCTGGTTGTCATAAAAAGCTTCGAATTAAATCAATTTAAGTTCATATTTAAACAAAGAGATATATTTTCATGATTGGATTTTGGATATTAGAATCAATTTTTGAATAGTTTAGCATTGAATTGGATTCTTGTTGAAAGCAATTGTATGAAATTTATGTATTGTTTGTGTTTGATAGTGAAAGAAAAGTTCTTATCCTTCCCATAAATAGAAGTTCATTGAAAGAAACGATTGTTTATCATTTTTCTTATGATTTTTTGGGAATAGATTCATAATATCATTAGTTTCACTCTCATTCACCTCTGAGTAAAAGAATAGCCACAAAATTCAATGCTAATTAAAATTGATCTAGAAACTTTATCTTTTTAGATTCTTCCACCAACATTAGTCTAGGATTAACGTTTTGGATTAGGTTGAGAGTACAAATCTCCAAAGCACTAAAAAAAAACTTAGCATCTTGCAATAGGGAGAGAAAATCTGATTTTTGTATAAGCATAGCTGGGATCCCCCTCTCACACAGGGGTTATGCATGAGGTCGTGTTCGAGAGAGCCATGAAGATTATCCCTCCACGGTTTAACCGTTCGTAGTAGTAAGATCGTATATTGGGGGTTCTTCTTGAGGTCCAACTATCTTCATTTGGTCTCGGTGCTGCATGAATTCTGAATCCGTTCGGGGTCCTCTAGAGTTCTACCAGTGCGCTTGTCCTCAGTTCTCTTGAAGGATTTCAGACTTGTTATCCTGCCCATACATTTGGACTAGACTATTGACTGTACCCGCCCAAGGGCTGACTGCGAGTTGGTGTCTTTAGTAGCCATAATCTTTAGGGTCCTTACACAAGGTGATGGTGAAGGGAATTCTTCACTGTACCTGGAACGGATGGTAGTCAAAGTCACTTGAGCTCCTTAGAGGGTAAATCCATGATTACTGTGTGGAAGCTTGCACCAAGGTGTAAGTCCGTTAAGCTGGTCGCCATCGTAACTATTCCACCCGATCATATCCTAGACCCTTCTCAATTTTATCACACGATGTTGGATTTCATCACCAACTAGTACGATCATTGAGAGAAGGTTTGTTTGCTTGTTGGTTCTTCTAGATTTTTTAGCGTGTGTTGTTGTTTTAATAATTTTTCAAGATTGAGCCTGTAGATGATAAAGGTCTTCGTAAATCACATGGGATGCAAGGGTTTCCTCTGGAAGAAGGCTATGAACCCTTACCTCCTAATTCACCGGAAGACATCTACCGTGAAGAGGTAGAAAACCGCTCTGACGCTGGGAGTGTTGCTACTCCTTTGTTAGAAAATTTGGAAAGAGCCTTGGTTACGGTTGAGGATCTCACTCCTCATACTACACCCGTGTCTTAAGCTCCTATTGAACCACTCCTGGTTCAATTAGACTCATTTAGTAATATTATAGAAGAAGAATTCCCTTGTTTACCATTGAGACCAATTACCGATACATATATGGCATCGACATAACCAATTTTTAATGATGAGTTTAGGACCCCCGTTCGTCCCAATGACATAGTAGATCCACATCAAACACCTGCTCGCTCTGTATGGAGGACTCCATCGGGACGTGATATTTATGAGCATTTTGAATATATTAGACAACCTCTTAATTCTCATGACCATGTTGCCACCGAGGTAGGACCATCTGGTCATACTATTGATCGTCCCATCGAACATGTCATCGATCATTATTTTACGTCAGCAAAAATCCACCTCAATGTTGGAGTCGTCACTTCTTATCATACACAAGGTACTTCAACTGTTACTTCCACCATTACACCTTTTCACACTACAACTTCTCATGTTCCACAAGATCCTGTTGGAACACCCTTACAACAGAGAATGCATATCCTTGCCAGACATACACAACCAATGGCGGGACATATCTCGACTGGGGGAAAACCACCATCTAGTGGACCTATCTATCCCAAGGGCCAACCATCCTGTAGCGGGCGTAGCCCTCCTGAGGGACAACCACCTTTGCATGTTCCTTCCGGAGGACAACCTCCCTTTACTAGTCAAACCCCAGTTGTAAATCAACCTATGGAAGGGGGGCAACCTTCTTTTGTCGGAAACCCTTCACAATCCTAGGGAGTACCTTCAAGAGGTATGTTTAATCAACCCTACCATGGGGAGAAATGATATCATAACCCATAAGGAGGAGTGTCAAATCCTGTTCCTTCTGGATTACCTTTTGGACAACCTTATTCGGGTGTCCCAAATCCCACCTGGGGTCCTCAAGGACAACAACCTTATCCTCCCCAAGGTTCTAATGTTTATCCTCCCTAAGGGGATAATGTTTAACCTCCTCAGGGACAAACTATTTACCCTCCTTAAGGGAAAAATGTTTATCCCCCACAATGAAATCAACTGAATTATACTCCTTATACTCAACCCAGTTTCACCCCGCTCATGAACGTTCCTAAAAAACCATCGAATCCTGCCTATACTGGTAAAAAACAACCATATATGGGAGGGCCTACTAGATACAATTATCAATCTCAACCAGTTTATGGCCCCACTGGTGTCCCTATGCCAGACCAGTATCACCCTCAGGTTAACCGACAATTACCCTTCCTCGCCACTTTGGATCTACTAGACTTGTCTCAGTTGACAAATGATCCCATATTTTATTTTCCTTTTTGGCCAATAATTCCTACTAAACTACCTTATGACATACCTAAATTTGATGGTAAACCTGGAGAAGACCCAAACAACCATGTGATGACATTCCATTTATGGTGTTCATCAAACTCATTGATGGATGATTCTATGCGTTTGCGTCTCTTCCAGCGCACACTCATGGGCTCTGTAGCCAAATGGTACATTGAACTTCAACGTGGTTCTTTTTAATATTTCAACTCCCTCGCTATGGATTTTCTCATACATTTTCAATTACCCATCCATTATGAGACAAGTACTGAACTTTTAACCTCTCTTCATCAAACGAACTCCGTGCATATCTCTTATCACATTCATGAGTGGAGACGACAACGAAGGTTGATTAAAGCGACCATTACTGACCAACTATTGGAAGAATGGTTACTAATGTAAATGTGTTGAACTTGCACATAATATATCTAGCTAAACAATAATACACACATTTGCAGAGAGAATTGGAGAAAGAAGGAGAGAAAAAATGAAAGAATTCTCATTAACCGTTATGAATAATGAATAATTTACACATGGTATACTTTGTATAACTCAATGAGTGCGCACTGGAGGAGAACTAATGCACCATAATGGTGGTCTAGAGTGATCTGGACACACACCAATAGTTATAGGAGTGAACTGCCACCTAGTCTAGTCTCTCAAGAAGTTACGTGAGTGAACTCCCACCTAGTTAAGTTAACTAGTCAACTAGTCTTTAGTTAACTTAATGAACAAATAGTAGTGAGGGGTTAA
Source organism: Picea glauca (assembly GCA_000966675.3). Taxonomy (NCBI): domain Eukaryota; kingdom Viridiplantae; phylum Streptophyta; class Pinopsida; order Pinales; family Pinaceae; genus Picea; species Picea glauca. The sequence continues at coordinate 10,185 of JZKD02S0234766.1, forward strand.
CTCACAAAATCAAGGGTAATGCACCATTCTGGTGATGATCCCAAGGCAAGTGCACATTAGTTGGTGATAATTCCAATGTTGCATGGTGACAAAACCAATGCAACATCTAAACTCAACTCAACTAGTCAAACTAAAGTGTCAACTGAAGGATAATATTCTCCAAGTGGAATATTCTCCCCTAAAATATAGGAGGCTGGATAATGACTAATTATGACTAATAAACAAGGAAAAACCTTAGGAAAAATAAATCCTAGGTGTGTGTGAAGTAACTCCAACACCTCCTTGAACATCACTATGGTGAAAATAAAGAATGAGTCCTGGTAACGAGGCCATGTTAGGTACCCAAATACAAAAGATACAATAAAATAAAGTGAGGAAAGAGAGAAAACCTCATGGGAAAACCCCCCCTCAAGGTACAATCTATGTAAAAATAAGAACTATAATTGCTAGGCCATTGTGTCCTTCACTCCACGATGACTTCGCAGAGAATGAAAATTCTGCTCAGTGAAGGTCTTGGTGAAGATGTTTGCCATTTTTCTGCTGAAGGACAGAACTGTAAGTCAATGATACCCTTGTGTACTAGGTCTTGGATATAGTGCATGTGGATCTCGATGTGCTTCGTCCGTTGCCTCTGAACTAGATATCTGCAGAACTTCAGAGTGCTCTTGTTGTCACACCATATGACGATTAGCCGATGAAACTGAATGCCCAACTCAATCAGAAAATGTTGTAGACACATATCCTAAATGGTTATGTTAACTACCCCTCTGTACTCTGCCTCGACTAAAGATAGAGGAATGGCAACTTGCTTCTTGCTCGACCAACAAATAGGCCCAGAATTAAGATTGAGTGAGTAACCAGATGTGGAATTACGATCGATGCTATCACCGACCCAGTCAAAATCAGTAAATTCGATGAGATCTAATGTAGAGTCTATTGCATAATGATTCCCAAAGGTGATGGTGCCCTGTACATATCGAATGATATGCTTTGCAGCCTTCCAATGTAGCTCATGCGACGCTTGCATGAACCTGGAAACTACACCAACTGCATAGGAGAGGTCTGGTATGGAGTGTGTGAGATACAACAATATCCCCACTAGCTATATGTACAGTGTGCTATCAACTAGTGGAGTCTCCCCACCATCCTCAAGTTTGACTCCTTATAGGAAATGAGTCAGAGCAGACTTGCAGTCTGTCATGTGAAATCTCTCAAGGAGATCTCGTGCATACTTGGCCTGAGACAGTTTGATTCCTCGTGCATCCTAACTAATCTCGAGTCCAAGGAAGAAGTGGAGTGGACCCATGTCCATCATCAAAAACCTGTCATGTAGAACTCTCTTTACTGTAGCAATCGCTGAAGTTGAGCAACTGTGATCATCAAATCATCAACATACATAGCTAAAAGTAGAAGTGAATCAGCCGTCCTGAGCATGTAGACATTCAAGTCTGATTTACAAAGTACAAAGTTCTGTGACAATAGGTAGGAATCCAACTTAGCATACCATGCCCTTAGAGCCTGCTAGAGGGCATAAAGGGACTTCTTCAGTCAACATACCAAAGATGAGTCCTGCATAAATACCTTGGGCTGCTCCATGTAGATCTCGGATAGATCACCGTGAAGAAATGAATTTTTCACATCCATCTGATGGACTTCCCATCCCTTGGATGCCACAATGGCAAGTTCCAATCGTATGGAATGCATCTTCTCTAATGGAGCGAAGGTCTCATCATAGTCAATACCATAAACTTGCTGAAAGCCTTTGGCAACAAGCCTGGCTTTGTATATGCTAATCTTTCCATTCGTTGCACTCTTGATCTTGTAGACCCATCTACATATGAAATGTTTCCTCCCAGAAGGAAGGGGAACCAGATCCCAAGTCTGGTTCTCGAGGAGGGAGTTGTACTCCTCCTGCATGGCGGATTCCCAAAAGGTATTTCCAACAACCTCGCCATAAGATTGTGGATCTGAAAACTGAACCAAGAAAATATGCCTAGAGGGCAATGGTTCAGTGACAATAACTACAACAGGAGGCTCCTCGAAATTAGATCAAGTCCTCCTAGTGTTGGCTAGATCACCAACAAGATCCTTGCATCATGAAGAGTAGTCTATGCCCACTTGGGCCTCTTCTCTGGCTCTGCAGCTGTATCTGGATGCTGTGACTCTGCATATGACTGTACTAACTCTGAATCTAAATCATTTGAGTCATCTGAATCATAACTCTCATTTGAAGTAGAGTCATCATCTCGGACAGGTGGAAGAATGAAGGTGTCTGCATGAGGTTGCTAAGGTGCATGCGATACACTTTTCTCGAATTGGACACTTCGCTCAATGATGAGCCGGTCCGAGGAAATATAAATAAGCCTATATCCCTTCACACCATTGGGGTATAAAAGAAAATGCACTTAGTGCTCTGTGGATCAAGTGCCTTAGTCTTTTCAGAGGGAATCCGGGCCCATGCATGTGAACCAAAAATGTGAAAGTGGGTCACTTCCGGTTTGAGGCCACTCCAAGCCTCGTAGGGGGGTTTTATCCTTGATAGATCTATGGGGAGATTTGTTTTGGATGTATGTTGCACAATTAAGTGCTTCATCCCATAGTCTTTGTGGCAGTGACTTTGCATGCAACATGCAAGATGCCATCTCCTTTAGAGATCTATTTTTCCTCTCAGTAACTTCGTTTTGCTACAGAGTATAGGGAACTGTGTGCTGCAACTGAATTCCTGCCTCATGGAAAATATTATGGATCTCATGATTTACATACTCTCCCTCGTTATTAGTTTAAAGGACTTTGATATTCTTTCCGGACTGTGTCTCAACCAGGGCTTTGAAATATTTGAGGTGTTGAAAGACCTCAGATTTTTGCCTAAGAAAGTAGATCCAAGTAAAATGTGAGAAATAATCAACAAAAATGAGAACAAACCTCACTTTGTTGATGGATGAATGCGGAAAAGGACCCATAAGGTCACTGTGGATCGGATTCAAAGGTGCGGAATCTCGTTGAGACTTTCCTTTGTCGAATTTCTCTTGAGGGTGTTTTCTGAGAACACATCCCTCACACACTCCCTTGGAGAAATGGATATCTGGTAGACCATCAACCAATCTTTTCTTGCTAATTTGTTGCATGTATCTGAAATTAAAATCTCCAAACCTTTCGTGCCATATCCTACTACTTTCATCAACATGAGTAAGCGGTAAAGCAGAATCAGGTTCAATGAATTCAGAAAATGTATACAATCTAGACTGATGATATACCTCACCGATAGAAACGCTCGAGTTGGTTTGGATGTTGTAGATGTCCACAGAATTTGGTGTGAACATGAATTTCTTTCTGGTGTCAGAATTCGTCTTCTGATACATGGAGAGAAGGTTGACTGGTATCTTGGGAACATGCAACAAATTTTCAAATCTTTAGTTGGTGAGTTCAATCATTCCTTTGTTGGTGACTTCGACAGAAGAGTTGTCCCCCATTAGAATAGGAGGAACTTTGCATGCATACAAAGAATAATATATTACTTTTGATGCAGCCGTATGATGTGATGTTTCTGAATCAACGATCCAAGCATTGGGAGCGGAGTTGATGGAAATCAAGTCATGGATAGAATTGTCTTTCTTGGAATTCAGATCTTCTGGCTTCTTCTTCTTGGCACTCTCGGGGATGCGATCTCCAAGGTTGTTTTTCTGAAGTATTTGAGACATCAGATATATTTTTTTTTCATGCATGTGGATTCCGAATGGAATCCTTTGTGACAATACATGCATTTGTCCCTTTTTATTCCCTTTTCCCCTTTGGATCTGGAGGCATCTGTGAAGGGTTTTGTGTACCCTTCCTTCTTCGGATGTGCATGAGATTTCCATTTATATTTATCTTTAGATTTCTGATATTTGTGGCTGCCATCATGCACAATGAGTGCATGCTCCGTTGGGCCTTTGATTGTGCCCATGTTGATGAGCTTGGTTTGCTCTTGTGTGAAGGATTCAATAAAGTCCTCAAGAGAAGGCATCTTCCAAGTAGCTCCATAAGCGAATCTGACAGTATGGAATGTAGATACAAATACAGAGAATTTAGGACCAAGCTTGGAGAGAATGGTGAGAACCATTTTTTTCTCCTCATTCGATTTATCAACCCCGCAAGCTTTGAGTTG
>JZKD02S0234777.1:6778-21443 GCA_000966675.3 Picea glauca
TCATCTCTTTGCAGCCATAGAAGTGTTGAGTCTTTTCATTGGTTTATTTTGCAAAACGGCCACTTCTTTGTCTCTATATCTAAACTGAATTAGGGCTGACGTCACTTCTGTAACAACAACAAATATTGCTGACGTCAAGCTTCTTTTAGCCATTGTTTGAGTGTAAAACGTTGTGTTTTGGTTGGCATTTGAAGTATAGATTATTTTCCGTGGTTTAATGTGCAAAACGTTCACTTTTTGCCTTCCAAAATCAACATAATTTAGGGCTGACGTCACCCCAATTCTGTAGTAGTGACGCAACAAATATATTTAATGTATGAGCAGATTTATTACATTCATTGCATTATGATATAATCAGGTTGATTTTGTATATTGAATGCAAGTATAAGTTTGTATTTATTGAAGAAGTAATATTATAACCCTTTGTCTTTAATTGCAATCGTTGACTTCGTCAATAATTACTCTTATCATTGCTCATATATAATTAAAGGTAGTCATTAAATTGTGAAGTACTAACCACTGCAGCACGTTCTAGTTCTTTTTGTCTTGTCTCGCAAACAGGTGCCTCATCAGTGGAATATCTTCTTTGACTATCTCCGTCTTGGCAGTAATCTGTGAAAGGGGAATCTCTTACCTTGATCCTTTAAACTTTCAGCCCTTCAGAGAACCAGATTACATAGGTACGTCTCCCTTGGACTAGCCATCCTAAATAGAAAGAGCTCCCCATCGAGGTGACAGTAGGTGGGGAAGCTCCTGTTACGCCAGTTTTAAGCCTTGACTCAAGCCACTTAAACCCTTCCTACAAACCGTGCGATAACAATTACCATAACTAATTGTTGTCATAATTCCAACAAACTTCCTCTAAAATTTGAAAAAAAATTGCATTTTTTCATCTTTGTGAAAATGAATATTGATGTAGATTTCCGTATTGGAGCCATACTTCAGTGATGCATTTTTTCTTACCAAATCATATTTGAATTGGTATCAAAATCTTTCTACTATGCTTCTAACCGTAAAATTATATTTACACTACATCTAGTGATCTATAAGAATAACAGATAATCTTTCTACCATCACAGTAAAAATTTATTTACAGTGCATTAACTGATCTACAATATTAACATATAATCTTGCTACCATCATGACCTCTCCAAAAATTTGTGAACCAAATGAACTTACATGCATGGAGAAAAGAGTATAACGCAAATGTATGACCACTTCAAACATACACTACTTGTCACGTGCCATTCAACACGCCAAAGTAATGTCTTAGAGATTTATTCTTGTCTGGTTGCTTCAGCTTTCTCAAAGGTTTAGATTCTATTTGCCGGATCCTCTCTCCGCTGATATTAGAGATATTAACTACTCTAAAGCTCCTCATTCTACCACCATCCAAGCCATATCGTAATGTTATTACATCTCTTTCTCTAGGTGTAAGTGTTTGCAAGAGTTTGTCAGCATCTTGTTTCAACAACCGCTTTGTGATGATGGACTCGGGACTTTCATCATTTGGATCTGCAATGATTTCCTGAAGAAAATGGTATGAACTGATTACTATTTTAAATTGAAGTATCCAATTAAATGCATAAATAAGAGGACCATTAAAAAGTTACTCTTGGAATCTGAAGTATACCGCAAAAGTTGGTTCCTGGTCCTTCCTAGCAGGCTGGTCAAGTGATTTTAAAGTCCTTGTAGACATTAAAATCATTTTCAGCCTATCAACTGTCAATCCTACAACTTCAGCAATTTCCTCATCTCTTGGATGCCTTCCATGTTCCTGGTAACTTCTTTGCCTCATTGATTCGAGCCAAAACTTCATATATATGCCCCTAGACATAAACATTCAGCCTGATAATCAAACTAACCGTCACAGAAAAAACTAGAGAAACAAATATTGACTTGCCAAAATGTGTATTGTTGTTCCTCGTGCTGTTCCTAGATAGGGAACAGTGCCAAGGCACCCTATGGAGGCTTTGAGAAGACCTCCCCACTTTAGGCCTCAAGCTGACTCTTGGGCCAAAAGGGGTAATATTTGATTGTTTTTTCAATTAAATTAAAGAAACTTTGAGTGCTATCCCCTCTGGCTACTGGAATTTTTCAGCTAGCCTAAAGCAGGGAGGATATTTTCCTCCATAAGGTGCCTTGGCCCTGTTCTTTTCTCAAGAACAGCCTGAGGAACATGTATGATAACAACCATCACAATTACGCTATCTTGTATTATGACAAAGCATATTGATCCATTTCATCACCATGCACTGTTCATTTTTTATAATTGTTCACTAATTAACTTTTCAGCAACAAGGTCACTAGCACTTTTGCTTGGAAAAGATAGTAGACATCCATTTCAGCGAGAAGACACTTCATACAGGAAAGCGGATGATCCTCGAGTGTTCAGCTATAGCTCTTGTCAGAGCTTGTTTTATCCACCAATGAGCATAAGTAGAAAATTTGTAACCCTTTTTGTAATCAAACTTCTCCACAGCCCGCATAAGACCCATGGATCCCTCCTGCCATGTAAAGTAGATAGCTATCAAATTATTGTAAGCTCTGGCAATATCAAATCTTTTTCATGTAACGTAATCAACAAAAAGGAGATATAATCCAAAGACAACCTTTAAGACAGACTGCAAAAACATCAGGTGATATTTTAGAAAACCAACCTGAATAAGATCTTGAAGACTCATGCCATGCCCTTGATAATGTTTTGCAATAGAGATAACCAAACAAATATTACTCTTAGTCATCCTATCTCTGCATTTCAATCCTGCTTGTAAACGTGAATCCAAAGACTTCTGGTTGATGCCAATAGCTTTTGCCCACTCAATTGAAGTTGGCTGACGGCCAAACTGTGCTTGCAAACCCGCCTTTACTTTCTCTAATTTCAGTAGGTCCTAAAAGCATGAAACAACTTAGTAATTCAACATTGCATATATTTTGTACTAGTATTGTTTAATTCTTTGCAAAACCTATCAGAAAGCTTTATGCAGAGAATTTAAATGTTGATTACAACGTAAATGGCAAAGAATCTAAGAGATAGGAGATTATCAACAAAAAAATCCACGAAAGTTCTTTGAAACATGCAACAAGCTCTTTAGTAGTAAAAAAAAACATTACCAAAACTAGGAGAAAAAATTGTTAAATAAATATTATAACTTTAGAAATTATTTAGATTTTTATGAATGTAAAGGTTTTCAATGCTTTCCCTTCTTAATCCTCTAAACCACCATTTGCTAGAATTTTTCAATTGCTTGCTTTTAAATCCACAAAACAGGCAGTGAGTTTTAAAACTTTGAATAAGCAAAAACTAATCTCTCCACATTAAATGAGAACTCTGGAAAGACATTCATCACATACAAACTGACAAACTAAGCTAAACATTTAGATGTCTCAAACACGCCTGCACTCCCTTTGATAATTCTGCTTGTTCAATTGCAGATAAGAGCTTTCTACTTTCCGGTTCTCGTACAAGTGAAGAAATAGGGTCGGTAGGGTCATAGCTAGCTATCACTGGCTTCTTTCCCTTTTGACATACTTCAGAAGAAGCGAGTTCAGAAATAGCTTTCTTAGTTTTCTGTGACACCCGATTCCTCTTAGCTTTTCTCTCAACTCGTCGGTTAGACCTGACAACCACATTCGGCTTAGGAAGTCGCACATTGATAGAAGTATCTGACTGGTCCTGCTGCTCATCCAACTGTGAGCTCTTTTCTCCACATTCGGCTTAGGAAGTCGCACATTGATAGAAGTATCTGACTGGTCCTGCTGCTCATCCAACTGTGAGCTCTTTTCTCCTAAGTTTGCGTCAAATAATTTAGAGCTCTCCAAGATGTCCATGGATCCATTCATCTGGATATTGTCATGATCTTCACTTGAAGGATGTGAAGGTCCTTTATAAAGAAATTCGGTTGGGATATTAGCACCTGCAAGGGCCCGAGCTTCTGCTAGTACAGCTTTGACTGCTGACTTTGCAAGGGACGCAACATCTGTCACAGCTATGGCAGTGGTGGCCTCTTCGTTCTCAGTCAAGCTTTCCCTGGCTATTGATGGGTTTGTGCATAAAGACTGCAAGATTTGCTGAGATCCAGTGGAAGGAAGAGAATGTACCTGCAACTATTGTGATAATGGTGCCAAACTGCAAGCAATGCAAAATCAACAAACTTGAATCCTTACTAATGTCTATATCTCATATTGCACATGAAAGCTGAATTGCTTTACATGACCCCAAATCCCAGTAAAACCCCAAGTGGCAGCAAAACTCTTGGTCTCTTGCACTCCAGTCTCCATTTAATGCACAAAAGAATTGTAGAAACAACTCAGGAAAGAAAACTATAACAATTAGGTCTTTTACCAGGAATCAAAATGTGAATCAAGGTTTTTGTCATATGTATCGATTTCATATAAATGCTGGCTATTTGTGACTGGGATGAGAATTTTAAGTTGCTGTGAATTGTTTTCTTCATGTATTTCCTGAAAAAGAAGAAACATCACAGGTTGATTAGAAACTAACAAACCAACCATTGCTAAAAAAAAACCATTTTCAACAAGAATAAAAAAATCAAGCTTTTATAACTTCTAAGTTGAAGAAACATTCAACTTTGAGAAATATATTAGCACGACTATTTAACAGAGATAACCATGTATGATAGAAACAAGAATCACCATACACCAGTGACCAAATACCCTGGGACTGTCTATAGTGTAGAGAGGAATGCCACTAACAATCAGAAAGAGTCCAACCATCAGAACAAAAGGTTTTCACCTTGTTACAGCCCAAGTAAAAGTCAATGAAATAAATTAATGTGGAGGCACAAATAGCTTATGTGGAGTTTAAATAATCAATAATGCTTTTGATAAATGAAAAAGAAGCCACAGTAGTGTCAATAGACTCAAAACGTGCCCCTCACACGATCTTAAAGCTCCATGTCGGCCAGTCCACAATAATGGTGATCGGTGATATGTTTCCATGTTGGCAGGCATCATTAAAGCAGTACTGCCAAAGAACTGCACATCAGCCAGTGAGGTTTCAAAGGGCAGACAAACATACTTTATATACCACACCATTTGCTCATTTTTAACACCACAGAGCATTTATTTCCCACATCTTGGGTTTCTGGGTTTCAGCTTGGAGAATGATCTACAAAGGTAAAGTGTAGCATTTAGATGATCTTTGGGCTGGTTTTATGCATGTATGCGACTTCATGACAGAGCATAGTAACCTCCATTTTCTGCATGGTAATCTGGATGCATGAGTCATCAATAAGCACTTAGGAAGGTTGCAACAATTTGAGGAGCAGTGCTTTGGTATGTGACATGCCAGCCTGCATTAATTGCAGAAATAGTATGGTGAGCATTCTGTAATGTATAGTTGTAACTTCTCCACTATGTGGAAATTTAACCTGTGACCAATTGGGGATTGGACTGCAACCTGTTATCCCCCATTTCTAGGGATAACCAAGGAGATGATGTCTCAAGGCCCTCAGGTTGAAGACATGGAGTACTGAGAGGCAGCCCAGCACGCAGAGCCCTTCATTCACCATACATCACCAATCGACGATTGTGATGTCCCGTTCCCAAGAGTAGGCCAGCAGGGAGTGACTTAGTAGTCTATGTGTTCCCGTAGACTATAGTCAGGTAAAAACAAGAAACAAGATGGAGAAATAAGGGTGCTTTGGTGGCTAAACGATGAATTAAGCCAAAAAGTGTAGGAAAAGTCACTTAAGCCTAAGTCAACGAAAAATTAGAATGAAAAGGTGCTAAAGGGGGACTTAATTAATTAATTATTCACCTTAGGATGAAAAGCACCTAGCTTAAGTGAGGTCAATGGTGAATTAGATCGGGAAGAGTATAGAGGGAGGAATTTGACCTAATTCCTCATTATGCATTGTTATGATTTGATGTTGAGAGTTCCTAGAGGAGGAAGAGAGTCGACTTCTACTGTTTTGTGGATTTCTGGAGGAAACCACCACCATTGATAGGTTTTGGTGTTGAGAGACACACCCTAGCCCATTGGAGATACCATCCAGGTATTTCACCATGCTATTCAGGAGTATCCAACTTGCAGTGTTGCGCAGCTCAGCTAGTGAGGGCGCAAGTCAGATAGAGGGTTTGTGGAGCTGCACGAGGTCAGAGCTCAAATTGCAGTTTCCTTCCAACCTAGTTGAAATACAGCCAGGGCGCCTAGATTGAGCCACTTCCCATCAAATTCTGATGGTGGAATCCTTCAGAGTGCATCATCCAGCCATTTAGGGTGCAACTCTTTTGGAAGGACATTTGGGGTTGCAGACGGAGCATCAGAGTAGATCCGGGGAAACCCTTCTGACCCAGTTCCGCATTTGGCGAGGCGATCATTTTGAGTCCTCTAGTAGCTGATTCCATGGGTGGAATCATTTGGGGCGTATCCAGAGACCCAGGTGGTGCGCAAACCCCCCAGGGGTCGAGATCCAATGCATCAGAGACCAGAACTGTCATCTGACACTCATCAGTATCATTCTAGAGGCCAGGGCGCTTCTATTGGGACAATTTCTAGCTCATTCCGACGGGTATAACCTTCCGGACGAGTTTTCCAGCTTGTAGTAGTTACCGTACTTCTCCGGAATCGCCTATTTTGCCAATCTATCTGTGCATGCATCAGATCTACTTCCATCTTCTGATCACGGGTATTTTATGCTATTTGCTTGTATTCCAGTGACAATCCATGAGATCTAACTGATGATTATCTTCTATATTTCCAGTATGTCATTGTATTTCCATGCTTGAGTCTCATAATACATACTATTGGGCGGTTGATGTTCCTTATTTCTGCATGCATTATCTATATACTGTTTAAACCATAATATACAACATGCACATGCAATAACCATAAACATCTCAAGCACACAACTAAAACGCATCCAGAAACCCCTAGAGTATCAGATCTGAAGATAAAACGCATCCAAAGACCCTCAGTGTATCAGATCTGCAAGACAGAGCACTAGATCCGTAGTAGATATCCTGATCAGCGGGATCAGGGATATTTCAACAATGGCAGCAGCGTCCACCACACTTGGCCTAGATCACAAAGGACAATGTATCTTGCTCCATGAGGTAATAAGTCCGGTATTGTGGTAAGTGTCATTCTAATAATTCAAGCATTTGAACATGTTGCAAAGAGTCCTTTGTTGATTTTGAAAACATTTGCTTGGAAATTATGCTTTTTTCCCTATTTCACCTTGGTGAGTGCCATGGTTTCCTAGTAAGTGGCCACCCTCAGGGAAAGGGTTGCTACCAGGGGCTCTCCTTGAAGGGTCATTGTACCATTCCCACTCATAATTATTGTTATCCCCTAGCCTAGGGATAACTAAGGAGATCATATCTCGAAGCCCACAAGTTGTAGACATGGAGTACCGAGAGTCAAATGGACAGAGCATAGCCCTGGAGGGGCCCCTATATTCATTGATGCATCCTACACGTCGCTAGCAGCTGCGTCCATCACACTGGCATGGTCCTGAAGTGGCAGTGGGTCTTGCTCCATGAGGTAATGAGTCCAAGAATCATGGTATGTATCACAACGATATTTGAAGCGCTTGAACATGTTGTATTGAATCCTTCTTCATTTCATAATGTTTGCTTGGAGTTTATCCTCTTTGCCTTGTTTAAACCTAGGAGGGTGACATTGTGCCCTAGTAAGTTGGTTTCCCTTCAAGATGGGTTTTCACTAGGTAGATACTTGAAGAGTCATCGTCCATTCCCTCCATACTTACCACTTTCCATCCTCACCCCTTCCACCTCCCATCTTTTGGGCATTGGGATCGGATACACTAGGAAGGGTTGTACCTTACCTCGTGAAAAGAAGGGGCTGAAGGCCCAGAGGATAAAAGCAGCTGGCAAGAGTTAAAAGCCAAATTTGAAACCTTAGAGATGCTCCGCCCAGGGATCCCCGAGAAAGCAGTGAAAAGCTTCTCAGTAAGAAAAGGGGACTCACAAAATAGCATGAACACTCAAGGTATTAGTTGGTGGATGGGAGGTCTCATCACGAGCCGCCCTATCATGACCATGAACATGTAACAGTATGACATTACCACCTATCTGGTCACCAAGTCAGGGTACTGGCTCTTGGTTGCATAGCTAAGAGAAAGGGGGTCTCATCACGAATCAACCTTCTCATTTCCATGAAATGTTTTGTGGATGACACTGTCAACTCTGGTCACCAAGCTAGAACAATGGCCCTCAACTATTCCCTTATAGCACAAAAGAAAAGATCAAAAGAAAAGATCAAACGAAAGAAAGTTAAGAATAAATGGCAATGAATGGGCTAGGAAACAACTGCATTCATGACAAGGTGCAGCGCACCCTCCACAAAGGAACCCACGGGTAAGACTCGACATTTCCCTGTTATTGCATGCACCCCATCCCCAAAGGCCTACCCCATGCCACTTCATATACTTACATGACTTGGATTAGGCTCCACCTGGGAAACACCCTAGACTTAAGGGAGATTAACTCAATAGGACACCTTGAGATCCTCTCCAAACCTAATTTTGTCAAATTGCATAACCTCTTTGAGCGTGTGTTTGGGGTTAGCGGGGTTTGATGCACATGTTCGGGTGATTTAATTATTAGATGTGATCTACATACTATGATCCTTGTGACTTATGGACCCCTGGAGGGCGTACTTGTTGTCTCTGCAGGATTTTACCCGGTAAACAGATATGCATGAGGGGATGACTAGCTCGAACCTTCATGAGGGCTCAAAGCCCACCAATGAATGTTGAGACCCCAGGCCAGGGGGCATGATAGAGATTGTTGATTTGCATCAGGAAGAAGAGAGTCGTTGCCTTTGGAGGCACTTTGACAGACCTAGATCCAAGGTTTCATGCTCCTCCCACTTAGACGTTAGCCCTTGAAGGCTCTAGACATCACCTTTTCTACCCTAGACGTCACCCATGAGCTAGTGTTTGTCATTTTGGAGGCATTTATGAGGATAGTGGTACGTGTGGGCATGGTTTGAGGCCTTTGAAGGCCTAATGTTTCATCCACCTTGCTCAACGTTCCACATATGGGGATCAATGTCACCTTAGAGGGGCATGGTGTCACCCTTGGAGGAGATTTTAGATGCAAATTTACTTAATTATGTCAAAATTTAATTTTGTAACAAACTGGCCAGGTCAGCCCTGTTTTTTGACCTAAAGTAATTAAAGGTCAAGTTTTATAAATAAACAAAAGTGATATTCATTTTTCATCATAACTCTCACTTGGAAGAGTAGAGGTCTGAAATTTGCGCCCTTTTAAGGGGTACTTGGCTGAAATAAGGAAGGTGCACTTGTCTTGGACGCTTTTCTTTGCAACTTGGATCAATTTTATAAAGTGTTATGGCAATCTAGTGTTGTTTTGCATGATTATTCTTGGTGCAAGTAAGTAAAATCTGCATTTTGTCATCTATTTGAATGGTTAATTGTATGGTGTACTTGCTCATATGAGATTATGAAATTGCATGCCTAATTAATGCTAGAAGTAAAGAACTTAAGGTGTTATTTCTTTGCTTTCTATTTGCCAAGCTTTACTAATTTGATTTAATAACTTGTCAAGCCTCTAGAGACCTAAAGTGCTAGCACTTTAGTGGCATTGATCAAGTTGTTGTTGCATATAAATTTAATCTTCGAAAGGACTAAGAAGAAGGAGACGCTAGGGCCTAGAAGAGCCTACACCCTAGCTAGCTCTTTTCTTAAGGTTTATATCTTAGGAGGACTTAAGGTGCTACTCCTCCTAGGCATCTCTTCCCTCTTAGATTAGCACTATCATTTTGTTATCAGCCTCAAACAAGAAGCCGCCACCTCTGACTCCATCACCCCCTTGTAAGGAACCGATCTTCAAACTCTATCTCCTTGAGAAATCAACCTAAAAAATTCAAACTTCTACTTGCTACTCTCGCTAACCTAACCTAACCCACTAACCTAGCCTAGAACTACTAACTTCCAACTTGCTACTGTCATAATCATTGTTACAACCATTATCTAGCAGCCTATTCAAATCTACCAGCTAACTAAATCAACCCAGAATTTGCATTGGAAAAAGTAATATCAATTGAAGTTAAAGTATGTGTTATCACACAATTTGTACTTGCACAAAGCCGAAGGCAAGTGGATGCAAGATTTGCATAACAGGGGGTGACCTATCACTGTCACCTTAACAGGAAACCCCTTTCTATTTAGGGATATATCAAGATTTACCCCAGAGGAGACATCCCCAGTGACCTAAAGGGTTGATAACCAAGGCAAGGATGCAAGAAAATCCCCCTCTCACTGGTCACTCAATTCAGAAGGTTCTTAATGGTCTTTAAGGGATGAAGAAAATGGTAAAATGAACTGTACCTGCCCAGAACAAGACAACAAGAAAATATAGCAACTTGCAAGTACAAAGATATAATGTTAGTGCTTCTAGAGACCATAGACCTTCAAGAAATTGAAGATTTTTCAGGTCCTATCAAGCTGCCAACTAGGCTTGTCTTTGACCTCAAGTTGGCTCTAAGTTTCAACTGTCAATGAAGGCTTTGTTGTTGTTTTATAACAGCCAATAGTTCAGGAACATCTTTGCTGATTTGTTACGGTTGCGTAAGCAGTTTAGGTGCTCTAGCATGTAGTTTTAGTCACCAAGGGTTAGCACATGCATACCAAAATATATGTAACACACCTAGAGATCTTTACAGCTGAAAATACAGTAGTTATGCACTCTAACATACATGAAAATGAACACAGGTATTTTTGGTCAACATGACCCTGGATAAACCCCTGCCGGGGGAAACCAGTTTGGAATATATGTGTATATATGAGGAGAATAGAAGGTGGAATACAACAAGTACAAAATATAAATGAACCTAATACAATAGAAGCTTTATCCAAGCTGCAACACTAGTCCAACTTGTTGACCGCCTATTCAACTAGGGGGTCAACTCCATGTACCATGAAGATATGCATCATCAGATGCAAACAAGTCGAAGACTTTTTGGTTCTACAGGGCATTTTTTGCTCCAGCACATAGTTTTATAAGCGAGATTCCCGCACCCCTGCGTGGGTTAATATTGTAATAGGTCTACATGGATCATAGTTAGGTCAGTTGCCTCAGGATTTCTTCATTAGGAGAGTTCCTTTCACAGAGTGTTTTTTATCCTCAGGAGGTTAATTTGGCCTAACCAGCCTTGTTAATTTCCCTTGAGTTTTTCACTTCCACTAGCAATAAATCCTCCAAAGTGGTGAAAGGCATTCTAATGAAGTCATTCTCTGGTAGCTAGTGTTTAGGAACGATGTAAATGACCATGCAAGACAGCACAAAAAGTTTCGTGATTTTTAGTCAAGTCTAGATAGTTTTTTTTTATTAATTAAAATTTCTTAAGGTTGGGATTTTAATTAATTAATTTTGATGAAATAATGTAAAAGCTAGGTCCCTGGGCTTTTGGTAGGGGTATTTGTACTCAAAAGAAATGGAATGAGACCCCCTACACCCTTGGACCAAGTTTCAACTCAGTCGGACAAGTTTTGTTAGGGTTTTGTCCACTTAGGAGTCTTAGTCAGATAAAAGCAATTTTAATTGCTAAACCCAAGACATGGGAAAATGTCATTTTTGTAATAATTGGTCAATTGAGGTAAAGTTAACCTGAGCAGGGACGCCATCCAGTCCTGGAAGGGTCTTAAAAGAGACAACTTCAATTGCTTTCCGATGGCGAATAAGCGCCGCTTACCAGCCCCCTCTACTGTGTTAGCTAACTTAGCCGGAGGTTTGCTCTGCCCTCCCCTTCATTACCTACTTTAACTCAGAGATAAAATTGATTCCTGCTGAGCCGGAAAAAGCCTCCAAGATATGGAAGGTACTATGAGAAAATAGTAATGACAAAAGTGAAATGTGATTGAGAGAGACCCTCCTAAACTACCCCAACCATTTCCTAACCTTTACCCACCTCATAACCCACTCATTTAATTAATTTCCCCTTGGGATTTGTGCCCCCATTGGGGAACACGTCCCCCTTCCCACATAAGTTTGGAAACTCACTTAAATGAAGGTCGTGGGTCCCTCCTTTCACTAATGCGCCTTCCCTATCCCATCCACCTCACCTTTGGGAGTGTGTCTCACACATTCTCCCATACTCCTCAAACTCACGCTTTCCTCTTTAGAATTGTGCCTTTCCTCTTGAAGGAAGATGGAAACATCTTTTGGAAAAGTGGAAACATCCAACCATAAAGAAGAAGCTTGCCTTAAGGCAATATGTGGGCCTTCTCCCTCAACCAATGCGCCTTCTTTATGGTGCCACTTCATCCTCCACTCACCCCACTTACCATTTCCTCACACAACCCTAAAATCTCACGCCACCTTTCAATGGGTTGTCTTTTCCCTTGGATTTTTGACAAGTGTTGAAGATCCAAGAGGGGTCTCCTTAGCCTCTCATGCTATTTAAAAGACCTCTCACTCTCTCATTATTGACCATTCTTCACAGTATTGTTATGCTACCAAATTCTCTCTCTCTCTCTCTCTCATTGCCATCTTGCTGTGGTTCTCTTGTTCTTGAAGAACTTGGAGCAACTTTGTTGCTACAACCTCTTCCACTGGATAATATAAGAATTGCTTTGGAGGAACCGAGAGTGTTGGATTTTGTCTACATGCTCCATCTATGTCAGTAGATAGCCTAAGTAAAACTTTGTTTGCTTAGCTAAGTTTAGTAAATTTATGATCGCTGAACTTACATGCATTGTATTCATTTATGATACTAACTTTGTTGTATTATTCATGCATGCAGTCCATTATCTACTTGATCTCACAGTTTTTTTGAAGTTTGCAGGTCATATTAAAGGGAGTGGTTGGGATAGGTTCAAGAACGAATCTACCCTCGCCATCCACTAAGACTTCATAGCTTTCTTGTCCATCTTTCTCTTCTTTTATTATTCAGTTTTTGGTATCTAACTTGCTTAGATAGGTCAATAATTTCATAAATATTTCTAGTTTTTATATGCGGGAAACTTCTGTTGAAAAACAAAAAATTTCCTTAACATTGTGAGTGTGTTGCAGCACAAATCAACAAGCAATAGCTTGCTGATTTTTGCAGGTTCTCGCCAGGCTAAGGGTGCATGCTGCCCGATTTCTTAAACAACACACCCTCCAGTACCTCCCTTCAAGAGTGGTAACATTTCTCTTCTCTCTCTTTCAATCCAAAACCACTGTAAGCAAGCCCAAAGGAGTGTACCCAAGTGGCTTGCATTCATCTCATTTCAGTCTTTACTTTGCATGCTTTAGTTAGATTTCATTTCTATATTTACTTCATAGTTTAGCTAGTTAGTTGTGATATCTACATGCATGCTTAAACTTAAAATAATTTAGAGTAGATCTCACACCTAATTTCTAGCTTAGAGCCCGTGGAGACTTAGATTTGAATCTTTTATTTTCCACTGCATGCAAGTTACAGTTTCTCAGATCTTTATCTTACACACATGCATGCAAACATTGGTTATATGATGGCTTAAATAATCATCACTTTCATTTCCGCAAGTTATTTTCAAATCTTTTACATTTCACATGCAATAACTTCATAACTTAAGATTTTAACTTGCAATCTCGTCATTTAAAAGCTTCATCCGTCACCTTTTTCAATCTTCAGTTTCAACACTTTTTGAGCAAGCAACAAGCACTCAAGCACACTTCATACTTATCTCATAGGTTTAATAATTAATTTATTAGAATTAATAGGACACCATTACCAACCATCTTTGCCATTTAAAACGACGTCGGAGGAAGGCAACGGAAGGTGCTAGGCCGGGGACGGTCTCACGATGCGCGACGTCCTTTCCAGGAGTACTTTGATCTTAAGACTGACATGTGGAGATTGGGTGGGCCTCGTTGCCTAACTTCTTGAGCATCCAACAGTCACTTGGTAATTGGGGGAGGAAAGTTTTGGGTTGACACTTAGATAGGATTAAAATAAATCTCACTTAACCACATAATTTAATCCTTGGTCTACAACATTGGCAATTTAATTTTATATTTGCAAGCACATTGATCTCATTATCTTTATTTTACGTGCAAGTCATCTTATATGTTGTGGAGTAATTATCTAAGTGGTTACATCTATCATCCGGGCACTTTACTTTTCAAGCTTTTCATCTTTATCATTGTTTCTGTGTTTGTGGTGTGATCCTTCAAGAAGTTGCACTCCAAGGGAGACGTCCACCTAGAGGCACTCTCTTGACTGGGTCTTGAGTGATTTGCATCTTTATGCCATTCATAAGCAGTCCAATAGAGTAAGATCTGTTATCGCACAGTTTGTAGGGTAGGTTTAGTAGCTTGGAGATAAGACTTCAAACTGGCGTAACAGGAGCTTCCCCACCCACTGTCACCTCGATGGGGAGCTCTTTCTATTCAGGGTGGCTAATCCCAAGGGAGATGTCCCTAGTAATCTGGGGTTTTGAGGGGAAAGAATCAAGGTTTTAAGACTCAAAGATTAAGGTAAACTTTCCCTTCACAGATTACTGCCAAATGGATAGTCAAGGAGAAGTTATTCCACTGAAAAAGGGCACCTGTTTGCGAGACAAGGCAAATAAACTAAAATGTGCCACAATGGTTAGTACTTCAAAATATTGATGACTATCTTTAATATATATATATGAGCATAAATAAATGTAATTATTGACGAAGTCAATGATTGCAATTAAAG
>JZKD02S0234788.1:0-21442 GCA_000966675.3 Picea glauca
AAACCCTCAACCGGGAAAACCTTTCTTATATTCATTATCAAATTTCACCATTCACCATACAATATATACAATGTTTTTAGGTATTCCGTAGATACCAAAACCCTAATCCCTTAATTCAGGATTAATTTAGTAAACCGCTAAAAATAACAAAAACCGCCCCCCAAAAAATAATTTTGGGGCGCTGCCCCGAACGCTACGCGTAACTAGGGGGGGCATACCTACCCCCCGCTGGGACCCCCTTAGGAAAGCACCCAATGCACATGACACAAAGAGCACTACTAGAGGGATCGTCAGACGCAGTTGTCAAACCTAACGTGCCCACACACACACATGCAAAGAATATAACACATACCCAACAATCTTCAATCTATAAGTACCTAGAAAAGGAAATTTAATAACTGTACCAACCCCACATTTTGCTCCTCTTTCTTGTGAGGCTCTATCAAAGAAGCCAACTGTCAAGTCCCAGTCTAGTACAGGTGGTCTATCCATTCTGCTCCCCTTATCTACCTTGTGAATATAAGTTTCTCCCATAACCTGGAGTATACTGTTGCACACTCTGAACCTGTTGGGTAGCCAATTTTCAAAAATTACCTGATTCCTTTGTTTCCATATCTCCCAGCAGATAACACTTGGTAACTCTTTGGAATTTTCCTTTTTTTTTGTCCAGTTAAGGTAACAATCAGCTACATGTCTTCCTTCCCAAATATCTGTACACTTTAATTGC
Source organism: Picea glauca (assembly GCA_000966675.3). Taxonomy (NCBI): domain Eukaryota; kingdom Viridiplantae; phylum Streptophyta; class Pinopsida; order Pinales; family Pinaceae; genus Picea; species Picea glauca. Next base: position 728 of record JZKD02S0234788.1, read on the forward strand.
TTCAAAATATTGAGCTAGATATCTTTGGTAAAAACACAATCCACAAAAAGATGTTTTGCATTTTCCCCTTCATCCCCATAGAAAGCACACATACTAGGTCCTACAAATCCTCTTTTTACCAGATTATCCCAAGTTAGTATTTTTTTGTTCAAGCAATAACCAAACAAAAAGTTTGATTTTTAATGGAATCTGCCATTGCCAAAGATCAATGTACCAAAAATTTGTGTCTACCCCCCCCTCCATCAATATTTGCACTTCATATGCTTGTTTTGCATTTACATGTCCCCTCTTAGTATTCCAAGACCACAACAATGTATCTATTTCATTATTTAAATCAATACCCGATCTTATCAAGCCCTTCACAAAGTTATTCCACTCCACTAACTGTTCACCTACCAAACCTAAAGACTCAGCCTTTTTCCAAGTTGTTTGTCTCAAACCCTCCTGATGCCTTTCTCTTGCTTGTGCTAGGAACTCAATGCCCTGATCCTTCAATGATTGTATTAGATTCTATGTCAATTTGTAATACATGTGTGCCCCCACCATTGGATCTGATCCAATTCTAATTTCCTTCTCATTGCCCGGGTTCCAAGCCAACCAATCTGCCACTATGTTATATGACAAAGTGAGAGCTCTCCAAATATTTGAGATTCCAAGCCAGTTTTTCTTTCCTTCACTGATTTATTCCTGAGATATTTCTTAAGTATTACCTCATGCCAGAGTCCAGGAACCATTAACCCCCTCCACAGACTTTTTGCTGCTAAGGCTTTCCCAAAAGAATTTTTTTTTTTGATACCCCAACCACCAACCTTCTTAGGATTTGCCATTTTTTTCCAGCTAATCAGGTGTACTCCTTTTAACTCATTCCCCGTCCACATAAAGTTGAACATCCTTCTTCTAATATTATTTAAAGTACATTTAGGAATAATAGCTAAAGATAACCAGTACACTGGAATACTTTCTAGTACTGATTTTACCAAAATAACCCCTCGTCCTAAGCTTAACCACCTGTGGCTCCAATTTGAAATTCTAGCTTCAAATTTTTTCTCTAGCCATCTCCAATCTGATATAGTATAACAATTTGGCTTGATGAAACACCCCAAATATTTAAATCCCGAATCAACTGGTTTTGTTTCAAATGGCAACAATTCCTTCAGATCATCAAGTTCCTCTGTAGACCACCCAACTTCTAAAAAATATGATTTATGTGGGCTGAAAGCCATGCCTGTACCTTACAAAACAGTTCCAATATATGCTTATAAACTTTCCACTCCTCTAAACTACCAAATCCAAAGAGTATTATATCATCCACAAACATTAAGTGTGTAATGTTTATTCCTCTAGCCACTGGAATACCTTCAATATTCTTTGCCAAGACCTGTTCCTTTATAGCTCTACTAAGACCTTCTAAAATTAAAAGAAATAGTAATGGTGATAAAGGGCACCCCTGTCTCAGACCCCTTGAGCTTTTGAAAAAAATTGTAGACTTACCATTTACCAACACTGCAAAAATTGTTGATGTCACACAACCCATAATCCAATCAATTGCTTCCAAATTTAGGCCCACCTGTAACAGGACCAGCCTAAGAAATCCCCAGTCAACTATACCATATGTTTTTATGAGATCTAATTTTAAGACTAAGGCTTTTATATTTTTCACCTTTATACTGTGTAATACTTCCTGTACAACACCAATAGCACTAGTGATTTGCCTTCCATCAAGGAACCCAAACTGTTCCTTTGAAATACCAAAAGATAGGCAGGTTTTAATTCTGGAAGCTATAATTTTAGCAATGATCTTGTATACTAGGTTGCACAGGGAAATTGGTCTAAATCCTCCAAATGAATTTGGATTAACACAGTTAGGAATTAGTGCCAGAAAAGTGGCATTTATTGCTCCAAAAACCCAACCTCTCTCCCTCGACTCTTCTACCATATCCACAAGATCATTACCCAGGATATAAAAAAAAGCAAGAAAAAATTCCATTGTCCATCCGTCAAGGCCAAGGCTTTTTGATCCTTTGAAGCCTTTTAGAGTTTTCAAAATTTCCACTGCTGTGACAAGCTCAATCACCCTATGATTATCCTCCTCTGTGATCATCCTAGGATAATTCTTCAATAGTGCTAATTGATCAGTTATACAAAGATTTGTTTGTGCCTTATAAATATTCTGAAAATACTCCATAGCTTCCACCTGTAAGTCTTCATTACTAGTTATCACTGACCCATCTTCCTTCCTAATCTCCCAAATAGTATTATTTTGTTTTCTGGAAGTAGCAAATGCATGGAAAAATTTAGTATTCCTATCCCCTGCTGCCAACCAATTAATCCTACTCTTCTGCCTCCAAGTTTCCTCCTCCCGCCTTAAAAGGGTTAACTTTCTCTTTTCTAGACCTATTACTAAGTCCTTATCTCCTTCCTTTTCAAAACCCCCTGGATTATCTGTATATAAAAACTCCAAATCTTCTTCTATTTTTATCAAGTCACCTCTTGCTTCAAGATTTTTCTTCCTTTCCCATTTAATCACCAATCCTTTGAGCATTTTTAACCTTTTTTTGTTAATGTATCTATCGGATTTAGGACCTCTATCCCAAGATACCATTCCAATGGTTTCTCACAAAATTTACTAACTCTAGATCCTGCAGCCAAATAAAATTAAACTTGAAAGGATATTTGACTTTTCCTTATTCAGATTCCAAATGCAATGCCACATCCCATGATAAAAAAATCTTTTGTTGACATAAACAAGTATTATTATTATTGTATTTCAACCCTCCTGACAAAGCCAAGTCCTCGAAAATAAAAAAATCTATCTAATCTCTTTGCTATAAAATCCTGTCACCTTCTACCATTCCTCCAAGTAGGACGTAGTTTGACAGGTTCTACATCCTATCACGAAAGTCAATTCCTTTTGAATGTTGGTTAATAAACTTTAATTGGGAACTCTATTAGTCCCTCTTAATTAATTATTATTGCTCAAGACTCACTTTTTCACTAATTATTTATGTAAACGCCTTCGAAAAAGTAAAGATATGATTGCAATATTTATCACGGAGGTCAATTCCTTTTGAATGTTGGTTAATAAACTTTAATTGGGCACTCTATTAGTCCCTTTAGTAGGTCAATTCCTTTTGAATGTTGGTTAATAAACTTTAATTGGGTACTCTATTAGTCCCTCTAGTAGGTAGGGTAGTATAACATCTTAATCTTAGATTTTAGTTTATTTTTTATTAAGTTGGGTGGGGGTGGAGCGTTAGGTTTGGTGTTGGTTTTTAATTTTATTATTAAATTATTTTTTATATATTTTTATATAAAATCATTAAATTATTATTTTTTTAATTATGTTTAATGATAACATATTTTTTTTTGTGTGTTTTATTATGTATATTTATATAAGTAGAGGGTGGTTGTTAATTAATGAAAACATGACAAGTTATAATGTTACGCACATGTAATTTTTTTAATAGATAAACTTTTAATAATACACATATGAGAAGACCACACATTTATTAAACCTAATTATTATTTTTCATTGATTTTCAAATTTATTATCTCAATTTTTGTATAGTAATGACTTAACTTTATTTTTTATTGTTTTTGTTGATGCTTAAACCTACATTTTATTATTATTTTTCATTGATTTTCAAATTCATTATTAGTAATGACTTAACTTTATTTTTTATTGTTTTTGTTGATGTTTAAACCTACATTTTATTTCAAAGTTATTATCTCAATTTTTGTGTAGTAATGCCTTAACTTTATTTTTTATTGCTTTTGTTGATGCTTAAACCTACATTTTATTATTATTTTTCATTGATTTTCAAATTTATTATTAGTAATGACTTAACTTTATTTTTTATTGTTTTTGTTGATGTTTAAACCTACATTTTATTATTATTTTTCATTGATTTTCAAATTTATTATTTCAATTTTTGTGTAGTAATGCCTTAACTTTATTTTTTATTGTTTTTGTTGATGCTTTATGTAAGTTAATATGAGTGATAAGTTTATAGATTTTGCAATGTTATTGGTGCATTAATTTGTTTTGTTTGAATATTATTAATTTTTTTTTTAAATACTAGTATTTATGTTGTAATTTATTGTTTTAAATTTTGTTTTTTTAGATATTTTCTGTTTAATTTTGTCCAAAATTCAGTAATAAATTGTTGGATTTGTATGTTTGAATGATTAATTATGGATAATCTAAGTATTTCAATGGCTTTTCAACAGGCTGAATTTATTTGTGCATTAAAAAATACAATTTAAACAACATAAAATTGTGATTTTGTGAAGATTTATATCGTTAAATTTTGGCAAAAAGGACCAAAACGTAGAACATTTAGACAACACCTTTTTTTTATTTTTATTTTTGTCATGTCATTTAAGGTTTTGTTATCAATTAACATCACTTTCTAAACCCTCTTGACATTAATTCATAGAAATTTAGTAAAGATTGTTAATGGTCGATTTGGGGTTCCCTCTTTGAAAATTGATGATTTTCAATATTTTTCGTTTCCCAACCCAAAGCAAACCCATGGGTCTTTGCATGGGATTCATGGCCCCAAGAACTTCATATAATAGATAATTAGTCAAAGCTTATGACCAAAATCACATATCTGTAAGCAACGGTAGACACTAATCACTACATGGCCTTTGTTTAAATAAAAGTGGCATCCTCTTAAAAATATAAGGTTAACGACCATATGATTTTTACTTTTTTGATAAAATCTTTCTTTAACTATTAAAATAAATATTGAAATAAGATAAGTCGATACATTAAAAAAAAATGTCTTAAAAAAGAAAGAACCAAACAGACCAAAAAAACTCAAAAAACATTGTGGTCTCATCCCTTAGTAGTGTTATTACCAAAAAGTATACAAATGAATATTCAAACCAACATATTTAGCTATTTTAACGATAATGAACTGAAATCTAATTTCCAAAAAAATATAATAATAAATACCACAAAATCCAAAAGTATACCAAAAAACATTTAGTATTAACCACATCCATTGAAAGAAGAGCATGCTTACTAAGATTTGAACCCGAATCATTATCTCAATAGCCACTCCAAAATATCACTAAATTGTAGTCCAAAAAATCTATATATATACATATGATAAAAAACAACAATAAATTATAAATTAAACTATTTATATAAAAACCAACCATTAACCTAATATAAACTCCTTAAACAATATAAATAGAAATGGCCTTTAACTTCACCCATGAAGTAAGTTGAAAACATCAAGAACAACTAAAGGGAGAGAAACATCATTGGGTGAAAAATGATGATGATCTTTATGAATTGATTACCTACTAGTAACAGGATTTTACCCTTTGTTCAAGAATTGGATCATATAAAAACTTTGGACGAATATCAAACTGAGTAAAGTCGTTAAGTCCGTGTATTCCGAGTGCCAATAAAGTTGTATTTAAAGGACGCGGGGGAAGCTTTTAATAATAAAGTTTGTGGGGACCTTCCTTAGAAAGATTGCTACCAAAAAGGAAAATCTGTACACATAAACCTGTATGTATTTATAGGACCATGGCTTTTTACTCGCATAAAGAACGTGGGGAATTTTTTTACTTAAAGTATTTGTGAGGACCTTCACTTTTTGGAAAGTCGGTTTCCTCTTATGATGAATACCTTAGTCGTTTTAAGATAGTCAAAGATATTATTGCATTTTTAACATAATGTCCAATAATGCTATTGTTAAAATAACCCTTTTCAAAGAACACGAAGACTATGTAGGTTTACTTTTACATGAAGGAATATTATGTGTGTTTACTTTTATATGTCACTAAATAATATAAGATAAGTTTGTTAATGTTAAGTAAATTATTGAAAATTAAGTTAATGAGTCTGCTCAGCATATAAGTGACAATACAAAGTAGAAGTGTGAAGGTTACTCCTATAAAAATAAGAAATTAAACTAATCACTATAATCTAAGAGCAACTACCATGATGTTAAAAGGAAATATAGTGTTTTGAAGCTGAGTTCATGGGAAAGAGCTTTAGTGTTCCAAAAAGCCTGTTGTCGGGGGAGGGAGAGAGGGGATCCACCTTTGAAGTTGAGTGTGAATCTCTCCTACCATCTGAGGTTGAAGGAAATAATATTTCTATAGAAATCTAGTTGGAAGAGCTAGGTTTGACTTAGGGAGTGCCCCTCTATGTAAGAGGTGAATTGTTGTATGGATGTGATGGAGGGGGGTTAACTATTGGTCATGCATAGATTGTCTAGAACCCTCATACGAAATTATTGCACGGGTCTCACTATTGTGGGTTACACTACCTTGCGAAGTCTAATAGATTTGGGAGCTATAATGGAGCTTCCATTTGCATGTCTTTTGGTGCCCCTATCTACTAGGAGCACTAGGAAGAAGGATGTGATCCATTGAGTAATGTTTGTTTGAGTGGGGGGGCAAATAATGTGGGATCTAAGCCCGAGGGCCTTTCCTAAGTATAATTCTAGGCACCATTGGTCTAGGTACCAAAAAAAGCTGGAGAGGGAGTTACAATATGAAACCGGAACCAACCATGTATCTCATAGTAATGAGGGCATCTAAATATGAAGTTATCCTTTGTATTTGTCTCTTATATATGGAAAATCCGACACAATCTTTCCTCTCATGGTATCTAGCGTTCAACGTCCACTTGAAGTTAATGTGAGCCTACCCTGAATTGACCTAATGGGATCATGAGCCCATGGATCCAATGTTGAATTGTGTAAGGGGGTTGCACTATGAGGTCATCTCAAAGCTCTAAAAAGTGTTCTTCATAAAAGGCCATCTTGGGTCTCAAACCCCCAGGTGCGGCAACCCATGTGTTGCGCCTCTTTCGTCACCTTAGTGAGCAAAATAGAGGTGCTTGCAAGCTTAGTTGGGTTTGCTAAGAAGGACAACTGCAAGGAAAAGGGTTAGAGAAGAAAACATAAAACAATAACTAAGAATTAAACTAAGAAATAAAACAACAACTAAATTAATGAACATAGGGACATAAGGACAAAAGAAATAATGAGACCCATGTTACCAATGATAAGGCTGATATTAGTGAAAGAAAACACCGAGAAGAAAGAGGACTATGAGTCTCTTCTTCCTCCAAGGGAGGGCTCTTGGACCCCCACAAATAAGCTCTTCTTACAACTCTTGAAAATAAAAATGAAAATGGTGAAAGAATTCTTTGCTAATCCACTCAATGGGTGAGATGGATTGCCCAATGCAATGATGCAAGTATACTCTTGGCAAGGATAGAAGATTCCTCAAGAGAATAATGGTAGCATAACTTTGCTATGAATTCCTTGAAAAATGAAGTGTATCCATGGCCTTTTTATAGCATTCCTTTGAGTTATTGTCCAACTAGTTTGTAGTGTGTAAAGAGGATAGTTAGGGCATTTTTAGGTCTTTGACCAGCCACCCAGTCAAATCCAGTCCAGATTTGAGTGTCAAATCAACTTGGAAGCTGAACCAGAAGTGGGTGGGAGGCCGACCACTCTCATAAATGTGTCGTTTCTCAGATGCATGGCTTTTTGCGACAACAATCATGCATCATGCGTATGTGCGCGATTTCTGCGTTCCTATTTTGCGCATGTGCGCGCGCGCCCAGTGTCTTCATAACGCCCTTTAATTTTTGCACTAGTTGTATAGTTTTGACCCTTTGTGAATGATTTTGTGTTAATTCAGGTCCATGGATGACCTCATAATTGTTTGACGATGCTGAATTCTTGTAACAATTTGCGGACGAAATTTCAGTGATAACAGATGCCCCCTGATGGATGAGGTTAGGAGCATACGTATAGCCGAAATCCATCAATGTTTCTTCTACTGAGAGTGTTGTTGTAAGAGAGAGAAATAGTGGGATTGTTAAGAGTGCCCCGTTGGAGGGAGAAGGGAACCTGTAGAACCCAACCTTCCATAAGGTGTGTAAAAACTAAACTGTGTACAAACGAGGAGGGCATGCCCCATGCTCGTGTCATGTAACTCATAAAAGAGGAATGATGTGTTGATGTAGACAACTGTAGCGCCCTTGAGGGCGGTCGTGATAAAGGTAGAAGACAATTCTGTAGAGGAACATACTCTGAACAATAGGCAGTGACATCTGTAAGAAGTATCACGGATTCTGTAGGCATTGATAGCCCAACCAAGTTCAGAGGTCTTCGGAAAGTATAAGAAATAACTGCGATAGTTACAAAGTAAGACCCACCGTAACATGAGAAATTGTTGATGTTGAATGTTATGGGGGTCAACGACAGCAGGGAGAAATTGTGGTTCTCCTTGTTGTTTCAGGATTAAACCGTAAGTGCGGACACGAACCGATCTCCCTAGATCCACCTGGATCTAGAACAAAACAGGACAGAATACTACTCTTTCTCTAGATCTATCCTATTGAGTGAACTAAGAGATAGGGATTATGGACATACCTTATGAACACTTTCCTTAGGTCTCTGTTGTTCCAAGATTTGCTCCAATGCTCTTGCACCGTTCAGATCACAACAGTCCAAACCAATCGAAGTAAAGGCAGATTAATATATTCAATAGCTAGTCTATACATATGATCAAGGAATTATGTAATAAAGTGACATCATCTTTATGGGAAAGGGACATATTACTGTATTGAATTAATTGAAAGTGAAACTTACAAACTGAGCCTTGATGTCGTAGGTCTCCTTTCGATGGCTCCTAGTTTTGACACACACACTTGCTCATGCATGAAGAAAATCAACCACTTGTGATGACCTTGCTGTAGTCTCTTGCTGCTATAACATCAGTCCTTCATACAGGCTTTCAAAAATTCTCCAATCAATCTCTTGATAGCTTGCTTCTAACCTTTTCCATGAGCCATCTCCTCAATATATAGGAGAAGATAATTTAGTTACTTGGATAGGAAATGATCCCAAGATATCTGGAATGCCAGCACTTGAACAACCATTCGTTAGCCAACTCATTCTTCTCGAAGATTCTCTTCTAGAAGGCTCAATAACTTTGTCTTTTTCCTCCTTAAGAAGATGTTCGCACCTTGGCAGTTATTACAGTGCGAACCATTCGCACCCTAGCTTAATGCAACCTGTGAGAATCAGACATTCTCGCAGGCAGCTATATAGGTAGCCTGCGAACATCCCTTAAAAGTATGATTTCTGGAAGAAAACAAATGTAAATTTTCTCAGAAAAGTGTTCTTAGTGAAGAGATTGATTTTCCATCATCATGAAATCATCATGACATCATCACAATGACCAAAATTGTGGATAACAGAATGCCTCCCAAAGTTTGAGAGTGGAATCAGTGACAGTCGACGGACTTTGTAAGCTGCATGTGTGTGTCAAGAACCAAGAGCGCATCTAATCGAAAACCTGCAAACATCCAAGCATCAACAGAATATCATATGTATCCCTTCTGAGGTAGGCATTCCCATACTCAGATCATAGACTGATGACATCATAAACAAAGATCATGGCCACCAATCATACACTGTGGATCCATGCAGTCATAATATAGCATAGCCACTTGAATACACTGTGGATCTATGCGACAAATTTTTAGTCAAGACGACATAGCCACAAAACATACATAGTGGATCTATGTGTCGCAAATTATACATACTCCATTGCAACCTGGATCACAAAGATAATATCCAGGGTCTTCAACCTCATTGCCCAAAGTACGAATCTGACCATGTGATTACATGTGTCGAAGTCGAACATGGCAGAAACCACTTGATTACCGTTAATTGATGCAATCGTTAACAAGTGTGAGGGAAATCACCATTGATGTCAATGACTCCCAAGGTACTAAAGTACAATCCATCGACTGTGAATAAATGAGCTGATGTCGAACAATCGACAGAATCTTTCGATCAGGGGTCAATGATGTAAACCCACTGTCAAAAGCGAGGAGACTTGCCATTGAGGCATGCAAGCTCCAAGGTACTGAATGATTTCTAAGTCTTAATCTCGGATAATGTGCTGATGTCGATGGAACAAGAATCGTCACAGGAGGGCCTTGATGTATCCCCCATCAATGACACGAAATGAGTAACAGAGTTTGAAAGTGAAATAGAGCATGTAACAATTGGACTTTGGACACAGGGAAGGCCGACACGAAAAGAATGGATAACTGCAGATGGCCGACTCAAATAGAGGTTTCAGACGGACTGCTCTTGAACATATGAACGACACGACCAATGATTTGGCAGCATTGACTCAAATGTGACACATGGAAAGACCTTGTTATCAAATCGAATGAGAGACAAATGGATTACCCAAACCGGCTTCAGATGATGAATAGGGAGTGTCATGTTCAAGAGCGACTCTTACTGCCAATTAATGTAAAGATGAAACATATCCCTTTCCCAAAATTTTCCCCCACCATTTCTGGCAAGTACCTCTTCATTTTTACGCAAGCTTGAAGAGGATCACATATGCTTGTTGATGTAAGCTCATCCTTCGGACGAGTCCCTCGGAGTATTTTTAACGAACCCTATAAAGGAGTGGTTCGGTCCCATTACGGGTCTGTCAATGTTTGTTTAACGAGTCCAGAGATAGTAAACTCGGAGGTTTTTCAAGATTATAGAGTTTGGAAAAACACTTAAAAAGAGAACTCTCTCAGTTCCTTTTTCGTACAAGAGTCCAACGAGACCGAAAAAGGGTTAAACTATCGCTCGAAGGATGCATACTTCAAATACTTTATCGAGCGTGAAAATAGCAAGGTCGCTCGGCTATCTTTTCCTGTTTAGAGAGTCTGAAAAGAGCTTAAAGATAACGCCAGGGGGGTTCCTTTTTCATGTGACCACAGTGAGCCTAGAAAAGGGATAAAACAACGCTCGATCACGTTCTTATGTTTTTGACAAGTGCAAGAACGGATAAAAGGCGCTCGAGGTTTTATAACAAAACCATAAAAAACAACCAAAAATATACCACACCATAGAAAAAATCATCCATGACCCTCCATGTTCATACCTACAATGCACTTTACTCATTTCCTCATTAGCAATTAGGTTTAAATAATGAATAAATATAAAAAATCCACTTTTTACATAGTAAAAAAGTAATTAAAACAAACCCATAACACATTTTACCATGCCATTTTACCCTTTTGTCATTTGAGTGCAAAAATTTCCATTTTACCTTCTACTTTCATCGTCGATTTTTGGGAGCTTCGGGCCATCATTCCACGAGCCGTCTACGGTACTTTGGTAAGCTCTTCATTCTCTACCTATGCATGGTTCAATTTCATGATTTTATTGGTTAAAAGTTAAGTTTTTAATTGATTTTCTAAACCCTATGCGTGTAGAGGGATTCTCGCAGGCTGCCCATACGGGGCCTGCGAGAATTCCTCATTCTCGCAGGTGGGATTAAGGTAGCATGCGAGAAGTTTGCACTGTGTACCATAAGTCACCTGCGAACAACGCAGAATCCAAAATTTTTTGTAATGTTTAGCCAATAAAAAAGGTTTATTTCATGAATGAGAGTTTTAACCGTTTTCATATGTTTCCATGCAGGCTTATAGCTATCATCATGGTGCTCGAATGGAGAGAACTGGAACACGAGGAAGATAATACAAATGCCAAAAATCACCCTCAAACCATTGTTGCTTTAAGAGATTGCGGTCTCCTGAAATATTTCTGCATTCCGGGCATGAGAGCCCAAGTTCGATTGCTAGAGTACTTGATCCGAATGTGGGACCCGGATCAACAAGTCTTCATCGTGGGAGCTCATACCTTGAATATAGACATCGAGGACATTTATTTCTTGACTGGGTTGTCTAGACGAGGGTCCTATGTTAGTTTGACCGGAAACCGAAGGGGTGGTTTAAAAATGAGTGAGTATTGCAGGCAGTACTGCATACCTGAGGCTGAACGACAGAAAGGGAAGGTGGCCATTTGGGGAGTGACCGATATAACTCTCCATACCATTCTCTTCACTATCGCTCGGATGGCAGAAAGTGCTGCCCCACATATGGCTTTGCAGAGCTATTTTCAGTATGCCATCAAGTGTACTGAGCCCTGGGTATTCAACTGGGCCGATGCCGTTTTATGCAGTCTTAAAAAACAATTGACCAAATGCAGGCGTGGAGATCTAAAACAGTTCAGGTATGGATCTCTGTTAGTGTCCTTCTTCTGTGAGAGGGTCCCGGTGTTTAGGCTTCAGGCTAAGTGGCACTTTCTGGGTCCCAGGGACCCAAGGATGTTACGATGGTACTGACTCATGGCCCGACATGTGGTAGGGCCTATCGTCAGGTATGACGATATTTTCTTCGACTGGCTTCAAGGCCAGGTGCTGATGATAGAGGATTACACATATGCTGGCTTAGATTTCCGTAGTGATCCTGACCTTGCACTGCCTGAGGATGCACAGTGGGGAGACCTCGGTAAGAAATACACCATTTTTTTGATTTTTTAAATGTTTTTGTATTTTTGATATATTTAAATGTTTTTGTATTTTTGATATATTTACATGTTTTTTGTTTATAGATTTATCTGAAGATTAATACCAAAATTTTGTTGATAACACAGACGTTGGAGCATATAGACCTGCTGGTAGTTCTCCTGTTCAGCGTCGAGGAGAGGTAGCAGTAGCAGTTCCATAGTACGCCGAGGACTATCTGACAGTGGAGCAGAATTTAGAGGGCCTTATGGCCGATGTTCCAGATATGCCCCTAGAGGAGATTCCACGACATGATCAGCATCACACTGTGGGAGTCTCTGCATCTATGGGTCACTTTCTCCGCAGAGGTGCTAGGACATTAGTTTGTTATCGTGAACGTCATCCGTGATGTCCTTATGTAGAAGCCATGAGCTTTAATTTTTGATATTTTGGTCTTCGGACAATCATTTTGTAAAAAACAAACTTTGATCGTTATATATATACACGGCTTCTATCGGCTTGCTTTACATTGTGTACATTTTAATGTGTTTGAATTATAAATTGTTCAAATGCCTGTCCAATACATAATTAGCTAAAGCAACTGTCAATGTATTAAGACATCTAGGAATGTGTTGATATTCAATGTGATCAAAATATCGTTCCAAGAGACAAATTCACAAATATATCCCTAATAGAGTAGGACTTCAAATAGAGTATACATTACTGAGCTGTAGTACTACCAGCTGCGAGTCAAGTCGGACAACCAAATGATGAATTCCAAGAGAAATAGCATCCACCAATAGTTCAACACCGGCGCTATACTTTGCGATGTTGCTGGTTGCCCGGCCAAGACATATACCTCGTAGAGATATGAGTTCGTTTGTCGGGGCATAGATTGCCCATGCAGTGGAAGCTAGGTTTCGAGTACTACGGCTAGCACCGTCGGTGAAGCCAATATAAGGTAGCGAATACTACGACATCTAGCAATCAAACAAAACATCACATAAGGGCAGAGAACAGATAACGTCAAAAGAAAAACTAAAGTAACACACACACGCAGTATGCTACATAAAATACAAGTACTCATGCACAAATAACTTATGCATAGTACTTCTTTAAGTACAACCCATTCCTGGGTTCACTCAAAGGTACACCATCATAATCAACTAGTTCATACGCTCCTTTTTCCAAAACTTTGCTGACAATATAGGGACCACGCCACATAGGTTCAAATTTCCCGGCTCCTAGGACATCTTTATCTTGTTCATACAGAAGAACAAGATCACCTTCAGAGAAAACACGAGGCTTGACATGCTTATCATATTGTGCCTTGACGCGTTTCTTTTGGGCTTCTATTACTAAAGTGGCATCATGTCGGGTCTTGTCTAATCGCATCAAATACAACAAACATTTCTCTTCTGTAGAAGTATTAGGTAAGATCTCTACGACTAGCTTCAAAGAAGATATTTCTCATTCTATCAGCAGAATGGCTTCCATGGCATAAACTAAACGAAAGGGTGTAAATCCCGTGGTGGATTTAACAGATGTCTGATACACCCACAATGCTGAAAACAACATCGTGTGCCAGCTGGTCTTATGTATTCCTATCATTTGTTGAATCATAGTTATGAGAACCTTATTGATATCTTCGACCTGGCCATTATCCTGTGGATAATAAGGGGTTGAGCTGTCATGACGAAGGCCCAACTTCTCTGTAAGTTCTGACATCATATAATTCCTAAAATGACTATTGTGATCGGTAACGATAGCCTGAGGGACACCAAAACGAGTGATGACATGGTTGAAAAGAAATAATGCTGCAGTCTTCCCAGTATTATTGAATGTCGGCATTGCCTCGTCCCACTTTGTAAAATAATCAACAGCTACAATAATATAAGCATGCCCCCCGGCCAAGTGAGGGTGACATGTCATGAAATCAATGCCCCATTTAGCAAAAGGACCTACTGAGACTACAGGATGAAGGGGAGCAGGATGTGACCGAATCTTCTGTTGATAGGTCTGGCAGGCATGACACTTCTGAACAACAGTAATGCAGTCATTGAATAGAGAAGGTCAAAAGTATCCTGCACGTAAGATCTTTTGGGCAGTAGCATACCCAGACATATGACCGCCACATGCTCCTGAATGGCAGTCATTCAAAGCTTTCTCAACTTTGTCAAAATTCAAACAACGTCGAAAAACAGAGTCAATGCCTTGATGGCAAAGAGTATCGCCGAGGATAATATACTGGCGAGCCTGATAACGTATACGAGGTCGTTCATTATTGGACAGAGCAGGTTGGAAAGTTTGAGTTTGGATATATATAATGATATCTCCATACCAAATATCATTAGTATCGATAAGGAAAAGTGATTCATCAGGTAACGAACCAACTGCTACACTTTCCGTGGCAGAGTGGGGAAAATCACAAATTAACTCAACAAAAACCAAGGATTTCTTCGACGTGGCGCGATCGAATTCCAAGTCGAACTCCTGGAGAATGACAATCCACTTGGAGTACTTGCCCCCTAGCAATTAATGTGTCAATATATGTTGCATGGGGTTACAATGTGAAATCACTGTAGTTTTTCTGGAGAGAATATAATGACGAAAACGTTGAACTGCTTGAACAACAGCCAAAGCCAATTTCTCAACATGTTGGTACTTGACTTCCGTTGATGATAAAATTCTACTCAAGTAATATATAACATGTTCATCGTGGTTATCATCCTCTTGAACGAGGACCATGCCGATGGTATACTCAGAAGCCACCAGGTAAAGAAAGTAATCTCGACTATAATCAGGAGGGAAAAGAAGTGGAGCCTTAGTTAGGGATAGTTTTAGAGCTTCGAAAGCGTTGTTGGCAACTTTATTCCAAACAAACTCAGAACCTTTCTTTAAAAGACGTGTGAAACCACGAGTAATCTCGACGTAATTCGGGATGAAACGACGAAGAAAGTTTGCTTTCCGTTGCAAACTTTGTCACTGGCACAGTGGAGAAGGAGGAGGAAGATTGAGGATCGCCTCAACCTTAATAGGATCTACCCGGATCCCCTGACGTGAAACAATGAAACTGAGAAGATGACCGGACTCTACGCAAAAGACACACTTATGAGGATTTAGACGAATGCGATAGAACTGAAAACGAACGAAAATTGCTCGGAGATGATTGGGGTGATCGACTCGGCGTAAGGAATGAGCTGGAAAATCGTCCAAATAAGGCTGAACGATATGTTTTATATCGTGAAATGCATAAGACATGGCACGTTGAAATGTTGCACCTACGTTCTTAAGA
Source organism: Picea glauca (assembly GCA_000966675.3). Classification (NCBI taxonomy): domain Eukaryota; kingdom Viridiplantae; phylum Streptophyta; class Pinopsida; order Pinales; family Pinaceae; genus Picea; species Picea glauca. The sequence continues at coordinate 16,383 of JZKD02S0234788.1, forward strand.
CCGAAGGGAAGTTTTCTGTAGGCGAAAGTACCCCAAGGAAAAATAAAAGTAGTTTTATGTTGGTCCTCAGGAGCGATGTTAATCTGGTTGTAACCGGAAAATCCATCCATGAGGGAAAAGATCTCACTACCGGCACAGTCATCGACGATCTGGTCGACGAAAGGGGTTGGAAAGTTGTCCTTGGGACAGGCTTTTTTAATATCCCGATAATCGACGCAGACACGTATACTACCACCTTTCTTATCAATCGGTACAGGGTTGGAAACCCATTCTGTCAAAGCCACGGGATAAATAAAACCGGCTTTAAGAAGTTTTTCAACCTCGAGTTTAATGGCTGCCGCTTTACGTGGATGGACAGGACGGAGGCGCTGTCGTACTGGTTTAACTCCAGGGTGCGTTTTTATCTCATGCACAATGATAGACGGGTCGATACCTGGCATCTCTTCGTAACTCTAGGAAAAAACATCATGAAATTCCTTGAACAAAGCAGTATAGGTAACAATTTCCTCTGGAGAACACGAAGCTCCAATGTGAACATTTTCAACTATCCCAGGTTTAACTGAAATATCAATGGGTATCGTGGGAGAAATATTACTGAGGTTCCCTTCCGCAAACACATCATGTGTATATCCAGGAACGGTCATTGTGATAACAACGGTCGACGGAGTCGAAATCCGTTGGTAGTTCTCGAGGGTGTGTTGTTCCAGAAACAGTATGGAACGATGATGCCCATCATCCCAAGGTGTATCAGCCATGATGGACATGATCATCTCGTCAGTGGGAAAGATAACGTGAAAAGGATCAGGAGACAACTCCTTAAGAGAAGGTGTAGAAAGTGTTGCCGATTGAATCGCATGATAAGCAGACTCAACCGGACTTAACGACATGACGTCGCCAAAATGAGAATGATCTCCAGGATCAGGGACTATCCAAGGGTCAAAAGACATGGGAAGTTCATGAGGTACAATGGAGATCATATTAATCAAAGCAACTGACAGGCGTAGAATATCGGGTGGTGGTGGTATGGGAAAAGTACCCATTAATGAAGAGTCTTTTAAAAGACCGACTCCAACATTCTCGTAACTTGGCGGGGTTTTAGCTATGAACAGTACGTTCCCCGTGCGAGTATCGGAATTAAAAAAGGCAAGTTGATCAACAGTAACCACTCTTCCCTGGTGAGGAAATCGTAGGACACGGAAAAGTGTTGACACAACAACGCGCATAAAATCTACCCAGCTACGACCAAGAAGAAAATTATAATCTAAGGGAGCATCAAAAACTTCCACTTCAACTTGGACGGTCTTACCTTCTAGGGTGACAGGCAACGAGGAAAGAACGCTGTAAGGCTTAAAACTAGAGCCATTAAAGGCTTTCAGAGTATTTTGTGATTCCGTTAACGGAGGAGAGCCAATGGCTTTTTAACAAGTAAGAGACATTACACATGTAGAGGCCCCCTCATCAACAACTGTCCGACAGATGCTCTTGTCAGCGACAATAACTTGTATCTGAAAAGCAAGATGAGGAGGTAACCTTGGAACATGTTCTTCCAAGTCAAAGACTATCAAGTTTGAATCTATAGGATCGATTCCACCTATAGCTTTCAACAGAGCCCTTCGTTGTGCAGGACAAGACTAAAGGACTTCAAGGGCAGACATCGCTGAAGGTGCTTGGGCCAGATCTTCCACAATACTGTAGTTCTGGGCCGCACGAGCATGAGGATTGAAAGTCGACTTGTGAACAACACCTTTAGGGGGTCGTAGGTCTGTATCAAGACTCGATCATTTGAGATGAAGAGGACTGTTTGTAGGTGGATTTGGTGGAGAGGTTTGTACCAGATCAGGAGGTAAATCGTCAACCTTCTCCTTAGAAGGAGTATAGTCTTTAGCTCTAGTTGCAATTGCAACGTCATTCTTCTTAGAATCACCAGTGCACATCAAAACATATGATGTGGTGGAAGTAGAAGGTTGGTCGTGAATGACCAACGAGGCCTGTTGCTGAGACGGGAAAGGTTGAGACAAGACAGCCAGTGTATGTGGTTTCGGTGTTCCTTGAAGGAACTTAGAGACTTCGGCATGTCGAGGACAATCCTTTGTATAGTGATCGTCACTGCAGATAAGGCAAGGATACCATGGTTTGCGTTTATCCCGCTCTTCAACAGGAGCATTTGTAGTTTGTTCGGTTGGATTATTATTTTTACCCCCTTTATTCTTGCCTCTCCCTTTCTTTGATTTATTTTTACCGGTCGGTGTAGATTGAACAACGTTTACTTCCGAGGTTTTACCGGTGGGAGGAGAAGGAGACGGGGCATTCTGAACATTAGAAGAGGTGGGTTTAGGGGTTGTGGTTGAAACAGAATGTGAGTGGGTATGAGCAGTCCCAATCACACCATCAGCCGCATGCGAGGCAGTTGGAGCAGTAGAAGCGCTGGAAGTACCAGGATGAAGTAATTTGGGCAGTAAATCATAGAGTGTTCCCGTTTGCGAATAAACGAGATCAAGATACTAAGCTCGACTTATAGCCTGCTCCTCTGTAACCACACCACCCATAGCAATGTCTTTTCCAATTTCGTTCATGAAAGATTTCATAAACCACTCTGCCAGTAACTGATCAGGGAGTTCAAGCTTGATGAGACGTCGTCTACGTCTCCACTCATGTATATGACCTGAGATGTGAGTACCTTTCGTTTGTTTGAAAGATGTTAGGATCTCAGTCCCAGTATCGTAATAGATCGGTAACTGGTAATGCGTGAGAAAGGCCATGGCTAAGGTGTTGAAGTCAGAAAAGAAACCTCGTGGCAGTTCAATATACCACTTCGCAGCCGAACCGGTAAGGGTTCGTTGAAAAAGATGAAGACGAATGGAGTCATCCATCAGAGAGTTGGACGAACACCATAAGTGAAAAGTCATGACATGATTATTTGGGTCCTCTCCGGGCCTGCCATCGAATTTCAGAATATTCGATGGAAGTTTGGCAGGGATAGCATGCCATTGAGGAGAGTGACGAATAGGATCATTCAGGATCCTAGACAAATCTGGCAATTCCAAGGTAGCAAGAAACGACAACTGTCGGTTTACTTGTGGGTACTGGTGGCTTTGGGGTGGAAGCCCTGTCGACAAACCAGTAGGAGCATAAGCAGACTGTCCATAAAGGGAAGCTCCTGGCTGATTCGGTGGTGGGCGGATAGGATAATAACCCCAAGGATTATAACCTTGAGTCTGAGCAGGGACCTGGGGTGGAGTAGTCTGATTCAAACCCCAAATAGGATTAGTTACCCCTGGATAAGGTTGGCCAACTGTAGGGATAGCTTGTTGCCCCCCAACACTCCGAGGAAAATTTTGTAAAAGTTGAGTCCAATACTGGGCCAATTCAGGAGGTATATTTTGTCCAAAGGGTGAAGTTGGACCCCCTGCTATCGGTATAGTTCCACCCGGATGTTGTGTGCCAACCGTAGGTTGTGCAGTAACTGGGTTGTGTCCGGGAAAAGGAAAAGTAACCGTACCACCCTATCCACCAACGAGAATCTGCGTGTTGGGTGCAACAGTCAGAATAATGCCACTAGGATTAGTATTACCAGGAGGAAAAAGTGGGAGTGTTGGAATAAAACGAGGAACCTCATACCCAGGACCACCTGGAGAACTGACAGGGGTTTGTGGAGGTTTTGGATTAGGAGGATTCAACAGAGCATTCAGTGCATGGTAACCGGGTGGTAATGTCGGGATGACATCAGGTATTCTCTGGGTATTAATAGGAGGGAGAGTAGTTGCAGTAACCTCGGTTTGGACACTCGTAGTATTTGTGAGATGGGCCATATTGGAAGGAAGGACAAAACGGTAAGTGGTAGTCTCAGGTGTAGTCTCTATCTCTGGAGACACCGGAGGGTTGATGGCGTAAACAGGGGGTGACTCTGTATCGAAAAGAACCCTTCGGTAATTACCAGACCAAAAAGGATCTTGGCCCACTACACCGTGGGAAGGCCCAACAGTTGATTCAGAAGATGTAACACTAGTTTCTTCAAAAGGATTTAATCGTCTAGAAGGTCGTTCACCACAACGAACATGATAGTCTTCTATAGTATTGGTAATTCGAAAATCGTTTAGAGAATCAGTTCGTTCGACATGTGGAAGTGGTGTGGTGAAAACAGGAACGTCACTGGTTTCCCCTTGTGGTGAAGTAACCACAGGGACTTCAGTCTGATGGGGTGAACCCTCAGGTGTACCAGTAGGTTGAGGATCATCCAGATGCTCTGGAGATAATCCTTGCATTCTACAAGAATGCCACGGGGGAGCAATTGTAAACAAGTGACAAGTTCCGTGAGAAAAATCCTATGGTCAGCTTCGAGAAATAAACAACACTCACTAGTAAACAAAAAATAAGAGGCAAACACCAAGCAAACAATACCTTCTAATTTCGAAGCCACTAGTTGGTGATGAAATCCAACGTCACAAAAACGAGATGAGAAGGGGTGGGGCCAAGGTGGAAAAGTTACGTTGATGACCTGCTTAACAGACTTACGCCCTGGTGCAAGCTCCCACACATAATCATGGGTATACCCTCCAAGGAGCCCAAGTGAGTTTGATCAACGCCGATTCCAGGTACCGTGAAGACTTTCCCCTCCACAATCACCTTGGGTAAGAACCTAGAGAGATAGGCCACTAAGGTCACCACAAACAATAGTATAGCCTGGGGGAACAGTCGTCAGTCCGATCCACATGCAAGGGCAGGGTATCAAGCCCGAAACCAACTCAAAGGCTTCCACTCATAATTGTGGGTATACCTCGGAGTGATCCTCGTAATACGTGCAATCTCTACACCGATGTCAACAAAGAAGGGTTAGTAACTCTGCCAACACCAATGCGACCTAATGCTTAACCCTTGTGTTAGAAGGGCGTCCCAGGACAATATGCTGCCAATGGAATTTTACACTCCCTAACTCAAGATACTATTTTTTTTTTTTGAGCTTTTGGAGAGTGTGTCTCTCTTCCTACTCCAAAGCACTAGCCTAGCTAATATGTTGGTGTAAAGAGCCCTAGAAAAAGTTACTAGATTGATTTTAAGATTAC
>JZKD02S0234799.1:43015-58241 GCA_000966675.3 Picea glauca
TCAAAATTACTTAATGTGTGGTGGATGAGGCCATGAGAGAATGACCTAAAGGTGTCTCTAGTCCCCAAGTTCATCTTCTCCATATAAGATTGTGGTCCCTCACAAGTAGAAGTTTCATTCACTCTCCTGGTACTATTTGATAAGAATGCTTGAATAATAAGTTCTGATATGAAACTAGGATGTACAAGTTACCTATGGGAATCATTATGCAGACCTTAAAGATTTTGTAAATCCCCATAATATTTTAAAGATTAGGCTTATGAGCAACTATTAATATTAATAGTCAGAAATTTGTATGTAGTAAGAAGAAGAAATATCTTAAGTTGTTTTGGTTTTTGATGTTATATCACCAATATTATCTTCATCTCATTTCATTTATTTGAAAAGAAACATGAAGATATGTTGCATTTATTTAGAACTAGGTTAACTAACATGCAACTTTTACTCTATCCTATCTAAGAACAAGAAATTAAATTTCACGTGTAAGAATATTTCCAATGTAACCATGTGCGTAACATGTGTAGAAATACATTCATACTCAGGTTTGAAATATAAGCTTTATTGTATACCAGAATACGAAGAACCAACTGCTTTGATGATGATGTGGAGATTTCTTGAAGAAGAGAGTGGCACTTCAATATTGTTGTCGTTTGGAAAAAATGTTCAATGTAATGTTGATGTTCTTGGTTCACTTCCTCATTTAGACCACTCTGCATGTCTCCCTCTATCATTCCATGCAGATCATCTTCTTTTGGATGGTTTGTCTCTTGGATGCATACTGGATCTGGTGATATGCATGTCAAGAACAACTCGATCTCAGGTTCTAGCCGTTTCTCTCCATTGAATGATTCTTCAGTCTCCTCTACAGGTTGGAAAGGGTGATCAAAGGAGGCTTCTAGATCTTTTTATGGATGTAGCTTATGGAGATCTTGTTTTTCTATCACTTTTAGAGAGGTGGATATGTTATTGACTGCTTTCAATATTTGTTCTTTTTTCGAGGCAGAGATTGAGATCCCATTAGTTTCTAGGATGGAGAGAGTTCTTCCAAACTCTTGATCATGTTTGAGTCTTTGTTCCTAGTTTATGGGTCCTGTTTTAGACATGGATTAGTGTAGAGGGGGGTTCTTGTAGTGACCAAATTATTATTTTTTAAATCCTAGGGAAATAAAAAGAAGAAAACTAAAAGAAAATGCAAGCAAACCAATTATATACTTGATGTGCCACCATGCTACTAGGATATTCTTGTCACGAAGTTATGTGTTCACACAAGTTAGTTTCTCTTCTCATATATATATATATAAAATGGCTAATGCTAATAAAACACAAATTCTAACTACTAAAAGGAAGAGGACAACCTAATTTTGGAGTAACCCCACTAAAGTGGATGCGTGGGCTCTTCCCTCACGTAAAGCAAAAAGAAAGGGATGGAAAGGAAAAGAATGAATATGAGAAAAGAAAGTGGTTTTCTGTGTAATTGAGATATGAAGGCAACATTTAAACTCAATAACTAATACACAAAAAATAAGGAAGAGATGGCAGCGATCTTCTATTGTAGTTAAATGATTATAATGTATAATCAAATTAATGACTAAGGAGCGAATTGTGTGAGGAAATATGAGATGAATCTAGAAGAGAAAGGTGATATATACAGAAAATGGAACAACTCTGTTTTACACTATTTGGGACAACATAGAATAGGTGAATGGATAGTAGGTTTCGATGTCTGAGTAGGATGAAAAATCAATGGTGGAAAAGGATAGATGCAAAGAGCGGTTTGAATGATTAAATATATGAGAGTGAAGCATGGAAGCAAGGGAACATTGTCCACAATTAATTAAGCACAAAAACAGAGCATTGAAAGGATATGCTGAAATATAGGCACACATAAGTAATGGAAGGAGTACAGACTAGACTCAAAGCTTAAGAAGTGTAACAATGTACTTAATTGAGAAATGTGATTTGAGTGTAAATTCATCCATCTAATGAAACAACATAAAATTAACAAAACTTTAACTCAAATGATAACAAAACTAAAATTGACTTGTAATGAAATAAACACACAATGCAATGTTAATCTACCAAGAAAATATAATATAACAACACTAACTCATGCTGAGGGGCCCTTCCTAGGAGGTGAGTGTTGCTTGAATACAATCAGATCAAGCTAGAAGGATGCTCAATGTGGCAGCAACAATCAATTCTTCATTGATATCAAAAACTTTTTTTTTACATGGCTAACAACTCCTTAAGGCTTTCTCACAAGAATAAATCACTCCTTTACAAAATATTCATGAAACTAATGTCTCCTTCTCATATCCCTATGAGGCTTATTTATACATGAATAATCATTGAGGAGTGGATGAGACTGAATTCCAATGCTCATATTTCAAATATTACATTTTTAGATAAAATCCTCAAAAATCTGGGTTTTATTGCAATTTGGGCAGATTCAATTTAGTCCCCCACCCATATCTTCCAAACCAATTATTTCTAGTACCGGATTGACACAGTTGGTACTGGATTAGAACAACTGATGTCGGATTAGAACAATTAGTACCTGAATCTTTTAGCCAGGGGTTTATTACCAAATGAACATAGTCATGACTATGGGTACTGGATGAACACAATGGTAGTACTGGATGGAGCTAGTACCGGAATAGGTGCAATCTGGTACTAGATGAAGCTGGTACCGGAAGAGACAAAGAGCTGCTACTAGATGAACGCAAAGGTAGTACTGGATCATTGCAGAATATTGGATGAAATGGAGTCTAGGTACTGGATGAATTTTCAGGCACTGGTTGACTGTAGAACCTTCTGGTACTGGATGACTTGGAGTATCGGATGGCCTGCAATGCGGGTATCGGAACAGGAACAATACAGGTACAAGAACATGGACAGTGCACATACCAGAATCTGAATAGTACAGAACATGTTGCCTGGACATAGAAACATATGATTAAACCATCATCGACAAAAATGTTGTATAATCATCCTTTTAATCACTAAAAATATGAAAAACTATGTATTAACCACATAGGATGAATAACAAGAGATAATGGAGGTTTATGGTGTAATTAGTGATATATTATTGATGAAATGCAAGGAGAAGGTGTAATGATAAGTGTATTTGTATGATGGAAAGTATGACAAAACTGGAGCTCAACAATGATCTTGAGTAGTATGTGACCACAGTGGTGGAGGAACCCACGAATAATGTAGGAAGAGTGGCCTTCAGGAATAGTCAAGCAAAGGCCAAGTGAATCATCTTTGACTCATTCAAAGACAATATAATGCATGCAATGACTTTTTTAATGAATTTCATGGACTGTATGGATACCTTGATGAATCTGTATGAGAAACAATCTCCAATTCAGAAGAGGACACTTAAGCACAAGCTTAAATATTTGAAGATGGAGAAAGATGAATCAGTAACATCTTTCTATTCTGGGATAGCCTAGATTAGAGATAATATTTTGGTCATAGGGGTGACAATAGACGATGATGATTTAGTGCAGGCCATTTTTTACGGTCTTCCTTCTTCATGGGAGACCTTCTTATCTAGTGTAATAGGGAGAGAGATTCAACCCACATTTGAGAGGTTATGGCATGATTTCCTCCAGGAGGAGAGTCACACAAATACTAGGAGCTAGCCAATGAAATAAGAGAACTCAGCTTTAGCATCAAGATTCAAGGGAAAGAAGAAAGTAATTCTCCAGAAAGGCTCTCAGAGGAAGACAAACACAAAAGGTACATTCAAAGGAAAGAATATTGATACATCTAAGATTAAATGCTTTAGTTGTAATAAGTTGGTCCATTTTGCTAAATATTGTTGGTTTAGAAATAAATATCCAAGGAAAGGGAAACATCATGCCTCAACTGCTGAGAATGATGAATCCAAAAGAAATCAGAGAAGTGAACTTCTAATGAGAAAGAAAATACAAAAGAATATTACTTGGTTTCTGCCTTATCCAGTTTAGTTTTCAAAGGGTCGAAAATTTGGTTAGTAGACAGTGGTGCATAAGAGCACATGCCACGTTACAAAGATATCCTCTCAGATTTCGAGACAAAATCTTTTGCAGAGCATGTTGATATTGGGGATGAAAAATGTTACAAGATAGAGGGAGTAGGCTCTATCCCCTTTAGATTGGAATCTAGGACTAGACTTCATGTTGATGAGGTATTGTATATTCCAGGGCTCAAGAAGAATATACTATCAGTTGCAACCCTTGAGGACAAGGTATATTGGGTGATATTCAAGGATAGGAAGGCACTACTATGGGCTAAAGGTATCCACTTAAGTAAAAAAAAACCCATTGGAACTCGCAGTGGAGGACTATACATCGTTTCAGGACAATTAGTTTAGGCATTGGCTCATGATGCAACTAGCTCCAGCACATTGTGGCACACAATACTTGGACATATTCATTAAAAATCTCTTCTAGATCTACAAAACATGGTATGTTGCATGCCCTCTATTTCTCTTAGTAAAAACGAAATTTGTAAGGGATGCATGCTAGGTAAAAATATAAAGAAATCATTTCCTAGTAGTGACAATAGAGCTCAGAGCATCTTAGATCTGATTCATTTTGATGTATGTGGTCCCACGTCATCTCCCTCACTTAGTGGTTGTTTGTATTATGTCCTTTTTATTGATGATTACTAAATAAAATGTTGTATATATTTCATTAAAGCTAAAAGTGACACATTTCATAAATTAAAAGAGTATATAGCCTTTATTGAAAAGTAGACAGGGAAACACATCAAAATACTAAAGTATACTAGTTTCAAGTCTAGTTCTATTTTCAAACTAAAGTGTAATGCTGAGTTGTAACTGAATTCTCAAGTCTAGTTCTATTTTTGAACTAAAGTATACCAGTCTCAAGTCTAGTTCGAACTAAAATATGAAGTTGAGTTATGATTAAAGCATGGAAACACATTATTATTTCGAGTCTCTTCTCTTCTCCTCTTCAACCTATATAACCAAAGGTCGATCCCTCTTTTCAACACATGTTTGATATCCAGGTTAAGGGAGAAGAAATAGAGTATATCAGTGATAAAGAGACAACATACCAAAGAATCATATCAGTGATGTATACCAACAATAGAGGCTGCATATCAGAGGCATCTATCAACAACATATTAGTGATGTATTTCAACAATAGAGGCATCATATTAGAGGTGTATTTCAGTGAGGTCTCTTAGGTCTTTGTCAGGTCAGAGTCATCTTGGAAATCTTTTTAAGAGGATAACATTCATGGTCGATATTTGTAAGTGATCTTACATTTTTAATGCAATAAAAGAATATTGTTTGTTGGGGTTTTCCCCCATGTACAGAGTTTCCCTAGGGTATATGTGTTGTTGATGTGCATGCTTACTTATATACATATTTATTTCTATTCAGTTATGATTTGGTATTTTTGAAGTGTATTAAGTTGGAATCAAAATGTTGAAAAAAATAAAAGAATTAATTTGTATAAGAAATCAAGCTCATAATTTAACATGGTATTGAAGCTTAGGGTGTGTTAAACATGTTGAAGTGAAATAGTAGGTACACATAAATCCAAGATATCTTTATTAAGTTTCCAGTGTGAAGTCCATGGCATCCTCCATTTTAGTCAGGGCTGAGGATAGGCTCGAAGGAGCTACCAAATTCAATGTCTGGAAGCTCCAAGTAACAAATATCTTTCAAGAGCATGATCTTGAGCAGTATGTGACCAAAGTGGTGGAGGAAACTAGGAATAATGTAGGAAGAGTGGCCTTCAATAATAGTCAAAAAAAGGCCAAGTGAATCATCTTTGACTCAATCAAAGATAATATAATGCCTGCAATGACTTCGTTAATTACTTTCATGGACTGTATGGATACCTTGGTGAATCTGTATGAGAAACAGTCTCCAAGTCAGAAGAGGTCACTTAAGAAGAAGCTTAAGTATTTGAAGATGGAGAAATATGAATCAATAACATCTTTCTATTCCAGGATAACCTAGATTAGAGATCAACTTTTGGTCACAGGGGTGACAATGGACAATGATGATTTAGTGCAAGTCAGTTTTTACGGTCTTCCTTCTTCATGGGAGACCTTCTTATCCAATTTAATTGGGAGAGAGATTTGACCCACGTTTGAGAGGTTATGGAATGATTTCCGCAAGGAGGAGAGTCACACAACTATTAGGAGCGAGTTAATTAAATAAGAGCACTCAACTTTAGCATCAAGATTCAAGGGAAAGAAGAAAGGTACTTTCCAAAAAGGCTCTCAGAGGAAGCCAAAAACCAAAGGTAAATTCAAAGGAAAGAATATTGATACATCTAAGATTAAATGCTTTAGCTGTAATAAGTTGGGTCATTTTGCTAAAGATTGTTGGTTTAGAAATAAATATCCAAGGAAAGGGAAACATCATGCCTCAACTGCTAAGAATGATGAATCCAAAAGAAATCAAAGAAGTGGACTTCTAATGAGAAAGAAAATACAAAAGAATATTACTTGGTTTCTGCCTTATCCAGTTTATTTTTCACAGGGCTCAAAACTTGGTTAGTAGATAGTGGTGCATCAAAGAACATGACAGGTTACAAGGATATCCTCTTAGATTTTGAGACAAAATATTTTGCAGAGCATGTTGATATTGGGGATGAAAAATGTTACAAGATAGAGTGATTGGGATCTATCTCCTTTAGATTGGAATCTGGGACTAGAATTCATGTTGATGAAGTATTGTATGTTCCAGGGCTCAAGAATAATCTACTATCAGTTGCAACCCTTGAGGACAAGGGATATTGTGTGATCTTCAAGGATAGGAAGGCACTAATATGGGCTAAAGGTATCCACTTAAGTACAACATAACCCATTGGAACTCGCAGTGGAGGACTATACGTCGTTTCAGGATAGTCAGTTCATGCATTGGCTCATGATGCAACTAGCTCCAGCGAGTTGTGGCACATAATACTTGGACATCTTCATTGCAAATCTATTCTAGATCTACAGAACATGGTATGTTGCATGCCCTCTATTTATCTTATTAAAAATGAAATTTGCAAGGGATGCATGCTAGGTAAAAATATAAAGAAATCATTTCCTAGTAGTGACAATAGAGCTCAGGGCATCTTAGATCTGGTTCATTCTGATGTATGTGGTCCCATGTCATCTCCCTCACTTAGTGGTTGTTTGTATTATTTCATTTTTATTGATGATTACTAAATAAAATGTTGCATATATTTCCTTAAAGCTAAAAGTGACACATTTGATAACTTAAAAGAGTATAAAGTCTTTATTGAAAAGCAGACAGGGAAACACATCAGAATCCTTAGAACAGACAATGGAGGAGAGTTTGAATCTCTCTAGTTTGAGGATTTATGCAAGTCAGTAGGAATCAAGAGACAATTGACCGTGCCATATAACCCTCAGCAAAATGGATTTGTTGAGAGGAAAAAAAGGGCAATTTGTGAGGCAGTGAAAGAAATGATGTTTGACCAGGATCTGCCAAATTCTTTATGGGCAGAAGCTACCTCCATTGTTGTGTATATTTAGAACATGTGTCCACATGCTACCTTGAATGACAAGACTCTTGAAGAGGTCTTCTAAGGGATGAAACCTGAAGTAGGGCATCTAAGGATATTTGGGTGTCCTGTGTGTATTCATGTCCCTAAGGAAAAGAGGGAAAAGATGGAACCCTCAGGCAAGAAAGGGGTTTTTATGGGGTACAATGAGAAATCCAAGGCTTAAAATATTTATGTACCAGGTCATAGGAAAATAGAGATACGAAGATATGTGACCTTCCATGAGGAAGCCTCATTTAAGAAATCTAGAGAGTTTCGGCAGGAATCAGAAGCAATTCAACCAACTTCACCCTCTTATGAAAATGAAGAGTCAGATGATCATAGGGAGGAGCCTCATGAATGGCCAAGTAATGAGCCCTTAGAACCTGCTTAAGCATTAGAAATAAATCTTGAAGAACTTCTACCAAAAGGAAGCCAGGGTGGCTTAAAGAAATACTGTAGGAAGAAGAAAGGATAACTTCTCCCATAGGTACTTTCAGGGAACGGAAGAAGCCTCATAGGTTTGGAGGCTATGTTTCACTTATGAGAAACATTATTGATGATGAACCATATTCATTTGAAGAAGCAAATAAATTACAAGTATGGAAGGATGCCATGCTTGAGGAATACAGGTCTATTATAAAGAACAATGTTTGGGACATTGCGTCAAGGCCAAAAGTCAAATCAGTGGTTTCCTCCAAATGGATCTATAATTTCAAACATGCAGTTGATGGAAGTGTGGAAAAGTTCAAAGAAATATTTGTAGCTAGAGGCTTCACTCAGAAATAAGGAATCGACTTACGAAGAGACTTTTCCCCCTGTTCGGTGGGCGGAAAATCGCACCAGATTCTCCATAAGCTTCTTGTAAACAAGAAGCAACAATGTTCTTTGAATATGAATGACAGGAAAAACAAGACATAAAAAACGACAACAATCTTATAATTTACAAATCATCACAGTTAGATAAATCCCTGTGCAAAGATTTGTACAGAACAGTTCAATTAACGAAGAAAAAAAACCTGTATTCATTAAATTGAAACAGAGTAATTGTTGTACTAAAACTGAGATACATAAGAAATGGACAGAATTTAAATCACCATGCATTAACCTGTAACACGTCTCGATATCTAAAGTAGTCAATAACTTGATCACAAATTAAAATGCACAAAACCTGAACGAAAGTATGATAAATTGAAAGCTAAATCTATTATAAAAGATCCATTTCCATTCGAGATTGTATCATCATAAATCCATAGTCTTGGTTCTCCCAACAGTGATGGGTTCTTTACAAAAATTAATGAGTATATAAAGGCCACAGGGTAAAACATCCATGTGGCAATTATAAAAAACTATTTGAAAAAATCTGGGAACAATCTCCCAAATCTCTATTTCTGCCTAAGACTAACAACTTGAAACAAAACTATATAACAAAAAACATGTTCTGAACTGCCACAACATGTCCGATTTCCCATTGCAATTCGTATGTACCTGTAGGTGGACAAGAATAAACAATTTTAGACAATGTTCAGTTGTAAAATCATAAAAAAATCCAACTTTTATGACTAGCTAACAGAATCAAACGATTCTGTAGCTGGTCATATTTGCAAACAGAGTTTTATTGCATCAATGCTATCACAACAGAACTAGATACGATTTACCAACAAAATCGTTTTTTCTAATTCAAAAACAAACCAAATCGTTTATGAATCAATTCAAAACTAATGAAATCGTATTCAAACAAAACAGAGCTATATTCGATTTAGCAAACAAATCTTTTGATACTAATTCCACACAAACACAATCGTTTATGCCAATTCTAAACTAACAAAATCGTTTTTGAATCAATACAGCCAAAACATAACTATATTTGTTTTGAGCCAACAAAATCACTTATTCTAATTTAAGAAAGACAGAATCATGCTAAAATTTAAACAAATCATACCAGTCATTGTATAATCAAATCGAATCATGATGGTTGTAGATGATTACACGTTTTTTTTTCTTAAAAATCACATGTCCTGTAGATGTAGAAATTTGCTGGCAGACTGGTTGAATACCCTTTGAATTGATCAAGGGTTCAACATGGGGAAAGGATGCATGGCTGGACGAGTGAGAGAGGTGTTGTGGCCTAGGTCTGGAGAAGCAATAAACATTCCAGCAAATGCACACACACCCAAAATGCACCTTACAACCACGGAGAGGATCTGAAATTTGACCTGTAAAAGACGAGCTATATCTCTGTAATAACCCAATTTCTGAGGAAATATATTGCGTTGAAGGTAAAGGGGATAATTTCAGTTCTGGGTTTTCAAGGGTTCGATCTGATTCAACACTGTTTTCCCAAAATAGCCCATGCAAAAACGTGTCTCTGGGAGGAAATTACGTGGTTAGCCTAAGCAGTCTCCTCTGGCATCATCAAATAGTAACAGACTCTGAACACCATGGGGTTAAATTCGCCCTACAGGAGTCATAGGAGAAAGCACACAGTCAACAGGGTGAACGGTGAGGGGTTTGGTAGGCTAGGCACAGGACCAAACGCTCACAGGTTTCTCAAAACCAGTAGAGGTAGCCCGAGGTGCAAGGCAAACATTTAATGCTTATCCATGTGAGGGTTTGAAAGAGTAAGTTGAAACCATGCAAAACTATCATGTTGTCATGTACAATCGATGGTAATTCAAATCATTCACATCACAACCAAACGGATTAATCACCTACTCATCGAAATCCATGACATACATAACCAAAACATTATGACCAAATACCCAATTACTATTTGAAAACCATAGTGTTCATAACCAACAATTGGTCTGTATGTCAAATTAACAATAGTATGTGTATGATTCAAAGAAACCACTACATCGACCATTGCACCATGGGTTTAATCAAAGACACAAAAAATCATTGCACCATGAATTTATAAAATGAAGTCACATTAACAAAAATGCAAAGTGAGTAAAGGTTTGGTGTCTTGCCAACTGTGTGACCATTATTGAGTTAGAAGTGGGATAACCACATAAAAAAGAGTAACCATAATAATCCAGTGACAATTTTAATGCCATCGACATGACTTCGAACTTAAGGTTTTCACGTTTGCAGTCGTGAAAACAAAAACAAAAGGCAGGTGTGTGAATGCGCAAAATAATCATGAGAATCAAGGGTTCCAAAACTCTCGTGTAGGCAGCTTATAAGAAAAAGATAAAAATGTGAAATGGCTGCCAACAGGTATGTTTTATAAGGTTTGAGACCAAAGAATATATTTTATAAGGTATTTTTGTAGGGAGAGATAATGCAACTGTTGGATCCTTTAGAGTTAAAATGATGGATAGCAGAAAAGATGAGATAATCAATTATGGCAAAGAAGCATTTAAGAATTTCTTAATCATAACATCAGAAGACAAACACTTAGATCTTTAAAAGCTAGAAACATAGTATACACGGATAAATTCTACAACTTTAACTTCTTTTAAATGATCAGATATAGAAAACATAGATGATAATGAAGAAACAAAAATCCATTCAATGAAGAGCAGTAAACATCACCAACAATTAACACACGTGAATCCTATGAAATGTCCTTTTTATTATTGGTAGGTCTCTGAGAAAAATCAGAGTGCTCATAGCTTACTTGGGCATACAAATCAACCCTCAATACTTCGAAATTTGAAGTATATATAGAAAATATTACAATCGATCATGTCACTAATGATCAGGACGTGGAAAAATCTCATGCTAACTAACTAGATAACCTAATAGAAAATTGTAGGAATTGCTTATGATCTGTCGAATTCTCCATGCTGATTTTGGGTGACATTGTTGGTAAGTCATCAACTTGAATTTAAATGTTCTACATACTAACTTGTATGTCCACCTCATCTTTTACTCGATCAATTTGCAAAACTCTTCCCATCTTTGTTGATTAGGGATGGTGACTTTTAGTAGCCTGTGGTATATTTCATCCATCTCGGTATATCTGGAAAAAGTCGGCTTGGTGATAAAAATGTACTTGATTTCATATTGGATATTGAGATCCAATTGTAGATTTTATAGGAATGCCTTGCCTATTATGCTTCCATGTATCCATGAGAATTTGCAGCTTTCCTTTTCCACCATGGCAATCTTTTTCTTGTAGTCGGAAAGTGTCATCAACTTGTCATTTAGAACTAGTAAACCAGGAAAACCTTTCTTCTGTGAGGCATCGATATTGCTGAAGAATATTTGAACTTCGATATCCATGATTTGGGATTTCTCCTCCAGTTGCAACATCAATCCTCTTTTGGTCAGAACTCTCTTGAACTCGAGGATAGTCTCCATCCTATCCTCAATATTCAGGTTTTCCATCTCTTCTTTAGTTTTTGAATTGAGAAACCTGATGATTTCATTTGCTTCTATGGGCATTTCTCCCAACTCTCCCTTGATCATGTCGATGGCCTGCTTTCTCCTTAACACCAATTCATGTTGCTCGAACATGATTTTCACCATGGACCAGATTTCATTTATGGATTTTGAGATATCCATCCAAATCTTCTCTTTGGCTTCTTCTAATGTTTTGCCCACAACTGTCTGCTTCTGTAGCTGTTAAATATCCTGCTTCAGTTTTTCTGATATGTGTCTCTCTGTATTGTAACTGGATTGGAAAGAAGCTTTTAGCTTCTGGAGATTCTCTATATCCTATTCTAATATTTTGATTTCTATTCCTTGTAAAGTCATATTCTCCATTGATGTTGCTAAATATTTAGATGTCCCTGGAACTGTAACTGGGGCAGCTAATGAAAGTTATGTAGTTGTGGTTGTTGATGTTGTTGTTGTAATAACTCCTGTGAGGGGAACTGCGCTCCGTCGGATGACTTCCAAAAGTGTTTCATTTTCCTTCTCCTTTACTAACCTGTTCAACTTTGCTTCCATATATTTTATTTGTGCATTCTGTTCCATGATCAAATTTATCATCTCCTCCTTCTCACCTTCTGTCTCAACCATCTATTTTGCTTGTGAGTCTTCTATAGCTGTATTTTTAGTTGCTTCCTCGGAGATGCTATGTCAGCATTCTTTTTCTTGAGCATCTCCTCAACTACTTTCACATTGGAGGGGTCATACCCAATTTTGAGCACTAATTATTCTAAAGACTTAATCCTATTATCCTTTGCAAAAGATGACACCTTCTCCAGTTTTAATTGATCCTGAACATTGTTTAGAGAAACCTGCAATTTTGTAGGAGTAGCGGAATCATTGGTCAATGTTGATAAAACCATTTCTCTAGTCTTCTTGTGCAGATCCATCTGGTCAGCTGGATGTATAGACCTAGAATCAAATTCAAGTCTTGATATTTTGCAGTCAGTGATTTCCACTGGATGAAGTACTTGTGCCTGCAGAAATACAATGTACATTCTCACCTTCTCTATGTAGAAAGAAAAGAGCAGTCTATGTTGTGTTCTTGATGTTTGTTTCCAGAATTAAGCATAATTTTTTCTAGCCAACCTCTCATTTTTCTTCTTAATCATATTGTATTTTTCAAAAATACTCAACTTTGCATCCCCTTGAGTTGGATGGTTGATCAATGAAGTGTCATTCTGCTTCTTGGATGAAGAAGCAGACATCATCTGTTGGCTTCCTAGAAATAGGAGGTGAGTGATCTCCTTGCATAATTGTAGTGGACTGGGTCTCTTCTTCACCAAATCTACTAGTTGTATGATTGGTTTTTGGCCTTTTCTTGTATACCTGGAAATCCTCAATTGACACTTCAGTGATTGAAAGGGAGATATCATTTCTGGGTCTTTTCTCCTTTGGTACCTGTGGAGTAGTGGTTTGTGAAATAATGGTTGGAGGAGATTATTGTTCTGCTTCTTCCAGAGTGTTCACCTCCCACTCTGTTTGGGTCATAAACTTCTTGATCTTTGGTTTGGGCACATGAGCATATGGGGAACTTTTATTCCTGAATCTCATTTCTACAATAACCCCACATGGATCATAGTGCCAAAGGAAACTGATGTAAAATTTCATCTCCTTTAGTAGTTTGTTTGGCTTTTCCCCGACAACTCAACTGTTACAAATAAAGGATCCTATCTTCCCTTCAATTCTCAGTTCTTGTTTCTTCTTCAAAGATACAAAATGTATATCATATGAATTGATCATTTTCCTAAAGTACTCGAAGGTGAATATTCTAACAGGAAATTATTTGGGAAGCTTATAGGAAGCTAACTCACATCCATATACTCTGATCTCTGTGTGATTCTGATAAAAATACCAATCTCCCGTCTTGGCGAGGTACGAGAGGTGTAAAATTATTTGGATCTCTTCATTTATACTCTTCTCTTTCCTACCATTAAGCATACTCACCACTGGGTGGTAAAACTTCTCTATGAATTACTCGAAACTGAACTCTGTTGAGTTCCTTCTCAGTAATGAAGTCGAAGAGGTGACAGGTTATGGCTTGCCATCCTGGTCCAACTTCTACATGGGGAAAAGTAACTTATTTGCTTGATAGAACATGAACATGTATTCCAGTACTGAGGATTACCGAAACATGCCTTCTGTGGGAAACTTGAACAACTGATCGTGAATATTATCGGCCAAGAAAACATTGTAGTCGAACTGCACTATGGGGCTTCCCTCGGTGGAAAATATAGATAGGTAACCCAATATTGGTTCATCTACCCATTCATATGAGTAGTATCTAAGTAGGTTGTAGAGGGAAAAAATGATTTGATTTCCTTTTACTGAGAAAATTGATGATCGATAGGGGGATTGGTTTTGGGTATTGGGGAGTTCTCAAGGAAGAATAGTTTGAAGATCTATTCTCTCTGCGGAAAACAAAACTTCTGATACATGTCGGTTAGTACCTCAAGAGTTAACGAAGAGAAGGCTTTGGCTCTGGTTATTTCCAACCTCTGGTCAATGGCTTCAGATGTGATAGTGAACAAGGTCTCTCCAGAGGATGATACGATAGTTCTCTAGTTGGGAAGGTAATGTGCCTGGCACTTGAGGGAGAATTCAGGGAAATGGTGAATATGTGGAAACATGTACAGTGGAAGATTGGACTCCCAGAGTCCAATATCATCACTCTAGTCTAGGAAAATGTCTCTGAGCCATGAATATAGCTCAGCGAAATCGAAATGACATCTTGGCTTGAAGATGAGGTAGTCTTTTTCAGCCAGAGGGATCCGGTCGAGATCGATGGAGGCGATAAGAAATGATTTTCCTCGATTTTTGATTGTTTGTACTTTCACGCCATCACTTCAACAGGTACCTACAATTTGAAACAAGAAATGCTAGCTGGTAATGGCTATGGCTGGGTCACTGACTGAAACGGTGTGGAAAATGAGATTCTTCTATGAAGAGAGTGTGAGAAGTGCGAGAATGGTGGAGGAATGTTATTAGATTTGGGCGAACGGGTATCTATTGGGCGCGGGGGACAGGTCAACAAGCTAACGGATATGTTATCTTGTATTAATTTGCCAACGGATATCTAGGAATGAGGCGACGAGCTAGTGATGGGTTAAGGGTGTGTGAGGGTTACATGGAGGGTAATGAGTGGGGGAAAATGACATGTGGCTGGTAAATGGCAGATGATGTACATTGACAAAGTAATGGGATATGACTAGTGATAAGTGGTAGTGGAGTGTGACATCATGAGACAACGAGGAAGTGGAGTATGATGTCATGAGGGGGCGGTGGTATAGAAAATCTGGTATGGTGGTATATCA
>JZKD02S0234799.1:58271-68955 GCA_000966675.3 Picea glauca
GGGGGTCTGACATCATGGATTTATGCTATGTTACGATGGGGCCCACCTGGAAATACCACCATATTGGACCCCTCCCACCATTAAATATAGAACGGTCGAGGGGGACCAGAATTTCTTGTTAGTCATAGATCTAAGCGCCATTAGATCAAATATAGATCTATGCACCCTCTTTAATCTCCATATCACCCCCCCTCCTCCCCCCGCACCATTAAAGATAGAACGGTTGGGGGGTCCATAATTTCTTGTCAATCGTAGATCTAAGCGCCATTAGATCAATCGTAGATCTATGTGCACTCTTTAATTTCTGGGCGTGAATCAAAACACGCAGTGAAAACTTAGGATATTTCTCTTTTGTGGGTTTCTTGCACCGCTTCCCTTGCATTTTGTCACCATGGGGTTAATAAACACACTTCAAACATCAAAATCATGAATTTTCATTGAACATCATGCATGTTTTATTGAAGGAAAAACTATATAGCCTATGTCCTATCCTATCTACCTACACATTTAACATAGATTAGATTGTTGAGCCAAGAAATTCCTCTACCCTGGGGCTATTTGACCAAGTTTAAACAGTTTGATCAAATTTACTCACTAACTAACCTATCTAGTTGTCTAAGATTAAATAGTTTAGCCAAGCCTTATTCACTAAACCTATGAACATAAATTGAAAAAGACTTGACCATGTTTAAACTGTATGGATCAAGTCAATATTATTGCATGGGGATTTATCCATTTTATTTTATGCCCTCGTTTATTCTTTTTCTTTTCTTTTTCTTTTCTTTCTTTTTTCTTTTCTTTATTTTTTCTTTCTTTTTGAAAATAATTTGCAAAAAATGAAATATTATTTACAACCAAACTACATCAAGAGTAAAAATTTCTAGTCACCAGTTTATCCTATGAAATATAGGGTTATAACAGTCATGATGAGAAAATCTGAGAAACCACAAAATGTAGTCGACCTTTGGTTTCAATTATTTTCTGATATTCTTAGGAATGACCAATTGAAAGAAAATTTGTGCAATGCACTGTACCTAGTCCTAGGGAATGAAGAATCTATAGAAACAACAATAAGGACTAATCTTCCTGAGAAGAATACTCAGAGAGTGCAGAGAAGGAAAGTACAAATTGGAAAAGAGTTTAGATTAGTAGCCCAGCTAGATGATTTTGAGATTAAGGATGTTATGTTAGATATAGGATCTGATGTTAACATACTGCCTAAAATGACTTCGAAAGCCTTAGGAAAACCCTAGTTGACATATTCCCCAATCCAGCTAAGGATGTCCAATCAGTATTTCATTTTCCCAATAGGAAGACTGGAGAATGTGGAAATAGATGTTGTGAGAGTGAAGAATGTAGCTTATTTTGAGGTGAACGAAATCATGGAGGATAAGAACCCTCATCCTACACTAATTGGTATTTATTGGGCCTATGAAAACTATGCGGTGATTGACCAAAAGAAAGACACTATGACATTTGAGGCAGACAAAATAAAAGTAGTTCAACCCTTGGATCTATATGTAGGCCCTCGATACATGGATCCAATGGACAACAACATGGAGGGAGAAGAATATGATTAGTTGTAAACTGTAACAATGGGAACAAGAGAATGTTACATAAATCCTATTGTTGATGGATCGGTAAGTTGGAGGAGCATACAATCAGCGGATGAAGATTTAGAACTAGAATTTGATAGTTGGTAGCAAGTCTCATATGAAATATTTTCAAGAGTATGTGCAATTTTCAGGGCAATTAGATGGGATAGACCGAGTTTAGAGAACACCCAATATATGATCCTACCTCAGGACTTGAAATTTTGGTGGTCAACATGGAAGAAAACCTAGTGGAGGATCAAAGGATCTCAGTGTTGGATTAATCCCTCCACTCGAAAATTGGGATGACGTGAAGAAGGCTATCGAATATAGATTTCAAGAAAAGGAGTAGTTAGAACCAGAGATGCGGATGGATTTCCAAGTTGTGAAACTGTTCAATGAACATTCTGATCCTAAAACACATATTGAACAATGTGTGACTTAGTGGAAAGTTGTGGAAATACCATCTTGATTCTGGGTTCAAGTATTTCCCCATTCACTAGGCCCCATTCTAAAATCGTGGTTCATTCAGGAAGAAACCAAAAGAAATAACAATGACTGGAAAACGTTGGAAGATCATTTTTGCAAGGAATTCTCATTTACAGGTAAGTACCATGAGCTTGAAGTAGTCTTGCAAAGAATTAAAGAATTCATTTCTACAAACACTAGTAAACAAAAATTACACCTAGTGGTATGCACAAGGCATAGTCAATAACTTCAGTATAATCTTCCCCTAAAATTGGACAAGAGACCTATAGAATGCTATAAGGTTGAGAAGGATTTGGAAAACCCGGATGGGTTAGAAGATTTGAGAAACTTAGCCATTAAGGAGATAGAAGGGAGTAGATAAATTTAGAAAATCATACCCAGTCAGACGGATGGTTCTTATAATCACCCATTGAAGTTGCACAAAGTCAATATAGAGACCACAGAGAAACCTAAGATAGCTAAGGTGGGATATTACTTGGATGAGAAAACTAGCTAAGAAATACGTAGCTTGTTGCGAGAGTATGGGGATTTGTTCCCAAAGACATTTTCAAAGTTAAAAGGGATTAAAGGAGCTATGGGAGAGATGAAAATTGAATTAAAACCAAGATCAAAGCCCATGAGGAATAGACCATATCACCTTAACCCCAGTGTCAAAGAGAAGGTTAAGAGAGAAATAGACAAGATGCTGGAAGCTGGATTTTTTTTTTGTGGTAGAAGAAGCATAATGAGTTAGCCCAATAGTCGCCGAGAGAAAAAAAGTCACAGAGGACATTAGGGTCTATGTAGACTACAAAAGTATTAACTCTTCCTGTGTGCATGACCCTTTCCCAACACCTTTTACTGATGAGGCACTAGAACAGGTTGCGGAAAATAATCTTACTCATTCATAGATGAATTTTCATGGTATCACCAAGTAAGGATTCTAAAGATGACAAAAAGAAGACCACATTCATAACAGAGGGGGGTGATTTACATACAATGTGATTCCATTCGGCCTAAAGAATGCCCCTGCTGTTTTTTCTAGGATTGTAATAGCAACTTTCTGAGACTTTATTCACAAGTTTATAGAAGTTTATATGGATGATTGGATAGTATATAGTCCGCTCAAGGAAAATTTAGCGCTACTACGTCTAATGTTTGACAGATGCAGAGAATTGTAGATATTGTTGAACCTCATAAAGTCTATCTTCTCTGTACCACGTGGAAATTTGTTTGGCCACATAGTATGCCGAGGGGGAGTACTGGTAGACCCAACCTAAGTTGTGGTTATTGTGAACATGCAACCACCTACGAGTGCTAAGTATTTGTGCTCCACATTGGGGCACACAGGGTACTATCACAGGTTTATCAGAAGATATGAAAATATCACTACACCTCTGCAAAATCTACTAATCAAGGCCGAAGTGTTCCAATGGACCCTAGAATGTGATAAAGCATTCGAGATCCTAAAGGAGAAGCTCAACAAAACACCTATTTTGATATTTCCAAACTGGGAAAATGAATTTCACATGCACGTAGATGCATCAGGTATTTCCTTGGGAGACATCTTAGCACAACCAGGAGATGGATCCATGGATCATCCTATCTATTTTTCTAGCAAGAATTTGTCACGATCTGAGTACAACTATACAATGATAGAAAGGGAGGGTTTAGCGATGATTTATGCTTTGAAAAAGTTTAAACATTATCTATTAGGTTCTCATTTTAAGTTCTTTACTAATCATTCTACATTAAAATATCTAGTTAAAAAACATGTGTTGGAAGGGAGAATTTGTCGATGGTTGCTATTGTTTTAGGAATTTTCTTTTGAAGTGATAATTAAACCTGGAAGATGTAACGTAGGGCTTGATCAATATTAGAGTCAGGGGAAAGTGGTAGAGAAGTCGATGACCATCTCCCAGATGTAGACATGTTCCGGGTTGAGGCCATACCAGAATAAATGGAAGAAATAACAGTCTTCTTAAGTATAGCGTCTTGCCCATAAACTGCTTCTAGGTTCATTTTTTAAAATATTATCACTCAGTTTGGATGTCCTAGGAGTTTGATCGGTGATCAAGGATCTCATTTTATCAGTAGTACAATAACAAATATTACAACAGAGTTCTCGATCCAACATCATAAAAGTAGTCCCTACCATCCACAAGCCAATGGAACAGTGGAAGTGTTTAACAAGATTTTGGAGAGAGGATTAACAAAGGTCTATTGTGCAAACAAATAAGACTAGGATGACAGAGTTCCATCAGTTTTATGGGATTACAGGACAACCACAAAGAAACTCCACAAGTACACTCCATTTCAGCTAGTTTATGGGAAAAAGGCTATGGTACCTACATAATTCATTACTCCAAGTTTGTGTATTACACATATTACACACATGTTAGAGGATGAATCAAATGTGCAGAGGCTCATGGACTTACAAGAACTTGAAGAGACCAGGTTTCTAAAATGCTTCCATCAGACAGTTGAGAAAGCAAGGAAGAAATATTGGCATGACAGACATATTAAGACAAAAGTATTTGTGCAAGGAGATAAGGTCATAATTTATAACAACCCATACAAGAAACATACAGGAAAGTTGTGCATGCATTGGTTGGGACAATTTTGTTGGGCCCCAACAACTCCCCCTAAATTTTTACAAAATTTAAAGGGCCCCCATTAGAATATTCATATTTATAATGAGCTACAGAATCAACCTTTTCAAATAGTTCCATACCTTGGATTGAATTGAGAAAAACTTAAGGCATTCACTATAGTATGAGACATTCATTACAAGAGTATATGTAAAAATTTAGAAACAAGCATAGAAATCTCAATTTAAACAAAAACATTAATTTTTATCAACTGATTACTTTCGTTTAAATTATGATTATGTGTTCATTATTTTGCTCATTGGCAAGTTTGACTATTTTGAATAATGGGTTCAATACTTCATCAAATAGTATCTTGGTTGGTTTCTCATTTTCACTAAATCATTTGGTGGGATTAATTAATTAATTTTTTTTTTCATTTTGCATCTCATATCAAAATAAAAATAAATAATAAAAAAGAATTATCTATCATTTGTTTGATTTTGTGAAAACCCAAGACTAATATTTTTTTCCTCTCCATCAACTTGAAGCTTTTAGAATTTTAAGATCATATTTGAAAGGAAACTATAAACAATGTTTGTTTAGAACTTATAGTTAGTTTAAATTCATTTTAATTTTATTGTTATAGATTTTGTTTTATTCACAATTTTTAGGTTATTAATTTAGGTTTCTTTTTGTTTCACAGGTTTCTATTATCAGTTATTCCGTACTGATCTGATCATGGTTTGATTTTATTATCTAAATAAGTTCAAGATGATTGATCCAAAAATAATATTGGATTGCTACAAATAAATTTATGAGCAACAACAAATAAAATTTGGAAATGCATCACGAACAGACAGACAATTTTGCGGGATGGATTGTAGCCAAACCGTGAGGAATCTGAAGGAACGGTTGAAATTTTATCTCCAAAATGGACTCATTTAGCTTAAACGGGGGAATTTTCCCCAACAAATGCATGATTTGAGAGATATTTGTGTCTCTTTATGAGACAAATTTTAGGTGGCAGGAATTATTAGGGATGCCCAGACTATTCATTCATGGTATAAATATATGAGAAAGTTCAGAGCCAAGGATCCAAGAATTTGAGAGGAGGATTTTTATCCTTTCTCTTTTGTATATTATTTATTTTGTAAACTTTTTTATTTTCAAATGGAGTAACTGATGGTTGGAATTTTGGGAGAATGGACGAGTATTTTCAAATAAGATTATGAAATTCCATATTTCTTACTGGCTTTTGTCCTGTGAGTAAAATGGTATTATTTTCATTATAATATCTTCATATTATTTGAATAATTGATTATGCATTGATTTAAATTAGTTTTTGTCTATTTTATCAATACATGGTTAATCACTATCATTTATATATTATTTTTTTCAATCTTTAAGAGTCAATTATCCCAAAAGTTCTTCGTGGAACATATGATGAACATATTTTGTTGAAATTATATGAGAAAGTAGATTACTCTTTGAATTTCATCCCGTGTAGACTTTGCAGTGTTTTTTCATTGTCTTCTGATGTAATTTCTTGACGTGAAATGTTATCTGTGTCAAATTAGCTTTAGTCATTTCTGCACATAATATTTTATATCATGCTTTTCTTTATGTTGTTGATTATCTTTTGGTTCAGTTTATATCTGTGACTAATCATCTATTCAAGTATTTTGAGTCTACATCTGGTGCTAGATAGATGGTAAAACCACTCATGAGAATTGAAATTTATTTCATTTTCAGTTATTGGACATTTCAAGGTCACAAGATATATAATTATTTGTCTTTCTATCGATATAAACGTGCTCTAGAATATGAAACACCTCCTTGAATTTCTTCAGCAAGTATTATGCTTGTTTTTGTCATAGGTTTACACTTGACACAAGTTAAGAGGATCTCATACAAATACAGAGAGATGAATTTAGCTTAGTATTGTTGACTAGTGAGAGGTTAGTAGGTGCATTTATTTCTTTTGTCAGATTTGTTTATATATGAATGAGATGATGATTGTATTAATTAGATTTGATTGTTTCTGTATCATTGTTTCAATTGTATTTGCTTAATATTTATTACTTTATAATATTTAAACATTCAAAAAGAAAACAAAAGATTTTTGTCCTCTCTTTATCTTGTTTACAAGCATATCATTATGAACATTCGTTTTCACAACATTTCAAGTAAACCTTGTAAACTGTATATAGATTGTTTATAATCATTTGTATATTCACATTTCTTTTTAATAAACATTAGTAAGTAATATATCATTTGTTAGAATCATAGTGATCCAGAATCAGATCTAGGAGCCTGACAGGGCTCAAAAAGGCTAAAAAATGAAAGTGCTCGGAATCCGATGAAACTAACACCATTGCGTTCGTCTCGTATTCCTGATTTCGACCATATATTTACTTCATCAAATGGGCTTCTTATGCGAAAGATATCCCATTCTGTCCGAAAACCCAAACAGACAAAAAAATGGGTGACTGTACAGTCTGTACAGTGCCACGTGTCAGGCTGATTGTACAGGACGTACAACTGACGTGGTAGCTTCTGGTGATGACACATGGTAGGTGATGGAGCATATGACAGGTACAGTTGGACTAGTCAGAGGGTGACACATGTCACCCTTGTAAGGGTGACATGTGGCAAAGGCTGACATGGCATGGATGATGTCAGCAGGATGATTGGGTAGGTATGGTGATAGATGGCAGGGTACATGGCAGGCAGGTGGATGAATCAGCGCTCGACAAGTGGCATCATTCTCGATGAATGGAGAGGTTCCACATGGCCCAGTCATGGGATGCCACATGGCACCTCGTGGTTGGCCCTCCGATTTATGCGAAATAGGTTGGAATCCACGGGAATCGAACCCCCAACCTCCCATAGCGTATGGATTGACAGGGCCAGGCTAGCCAACCCACCCTCAATTGGTTCTTAACAGCTATACAACAAACAATATATTTTAATTAAATCAAACTTTTGGTCGGAGGTGGAAAGGGCTAGGGCTTAGCCCCAGTCCATGGTTTCGACCGTGGTCACCCATACACCCGAGGGCGTGGCACCAGATTGTGTGGGAGTTGGAAGATAGGGACCAACCCATGGATCTTGGCAGATCCCATGTGACCCAGACCTAATCTGAATAGGGCGCGAGGGGTTATATATTGATAGCCCATGGACCTATGCCTTTGCCCGAAGACCAGGAGCCTGGACAGGGTTCTAGCGCGTAACGGATGGAGTGCCTGGCCACATGGCCATCCACCATATGACCAAGGGTGCGCAATCTTGGGGGTTGTACCCAAATATTCATGAAAAGTGGTTTTTATTATATATTTGTTGATTTTTATTTGATTTTAGCCTGTTATTAATGGATTTTGGTCATTTTTGGGAGATACTGGGTATTTTTGGAGGCCAAATTTTGAGAGGAAGTTGGGGATGGATAACCAACTTCATATCTATAAAAACCAGGCCTATTTGAGGCCATGGAGGATAGTCAGAGAAGAGTTATGCTGAAGGGAAGCCAAGCCAAAGCCATTTTTATGCAGGGAAGCTGTTGAGGAGCAGATGCTTGTGGGCCATTTCTGGGAGCTCCAGACATTCGTTCCGCGTGCCGTTTTCTTTGTTGGGTTCTAGATATCTGAAAGAACATGACCAGATTATTCTTGTATCCAATTGGCACTACTGCGATGTACTTTTGAGCTTTTGAATAGAAATAAAGAAGCCTCCCCCACAAAGACATAGGCCCGGAGACATAGGCAATGTTGTGCCGAACTCTATTATCAATCCTCTTGTTATGGTTTGTTGTTTATCACTTCATTTCAGATCTGCGTATATGTATATGGCTGTCATAATTCCTCTTATTTTCTCATTCTTTCATTAAGCTTCTCAAATGGTTAATTAACACATGCAATTAAAAACTCAACCATAGTCATTAAAAGATCTTGACGGATCAAGTGGTATCAGAGCTAGTTGAAATTTGGATTTGAGTTTTGCATGTTAACCAGGGAAAATATACAGCGTGGTGAAGGCGATCTTGTTGCAAAGAATCCATTAATTGGATTGATAAAGAGAGCTTCTCACAGCAAGAAGATGGCATTGGAAGAAGGGCTTTCTCAGGATGAGAAAGAGTTCCAGAAAACATTCCTTGCTATGTTGGAGATGGTGAAAGTTTTGTACGAAGATTACTTGGAACGAAAGAGACCAGTTTTGGGTGAATCTTCAAAGGGAAAAAGTGAAGAGGAAGAGGATCATCCTTAGATTCCTCCTTCACCTCCATCATCACCTCCTTCTTCTCCTTCTTCTTCAAGTTCAAGTTCTAAATCTAATGGAAAGAAACATGTTCATAAGCATAAGAATGAAATGCCATTGTTAAAACTTGATGTTAAATTTGAGTTTCCCATATATGGTGGTGAAGTAAATGCAGAGAAACTTGACAATTAGATCAGGCAGATGGAGGTTTACTGCAGTGTGCAACAGATCAAGGATGAGGCCACACAAATCAAGTTGGCATCTTTGAGACTTGCAAGTACAACTTTCATCTAGTGGCAAAGCAAGTTGCAAAATGGAACACAACAAGTGGGTAATGTATTTCCATCATGGAAGAGTTTCATTTATGCACTTAGGAAACAATTGTATCCTTTGGGTTATAAAGAAAAATCATTAATTGAATGACAATCTTTAAAACTAAGAAAAGGACAAACAGTGAAAGAATACACCGATGGATTTCAAAAAATGGCATTGATGTTAGATATCCCTTTACAAACACAAGAAACTCTTATGAAGTATATAGGAGGTTTACCTGTGCATATTAGAAACACTGTTTTTATGTTTTGACCCACTAACCTTGATGAGGTTTTTGTTCAAGCTACATATATTGAAGCAGGAAAAGCAGGTGTGTCAGGGGAGTCATCGTCTTCAAGAAAAGAGGACAAGAGGAAAAGGCATGGCAAGAATTCAAATGCAGTGACGAGGAAGGAAGGAAAGACCTCTTGCAAGCATTGAAAGAAAGAGGGACATGATGAGGACAGATGTTGGCAGTTGCATCCCAAGAAGAGGCCAAAGTGGTTCAAGGAAAACAAGGGAATGCAAACAGTGGCAACGACAACCAGACCCACAGACTTGGGATCGGATTCCGATGATGAATCAAAGATCTCATTGGTTGGTATGATAGGTAAAATTGGTGAAGGCATTGATTGTCATGGATGATTTTAGGGGCTAAATTTCACTCATAGGCTAATTTTCCATGGTTTTTCCAAAAATGAGGTTCACTATTTTAAAATTGATTCACCCAAATTCTATAGGATAAAATTATTTTACCTTAAAAATCGCCAAAATTTTATAAAAACTATATAAAATACTTATAAATTTGAATAGTTTTACAAAAACATCGCCAACCATTTATAGTTGACATATGAAGGATTAGTAAGATTCACCAAGGTTTCTAAATTTCAAAATAAATTTCCATCCTTAAAATCATCCCTGTTGATTGTAGAAGCAACTTGTTTCATATAAGGGTAATCATGCGACACACTAAGATAGACACATTAATCGATAGTGGATCTCAATCTAATCTAATCTCAGAAGAATTGGTTAAGCAATTGGGGTTAAAAACACAAGTACATCATAAGCCTTACACACTTAAATGGATAAGCAATCATCATCAAATGCACATCACAAAGCAGTGCACAATCAAATTTTCAATTTCATCTAAGTATGTGGACGAAGTAACATGTGATGTAGTGCCATTAAAAGAATGTGGAATGGTCTTAGGTAGTCCATATTTATATGATCGTAAGGCAATCTTCTACAGAACAAAGAATCAATATCAATTTACCAAAGAAGGTCAAGATTATGTGGTTCATGCTCATCATGTTAAAGAAAATAAAACACTTCAAACAATGGAACAATTAAAGAAAGCAGTGCAAGCAAGAAACAAACCAATAATTGTTTCAAATGAAGTAATCGATCTTAAGCAAGAACAAGAAATGATTGTTGAATGGAAAATCAATCATAAGTTGCTTCAAGATAAGC
>JZKD02S0234799.1:69005-79595 GCA_000966675.3 Picea glauca
TACATGGATGATAGTGGCTTCAGTAAGATGTAACAGGGTTCAAATGGCTAACAATATACTATCAATTGTCATGATTGTGTTACAGTTGATCTTGATGAGACAGGTGCACAGGACAAAGTTCAGAGACAGAGGACAAGCCAAGTGGCCTATCCCGAGCTTGTTGATTGGTCAGTAACCTTTTGGGGACTAAAAGGTCTTTTAGTGGGGAGGTGTGATCTAGAATCGGATCCAGGAGCCTGACAGGGCTCAAAAATGAAAGTTCTTGGAATCCGATGAAACCAACGCCATTGCGTCCATCTTGTCTTCCTGATTCCGACCATATATTTACTTCGTCAAACGGGATTCGTATGCAAAAGATATCGCATTCTGTCCGAAAACCCAAACAAGCAAAAAAATGGGTGACTATGCCTTCCATACAGTGCCAAGTGGCAGGCTGACTGTATAGGCCATACGGCCATATAGCTGTGCCACATGGCAGCTTCTGGTGATGACACATGGTAGGTGATGGAGCATATGACAGGTACAGTTGGACCAGTCAGAGGGTGACATGTGTCGCCACTATAAGGGTGACACATGGCACAGGCTGACGTGGCATGGATGATGTCAGTAGGCTGATTGGGTAGGTATGGTGACAGGTGGTAGGGTACGTGACAGACAGGTGGATGAATCATCACTCGACAAGTGGCATCATTCTCGATGAATGTAGAGGTGCCATGTGGCACCCTATGGTTGGCCCTCCGGTTTATGAAAAATATGTTGGAATCCATGGGAGTCGAACCCCCGACCTCCCATACTGTATGGACTGACAGGGTCGGGCTAGCCAACCCACCCTCGATTGGTTCTTAATAGCTATATGGAAAACAATGTATTTGAATTAAATCAAACTTTTGGTCGGAGGTGGAAAGGGTTGGGGCTTAGCCCAGCCCATAGTTTCGACCGTGGTCACCATACACCCGAGGGCACGGCACGAGATTGCATGGGAGTTGGAAGATAGGGACCATCCCATGGATCTTGGTGGATCCCATGTGACCCGGACTTAATCCGAATAGGGCGCGGGGGGTTATATATTGATAGCCTGTGGACCTATCCCTTTGCCCGAAGACCAGGAGCCCGGATAGGGGGCTAGCGCGTAACAGATGGAGCGCCTAGATACATGGCCATCCACCATATGACCAAGGGCATTCAAGCTTATGGGTTGCGCCCAAATATTCATGAAAAGTGGTTTTTATTATACAGTTTTTGATTTTTATTTGATTTTAGCTTGTTATTAATGGATTTTGGTCATTTTTGGGAGATATTGGGCATTTTTGGAGGCCAAATTTTGGGAGGAAGTTGGGGATGGATAACCAAATTCAGATCTATAAAAACCAGGCCTATTTGAGGCCATGGAGGATAGTCAGAGCAGATTTATGTTGAAGGGAATCCAAGCCAAAACCATTTTTATGCAGGGAAGCTGTTGAGGAGAAGACGCTTGCGGGCCATTTCTGGGAGCTCCAGACATCCGTTTTGCATGTCATTTTCTTTGTTGGGTTCTAGAGATCTGAAAGAACATGACCAGATCAGTCTTGTATCCAATTGGCACTTCTATGATGTACTTTTGAGATTTTGAACAAAAATAAAGAAGCCTCCCCCACAGAGACAAAGGCCCGGAGACGTAGGCAACGTTGTGTCGAACTCCGTTATCAATCCTCTTGTTATGGTTTGTTTTTTATCACTTCATTTCAGATCTGCGTATATGTGTATGGCTGTCATAATTCCTCTTATTTCCTCATTCTTTCATTAAGCTTCTCAAATGGTTAATTAACACATGCAATTAAAAACTCAACCATAGTCATTAAAAGATCCTACGGATCACATAGCTTTGGATTAGTTTATTTTTTTATTATTTTTATGACTTTAGTTGGCTAATGGAGCCATTAAACCCATCAAGTCATTTCATTCCAAATGGCTTGGGTTAATTAGACAACCCCATTATGGATTTCACCTTCCAGTTGATGGTGTGTTACTTACATCCGTCAACAAATGGCGCTAGAAGGAGGGATACGTAAACTTAATGATTAAATTTGTTACCCCTCAGCCTGTCATAATTCTAGATTTATAAATTCTTCTTCTATTTCATCTTGAAATTCACTAGAATGCAGGCCAGACTGACAAGCTCGCCTTACAGGACTATTTGTTTTGAATGTATCTAATTCCCCATGGCTCCCCAAATCACTGTGTTGGAACATGCTTTCCACTTATCATTACCTGATATTCCCAATGAGACAGTCTCTCGCTTTTCCAAACTGACCTTTGATGGTGGGGGGGATGTATCTGCAAAAGACCACCTTAACATGTTTTGGTGTAAATGCATCAAGCATGATATTTTTGATTTAAAGGTTTTGTGCAGATTGTTCACTTTTACTTTTAGGGGTCGGATTAAACATTGGTTTGAGTCTTTTCCAACATATCACATTATTGATTGGTTTCAATTTGTAGAGGAATTTTTAGATTCTTTTGAAAACTATGGTTACAATCAATTATGTGAAGTATTTCAGACTTTACTAGTCAATGACAATTCATCTCTAGAAGGATTTTAAAAAAGAATCCATCATGTTCTTTGTAAATTTAATCTTGATGACATGTCATTTGTACTAAATCTCCTCTATGATGCTTGCATCCCTTTCATCTAGTCATATTAAATCATGAATGATGAATCGGTTACAAATCCTATCACTCAATTGCGAGAAGAATTGTGTTCGTAGGATGAGAGGAATCCATCAGAATTTTTTTAACAAGGGAGGTAGAATCTACTGAAAAGGTTATTACTGAAAATCAAATTGGTTTTTCCTATGAATCATTGTATACTCAGTCATCAACCATCGTGGAAGAATATTTTATGTTAGGTCAAGGTGAATGTCCATATTCTTCTAAATCTTGCTCTAATCAATATTTAAATTTAGTTATTTAAGAACACTTAGGTGATGAAATCGATCTTAAGAATTCTCACATTCCAATGAAACTGATTAGAGATGTAGCTATGCAATTGGAAGAATAAACCTTAAACCTTCATCCACAAATCATAGCTTATCCACAGGAAATATTAGACGTTTGCCATGAAAGTTTTGAATTATCTACCATATAGCAGGCAAATTTAGATGATCATATTATGTTGAATATTTTATCACCAAAACGGAGTGAAAGTTTTAAGGAAAGTGAATAAGAATGTCTTGAGAATACCATTTCTAAATATCATAGCTCAAGATATTCTTTTCATGTGTTCATTTATGATTCCTTTTACTCTTTATATCCTAATCTCTTCTTAGATTATGGTGGATATGATACTTTACCCACCATATCTTACTCTTTTCCGTCACAATCAAATCTTTTCTATATGCCAAGATTTGGTGAAATTAATTCCAAACATAACATTTGTGAAGTTGGATTTGATGCTCTTTCACTTTCATCACTCGCATGGAAAAAAAACATGTTGCAAGATGATTTTACATGATTTATTTTTGAAAAACACAATTCACTCATTCTTATGGAGATCAAATATTCTACATTTCATATTCGTTCTTTGATTAGTTCAAATTTTAATGTTTATGCTTCACATTTTTAAATGATCAATCATCAAAGGAAGCATTCAAACCAATAATCTAATTGATGTCATGCATGCTCTTATGTTTTTTTCCTCATTGATATATCCATTTCATCACATTCATACTTTGCATCCTAATTTTTATGATAGGATCTTCAAATGGCTTGAAGATTTGTACCTAAAAAATCTTCATAATAAAGATAAAGTTGTGCTTGCTTTGTTTCTACCAAAATATCTAGGAAGTAAGCATGACATGATTTTTTTAGATCCTTCATGTGAAGAAATTGATGAACACTTGGAGAATTGTCAAGAGGATGGGGCATTTCAGCCTTGGTTGATGGTTATATCAAGTCCCCATAATATTTAAAAGTTTTCCAAACGTACTTACACTCTTCCATGCCATTATGACCCACATCACGACAAGATTGCAAAATGGTTGGAGGATTCATACATCAAGAAGTTTCAAAAAAATGGTAAGGTCGTGCTTGTTTTGTTTTTAATAGAATATATAGGAGGTAATCATGACATATTTCTTTTGTATCTACAATTACTACATTATCTTATTTTGATTTTCGATTTTCTATGCCTTGCAGGATTGAAGATGCTCTTGTGGCTTCACTAGAAATACGATTTTACTTAGCGTTTTGATCTATTTAGTAGTTTAGAGTTGGTTTAGGAGTAGGATTCCTTTAGTTTTATTTCTCAGTGTTTCTTTTTGTAATAATGCAGTTATGAACACAAGTGGACACACCAAGAGAACCATAATATGAATGTTGTCAGGGAAGTCCACTTTAAATCTTTTACTCTCTACTTTTTGTTGAATATTTCTTTTCAAAAACACAGTATCATCATGAAAATTTTAAATGGAAAGTAAAGAGATAAGTAAATTTGAACTATCAATTCAACCATGAACCAAGGTGCCATGAGTAGGACTGCACTCATATTAATAAGGATTTTTCTATTTTCTTTTAGTCTCTTTTATTTTAATTAATAATGCTTGGTCAAAGTAACATCTCATGCATCACTATCTTAAGAAAAATATTTTCTCGCACATGATATTTTATATGATTTAGTTCTTCCTTTATTTTACAGTGAGATGCTAGTGGATCCAAAAGCTCAAGTTTATCTTTGGCTAAAATTGTTTTCTGAAAAGTTTTCTCTTCCTATTTTGATTTTGTGTACTTCTAATTTTGAATCCCATTAATAAAATTTGATTTGGTTTGTTGTGTGTTTTTTGTTTTCTTTGATTGTTTTGAATGAGTTTTCTTCTTGTCTGTCTTTTTGAATAATTATATTTCTCATCAAAGAGCGATTGTTGAAGGAAGCATTCATTTTAAGACTTTTGTTTTTCAAGCAATTTTAAACAATTTAAAAAGGTCTCGATATTAAGATGTAGCTCAGACAATTGATTTTTAAGTCAATTATCACTTTCATTTTGTCCTCAAATTTTCTTTGCCAGAGTATTACACCAGAGATGTGGTTTAAATCTTTGAGAATTACGATTGATCTTTAAACTTTTTATGCCATCCATATTATTAAGGACTCACTTTTAAGTGCTTCCCCATTCTCTAGATGATTTCTTAAATGAAATCTAAAATCTCTAAACCATGATAAAAAAAACTTCTAGTTTTGAAAGAAAATAAATAAACTATTCATCTATATTGAAATTAACCTCTAGTGTCACCCCACTCTCTTTGTCATCAATAAATCTATAATTTTATTATTATTTAAAAGTGACATAAGAGGGTTGGAAGAACTTAAGTGTGGGAAGTGTGTGTAAACCCGTTAGGGTACTGAATAGGCTCCCTGCCAGTGGGTAAATGCACAAATGATACCAAGACAAATTCGTTGGGGTACTGAACAGGCCTGCTGGAAACGAAGCAATGTCGGGTCAAGAGGTAGCAGGTATATATTTTAAAATTAACTCTTATGGAATTATACATAATGTGGATACAACTATTGGATGGGATTAAAGCATTTGAGTGGGTTAAATGACATCCCTATCGAGGCTATGGATGTCTACTGGTAGTGGTGGCTCTGTCAACAGTATTGAAGTTCTTTTATAAACATCACGACTCTTTGATTAAGTCATTATTTCAAGTTATAATCCCCTGCAAAGAAAATTCTATTGTTTGGTTATAAGATTGAACTTATCCTAATACTATATGGTCTCAAAGTGAAATTATTTCAGGGAGCTTAAATCATTTTTCAAGTCTTATTATTTTCTTCCTGAGATGAAATCTTACCAGATTAGAGATAACTGCTTCACCTAGTAAGTCACCATTTGTTGGGCCCCAACAAATCCCCTTCAATTTTTACAAATTTTAAATGTCCCCCATTAGAATCTTGATAATTATAGTGAGCTACAGAATCAACTTTTTCAAATAGTTCCATACCTTGGCTTGCTTTGAGACAAACTTAAGACATTCACTATTGTATGAGACATTCATTACAAGAGTATATGTCAAAATTTAGAAATGAGCTTAGAAATCTCAATTTAAACAAAAACGTTAATTTTTATCAACTGTTTACTTTCATTTAAATTATGATTATGTGTTCATTATTTTTCTCATTAGAAAGTTTGACTATTTTGAATAATGGGTTCAATACTTCATCAAATAATATCTTGGTTTTTTTTTCATTTTGAAAAAATCATTTGGTAGGATTAATTAATTAAAGAACATATTGATATATCTCAAAGGTACCATTACATACGGTTTGAGATATACATCTAGTGGTGGTTTATTTATGCATGGGTATGTAGATGTTGACTAGGCAGGAAGCTAGTGGACCAGAAGAGTACTTCTGGATATTGCTTCAGTTTAGGATCTGCTATGATCTCTTGGTTGAGTCAGAAGAAGGGATCCATTGCATAGATTACAGTAGATGTTAAGTATATTGCATCAAGTGATGCCAACAAGGAAGCAATATGGCTCATAAAATTGGTTTCTGGGTTGTTTGGTGATAAGCTCGAGACAACGGTGGTTCACTTTGATAATCAAAGTTTCATAAAATTGATAGAGAACCCAATATTTCATGACATGTCAAAACAAATTGACATGAGGTACCACTACATCCAAGAATTGGTCTAGAGAAAAAATGTAATGTTATAGTACATAGCCATGAGTGAGTAGGTAGTTGATATCCTGACCAAGCCTCTGACCTCAAGACAGTTTGTGCGGCTGAGAATCAAGCTTGGTGTGGCTGAGAATCACTCCCTCTCTAAAAGGGAGTGTTAAATTTTGCAGCATCAATAGTCATTCTCCAATTAGAGGCCATATGGGCCACCCTGAGGCTAGCCAGGCAGATTTGGAGAATCAACCAGTCTTGTGAGGTATTGAAAAAATCTAGGGGGAACGTACAATCTCTGTGAGTCAAAACAAAAGTCGGAATGAATGGGATTCTATGTGATTCTAATGCAAAATTCAAGGGGAATGTACAAACTCTGTGAGTATAGATAGTCTAGTAAAAAAGTCATGGGGAACGTACAACCTCTGTGAGAATATACAAACTAGTGAAAAAGTTAGGGGAAGCATACAACCTCTGTGAGCCTAGTCAAACCTTCTGAGCCATGAGAAAAATTCAAGGCATCTAAAAAACGTTAGGTTGAATATAAAGTTCCTATGAGCTAGAAACAAACAATATTCCTAATTTTGAAAATGATATAAATGTACTGATCTTGTGCGTTGGCACGTGTAACATTATCCACCATGAATAGAATTTTGAATTTCCTTGTAAAGAGTCGAGTTGTAACTGAAGTCTCAAATCTAGTTCTATTTTAGAACTAAAGTGTAATGTTGAGTTGTAACTAAAGTTTCAAGTATAGTTCTATTTTAGAACTAAAGTGTAATGTTGAGTTGTAATTGAATTCTTAAGTCTAGTTCTATTTTATAACTAAAGTGTAATGTTGAGTTGTAACTAAAGTCTCAAGTCTAGTTCTAATTTTGAACTAAAGTGTAATCTTGAGTTGCAACTGAATTCTTAAGTCTAGTTCTATTTTAGAACTAAAGTGTAATGTTGAGTTGTAACTGAAGTCTTAAGTCTAGTTCTATTTTCAAACTAAAGTATACTAGTCTCAAGTCTAGTTTTATTTTCAAACTAAAGTGTAATGCTAAATTGTAACTGAAATCTCAAGTCTAGTTCTATTTTCGAACTAGAGTATACCAATATTAAGTCTATTTTGAACTAAAGTATGAAGCTGAGTTACGATTAAAGAATGAAAACAAGTTATTGTTTTGAGCCTCTCCTCTTCTCCTCTTAAACCTATATAAGTAGAAGTCGATCCATCTCTTCAAAACAATTTTGATATTCATGTTAAGGGAGAAGCAATAGAGGAGTATATCAGTGATAAAGAGGCAACATACCAAATCAAAATATCAATGTTGTATATCAACAATAGAGGCTTCATATCCGATGCATATGTCAACAACATATTAGTGTTGTATTTCAACAATAGAGGAAACATATCGATGGTGTATTTCAGCAAGGTTTCTTAGGTATTTGTTAGATTAAAGTCATCTTGGCAATATCTTTAAGGGAAGAACATTCATGGTGGATATTTGTAAGTGATCTTACATTTTTAATGCAATAAAGAAATATCGTTTGTTGTGGTTTTCCTCCCTGTACGGGGTTTCCCCAGGGTATATGTGTTGTTGATGTGCATGCTTACTTATCTACATAGTTATTTCTATTCAGTTATGATTTGGTATTGTTGAAGTGTATTAAGCTGGAGTCAAAGTGTTGAAGAAAATAAAAGAATTAATCCGCATAATAAATCGAGTTCATAATTTAACAGACAGGGTACGCCAATGATGAACTAACCTCATCAATTCAAAGATCAAGAGAGTTATTATGGGACAAATTCCCAACCTTAATTCATCACTCGAGGAGGGGAAAAGACTAGTGTTGATGCTAATAATTTACCTGAGATCCATAAAGCAGTGCCTAAGGAAGACAGGTATGATCCTCTTAAACAAACTTTGTTCTTTAAAAATGCCATAGAAGTATTTTAGAATATCCCTAGCCCTGAGATGCAATAGAAACTCCCTCAACCTATTTTTTACCCTAAGATTGTGCAAGCCCCTACTTCACCCCCTGCACCCAAAAACCCTATAGTCATGATGAGAAAACCTTAGAAACCATAGAATGTAGTCAACCTTTGGCTTCAATTATTTTCTAATATTCTTAGGAATGACCAATTGAAACAAATTTGTGCAATGCACCATACCTAGTCCTAGGGAATGAAGAATATACAAAAACAAGAATAAGGACTAATCTTCCTGAGAAGAGTACTCAGAGAGGGCATAGAAAGAAAGTACGAACTGGAAAAGAGTTTAGATTAGTAGCCCAGCTAGACGAGTTTGAGATTAAGGATGTTATGTTAGATCTAGGATTTGATGTTAACATACTGCCTAAAATGACTTGGGAAGCCTTTCAAAAACTCTAGTTGACATATTACCCAATTCAGCTAAGGATGGCCAATCAATATTGCATTTTCCCAATAGGAAGACTGGAGAATGTGGAAATAGATGTTGCGAGAGTGAATACTGTAGCTTATTTTGAGGTGATATAAATCATGGGGGATAAGGACCCTTATCCTACACTACTTGGTATTTATTGGGACTATGAAAACTATGCAGTGATTGACCTAAATAAAGACACTATGACATTTGAGGAAAAAAAAATAAAAGTAGTTCAACCCTTGGATCTGTATGTAGGCCCTCGATACACAGAGCTAACAGACAACAACATGGAGGGAGAAGACTTGGATTAGTTGTACATTGTAACAACAAGAACAAGATAAGGTTACATAAATCATACTATTGATGGATTAATAAGTTGGAGGATCATACAATCAGTGGACAAAGATTTAGAACTCGATTTTGACAGTTGGTAGCAAGGCTCATATGAAATATTTTCAAGAATATGCACAATTGTCAAG
Source organism: Picea glauca (assembly GCA_000966675.3). Classification (NCBI taxonomy): domain Eukaryota; kingdom Viridiplantae; phylum Streptophyta; class Pinopsida; order Pinales; family Pinaceae; genus Picea; species Picea glauca. Next base: position 78,527 of record JZKD02S0234799.1, read on the forward strand.
GCAATTAGATCGGTTGGACCAAGGTCATAGAACACCCAATATATGATGGTACCTCAGGACTTGAAAATTTTCTGGTCAGCATGGAAGAAACGATAGTGGAGGATCAAAGGATCTCAGTGTTGGATTTATCCCTCCAAGACACCCATGTTAGATGGTGGGCCAATCACAATTCCTTACTCGAAAAATGGGATGATGTGAAGTAGGTTATCAAATATAGATTTCAAGATAAGGAGTAGTTGGAACCATATATGCAGATGGATTCCCAGGTTGTGCAGCTGTTCAATGAACGTTATGATCCTAAAACATATATTGAACAATGTGTGACATAGTGGCAAGTTGCGGAAATACCATATTTATTCTGGGTTCAAGTATTTCACCATTCACTAGGCCCCATTCCGAAATCTTGGTTCATTCATGAAGAAACCAGAAGAAAGAACAATGTCTGGAAAATGTTGGAAGATCACTTTTGCAAGGACTTCTCATTTACAGGTAAGTACCTGTAGTGACTGGTTTAAAAATAACTTCTAAAAATTCTACCAAATCCTACCAAATGTACAACAATTCCTACCAGATTCATAAAAGAAGAATTACGCAAGTAAAATTAAAATTTATCAATGAGTAATGCATAAATTCGAATTGAGTACCTTAACACTGATGCTAATTTCCGTTGTCAGTTGCCTTCCTGCTGCCACCTGCTACATAGTCCAGTCCTGTTGCAAACACAGAAAATAATTGCCCAAAACCTCTTGTCCACCCTGCCAACTAGGAAAACGACCTAGCTCCAGGATATCTATGGATATCCTGGACCTCCGAGCCCAAAACCGCTAGCAACTCTGTTCCTTCCTGAACAAATAGGTCACAACCAACAAATCATGTGCCTCAATCTGAGCACACCTATCTCCTAGCCCCTCTCGGCTCTCTGCCCATAGCAAGAAAACAGTGTCCTGTAGAATGCCTCCTCCCAACTCCTTTCCCCCTCTTATTCCTCCTTCACTGCCTTTCCTCCTTCCATTAAATTCCTTATCCCTACATTTAATTACCCTTATCCATTCATTAAATATATTATCCA
>JZKD02S0234799.1:156379-169844 GCA_000966675.3 Picea glauca
TTCATTTGTTCATTGCTTATTTACTCTGAAGTTATTGGATAATAATGCTTCATTGATATAACACTTGGATTATATGGTTAAAAGGGATTAAATTGCTCTATTACTGATTCACCCCGCCTCTCAGTAATCCAACACTATGGATATTTTGATTGTGGGGTGAAATATGTCCATTATCACTCCTTGAAATTTACTAACTTTAGCTTTATTGGCATCAAGCAAGGTATCCTCAGAGGTCAGAAATATATTTTTGTCTAAATTTATTTTACTCCTCCTATGTGTTATTTTTACTAGCAACTGCCCCTTCTTGTCATCTAAGGGTTCTAATATCATCTAGTCACCCCATGCCAACATATTTCACATTCTTCTTGGGGTTTGAAAGTTCTCTAAGATAATTGTCTTTCCATTATCTATTGTTTCTACATGTTTTCCCAGCTCCTCCACTTCCTTATCTCTCATTTTCTCAATGCTTAGCTCTTTAGGGAGTTGTTCTATTTTGTTGGTGTGCTCAACTCCTTCTCTTGTATATATGTCAGTAATTTGATATGGGGCTAATGTATCATATGGTTTATTTTCAAATAACAATTTTTTTTGTGTTCCATCCCCATGAAAATAGGTAGTGAATGGATTGATATTCATTTACTCATTTTTTGGAGCAGTGGTGTACTCTTCCACTCACCCACTTTCATTTGTAGTCCTTTCCTGAGGTTGTTCAAGATCTCTTTTTGTTTCAGCCTTTTCCTTCCTAGGTTTTTTTATTTTATTTATACTATGTTCCTAACTATCCTTTTGTGCATAACTTTATTGTTACTTTTATTCTTTGAGCGGTTGTGTTATGGATCACCTCCCATAATCACCCATTTTATTTTTTTATTGGTCCATTTTTTTATTCCTAAAATTTTCCTACAAGGAATACTTTTTGGCTTCACTAAGGAGATACAAGCTTGAAATTGGTTTTGTTTTCTATCTCTTATACAGTTTATGCTTTCATTGTGAATAAAATCCCTTTGGATGAGGTCATAAAAAGTCCCAATGATACTACACTCTTCAACCTCTCCTCCCTAATTTTATCGTTCTTCTCACTCACAGTAAAGACCTGATCCCTATTTTTAATTAGCCTATGTGATTCATCTCACTCTTCTACCCTTCTCCTAAGTCATGATCAATTCAGAAAAATTCTCACACCATATTTTATTCTAACAGAAACCTTTCCAATGTTCTCATTGGAAAAGGGTTTGTCATAATAATCTTCATAAGAGTATTTCACTCCACACACCACTCAAAAATCCAACCATCAAACTATTATATCTATAACTCATCAAATTCATTCCTTACATTCCATCACATGGATAGATAGATTCAAACCCAACTTATCATGAACCCCCTGAGTCAATATGACCTATCTGATTGCTAGCTCCGCAAGTGGCATCTTAAGATTGGACCATTTTCTTCACCATTTATCAATATTCAACAAATTTCCTTTTATTTATTTCGGGACTCGTCACTACCCCAAAGTATCGAGGGAATATTCCTTCAATACCATCCTCGTCGGAGTCTAGTTCATCCATTATCCTCTCAAACTATGAAATTATAACTCCAATAGCCTTTTCAAGCCCTCCCACTTGCACGTCTGAAACATTCTCCTAGGATTAAGGTATATTCTTTCGATACCACTTCCATCAGAGTTCAAACATTTCCTCATCTTGTGGAACTCTGATGGATTTTCTCTAAAGTCTTGAAAAGATTACGCTCGACACAATTTTTTAGAAAAGGGAATATTCTTAACATGCCTTTTCTTCTGGGTTTAGTTTGAACCTCACCATGATGACCTCTGATACCAAGAATTCAAAAGGTCCCACCTTCCCCACAACACTACATACTTTTCAGGTTAGCATGCTTTTCTAAAGAAAATGGAATATGATTTTGATACCCCTCTGACTAGATCTCGAATTAATATGAAATCCTTTCATCTATGAATTCATGACTCCAATAACGGTATTTTTTAACCTCAACCTTTTGCCACCTTCGATACACGAATCCAAGAAATTGCCACTCGTAATGATAATTAATGACATAGATTAAGCCTATATTTAGAAACGATTCTCATTCAAACCCGAATTATGGCACATTTATTGTTATTCAATGTGAATTATGAACTACAAGCCCCCCTATTCATAAATATCTTACACCATAAGTTTGTGAATCATTTTTTCTATCTTGATGTTTTACTGAGTGTTAATACACAAATACCGTATTTGCTTAATCACAGGTAGCCCATTTTTTATTTAAAATGTTTTTGTTGTTACAGTTAACAAATTATATTTATTAGGATGATACTCATTTCAACATGGTAATATAGGACCAACTAATAATAAATCATGACAAGCCAGAATCCCAAAATACCAAAGGGCACAGTTTACTTTTGATTAGTTGTAGGACCCAGATCACTGTCTCGACTAGTTGAAGTGTTGGTGACTGATACTAATCACCATGCTAGTGAAGACCATTTCCCTAGTTATGAATAAATCTACAGGATGTTCAATTCTGCAAATTTCCTCGTGGATGACAAGAATTTGGGAGTTTACCATAATATCCTAAGAAGAGACAACCATTTAGTATCCTCCCGACCACCGCTTTTCCCGTACAACAAGGTAGTGCAATGGTGCCTCAAAATTTCTGATATAACAACATCGATCATCGTAAGAAAACAAGGGAAGCAAGTAGCATCCCTGAGACCTAAATACATTGTCTCCATATATTAACTTCCCACTCCCACATTCTCTCTAAATGAGTATTTCTTAAAAGGTTTTTCCCAAGGAAGGAAAGGACCAATGAAGAAAATGCAAAAATGTTGGCCTGATGAAGATGAGACCCTCAAACAAGGCCAAAAATTAGTTCCCACTCATAGGCTGAAGACGCCCTACAAAATGTTGGTAGCCATGCTTTACCAACTATATGGAGAAGAAAAGACAACACAATTTTAGATTTATTGGCTTCCTTTGGCACATACCATCATCAAGATAGGGCAAGTATTCAATTGGGAAGACATCATTTCTTTCAACATATTTCTACACATGAAGAATATCCTAGGTATGAGGAAACAATGTTTTTATATATCAGCGTATATGATTGATGTCTTCTTCTCCTCTATACATGTTTTTGACCTAGGGTGGAACTGAGACCAAAAAAAAAAACCCATCCATGTATACTTCTCTCAGTTATGGATCATTAATTATAGAAAACTATTTTATGGCATATACAATCTCTTCCTAGCTCCTATACACTCTATTATGTTTGGTTTCCCTAGACACAAAATTTTCTTCAAAGCCAAGAATGGGATGAAAGGGGTAACTGATTGGTTTCTCTATAAATATTATTCATATATAAGGGTGTATGGAACCACTAGAGTCCCACACATTTTAAACTACTTCTTCCCAGACCATTTTTTAATGAGGGTAATTGCATACCAAACCATGGGGTTAGGGGTCACTGCATTATTGAAAATTAGTAGCAAAAAACTTTGGCCAGTTTTTCCTATCCACATCGAAAGTTACATTATTTCCAATATCCAACATGCAAGGAAAGAATAAGAGGCCCTACAAATGTTAATCCTATTCCTAGGATAGCCCAAAGGCCATGATTATTACGAGCTTGCAATCAACCATGTCAGGTATATTTGTCTCACCCATTCCAACATCCATGTGGTCGATTTTGAAAAGAAAAATTTTAAGGGAACACTCTCTTATGATGAAATCCTACATCAGTTACCCCATGATGTTTCCAAGTAGGAACTTGAACATGAACAAGAATATATCAAGAGGGAAACTCTAAACAAGTTCTACATATTTCTTCAAAAAGAGCATGACACTAACATCACTAGAGAGCATGAGAAAACCAGGAAGGAAGAAAAGATAGAACAAAAATGACTCCAAGATTAGCAGGATTATTAGGGAAGGAAGGTTGAGGAGGAAAAGAGAAAAAACAATATGAGTGCATGGCACAATAGGATACACTTCAAAAAAAGAAAGAGGAAGAATCCAAAGCCAAGAAATTTGTTGATGAGACAGAAGCCAAGAGTTTGGCTGATGAACCAGAAGCCAAGAGGATGGTTGATGAAGCAGAATCCAAGAGATTGGATGATAAGGCATAGGCAAACCATGTAGCTAATGTAGCTAAAGCTAAGAAGAAGGTGGATGATTTGTTGAAGTAGAAACAATTGCAGAATTTAATCCATACCCCTAGAACTGTACATCAATGCCCAATTTGGGCATGGTGAACGTGCCCCCTCAGAAATACACTCCCATAAGTACTATTCCAAGAGATTCCTCCCTCTCCTCCAAAGCCCTGAGTTTTGAGGGGTCTATAGTAGCCATTAGAGACTATTATTTTCATAACAGGACAAGAAGAATCGAGAATAGATCGACTAAGAGAAAAAGAGGAGAATACATGAGGTCAAAATCATCTGCAGGGAGGGTAGTATAATGGAAAGTAGAGCTTGATCCTAACTAAAACATGATTCAAGCATCCTCTGCACTCAATGATTTTGTAGGGATAAATTTCTCATATGTCCTTGAGGTAACTAGTGCCCTCAGTAATGCCAGGAACATAGTCATTGAACTGGAGAGAGAGTTGACAGATGTCAAGGATAAGCTTACCATAGATTTCTAGAAAGTCGCAAAAGAAGTTGACAGTATCAATACATAAAAGATGAAAAAATCTCTACAATATCAAAGAGACCAGATGAATTCAAAATTTAGGAAACATATGAGAATCCAATGGGACACCTATAACAACAAGTTAGAAGTAGAAAAATAAAAACTCAAGACAATGATAGAAGAGACCAAGGCATCAACATGCATTGTAGAATCTATCAGGGCACAAGAATCAATATTGAGTGAATAACTCATGATAGGAAATAATTAAATCCTCAATCTACTAAATAGAATATGGCTAAGTGAGAGGAACAACTTAGGCTACAAACAAAATTGGTAGAGAACCAATAAAGGCATTAGGAAGCAAGCGAAGCCTTAGAGGAAATGCTCAGTTGGTAGGATATGCACAAATCTCCACCTACTAGATTGTTGATATATTCCAAGAGGGAAAAACATAGATTATCCATGCTCTTTGACACTTGAAAACCTCTCTTCAAGAGTGCACAAATCACCCAAAAAGTAGTATCCAACACTTCTGTGAAGCTATGGAATATTTCAAATGATCTCACATAAGAAGTAGGGATATGGCTAATGCATTCCATCGAGGAAACAACATCTTCCAATACAAGAATGGATGAGGTGGAGGAAAACAAGAAAACCAACCAAACGAACATTCAAAATCTATGTCATAGAGAATCCTCCCTCTCGAAATAATATCAATATCAACTATAGGAACATGCTAGGTCATGACTAAAAATTTCACAATTTCTTCCAGATGTTTCCTTCTTTAGTTATTGTAATCCTATTTTTTAATTCGGAATATGAAGAGTCTCTTTTTGTAAAACTTCCTTGATTTCATGATTGCAAAGATAATGGTGTAAACAATCACTCCTCATTATAAAAGGGAATATTCTCCATTTGAAAGGGCTTTTGGTTTCAAAGTGTAGCTAGACAATATTTTTATTGAAAGTTAATTTGAACCTAAAGACATTTGTGTTGGATATTATGGTGTCGATATGTATGAATTTGATTATTCTATTTATGCATTTCTATCACTGTAGTATGTGAATATTGGTTTACAAATTATTTTTGAATTAATGTTTTCATTATTCACAGTTACCATGATTTTCAAAGTGAGTACAACGACAATATAATGAAGTTAACTAATCAATTACTTGATTCTAACTAGTCATGTTGTTGAAATTTCATGTTACTTGTATTATGAATTTGTTCTATGCACGTAATATAAATATTTCACTTTACTCATCCTTGTTAGTTTTCTCCTGATCATGATAGATTAGCTTAGAATTAAATCAATATTGCATATTAGAATTGTAATCATTCATCTTATATTATAATTAGTAAGTTAGAATCTTCTTTTTTAATTCATCTAAGGACCTTCAGTTCTCAGATTCTTATTTAGTTAGTATATTAGTTAGATCGGTAACCAAGACAAAATCTAGTCGAAAACATTATTCCATATAAGGGTTGGTCTAATTGGGACATTCCATCGACCATTTTCCTTGGTTAGATTTAACAGGTCTTTCTGGTCTGTCAATAGAAATTGCACTAAAAAGAGGACCACATAACTGAATGGATGCAAATAGAAGCTCAAACCTTTCCCATTATGTCCAGTAATAAAAAAATTCCTTGTCTAGTTATTCACACTTAATTTTCTCATAACACACTTTCCTTCCCTCGGAGTACGCTGTGAACATGCCAACCTAGGTAGACACTCAATACACTTCCACTCATCCTGAACCTTCCTTTTCTTCCCCCCAACCTCTTGTCCTAACCATCTCTGATATTAATGCTATATTTAGATACTCAACTGAATGAACCAATCATTCCTTGACTAGACAGCTTAGAAGATAGACTAGATATATACCCTCAGACTACTCTCTTCCTGAAAATCAAGAGGACCTTTGACATACATATCTCTACTTCACCAAACCAAACGCATATCAAGGAAACCCTTCTGTTGGAACCACTGAATATCACGTTCTCAAAGACACTTATAATTTTCTCGAGACGTCCAAATTTGACCTTGAATATTATTTTTTATCCAATGGAGTAGGGGGTAGACCACCCTCACCTCCCAAGTCGCTCCCTTACACCCTAAGAGATGATTCAGAGGAAAAATTTGAAGGAAGAGATGAGTCTGAGAGAGAACCTGGAAAATAACCCATATAATATTATTGTATATTAACCCTCAAACATGGATAGAGAAAATGAAAACTAGAATCCACCTCCCTACCATCCCTAGTTGTTATTTGATGTAGTCGTTGTACTAGGGATCCAACATGACATGCCCATACACATTGAGAAGATCCTACCAAAATTCAAACCTAAAAAAAGATTCAGCTGAAAACCATGTGAATAAATTCATGTTGGATATTAGGTTACATAAAATTTGACATGAATACATTGTCTTCCATTTCTTCCCCCTTACATTTGAAAATAAATATTTGACCTAGTATTTCTCTCTAGAGGAAGCCTCCATTACAAATTGGAGAACCTTTGGAACCACTTTCCTCAGGAAGTTTGGGGAAAAAAAAACACTAGCCACTAGAGTTCTAAAACTCTCGAGAGTTAATATACATTCAAAATAATTGGCTATTGATTACAATCAACATTTTATACTATGTTAAAATTAATCCCACGTGCCTCAAAACCCATTGAACATGTAACTATTGAATTCTACACCTCTGATTTTCCTATGTCCATGGCCTTGTATGTAAAAAACTATGAGAAAGGAACTCTACAAGAATATTTCCAAGAGGCCCTTATGTTTGAGAAGAATATGATGAGTTTGAAAAGTAGTTCTAACTCATGGCCCTCTAAAGACAAAGGTAAAAGTAAATCGTATGCATCTAGACCCAGTGAAGATAAGAATCCTTTTGATTCAATGGATATGGAATATCTTTAGATGATCATTAATAGGTTATCCAATGATCTAATAGACTTGAAAAAAGGTGGTGGAGAAGGATCCTATAACTAGAAAAAAATATTAGGTTCCCCCCCAATAAATATAAAAACATGCCACCAATAAACAAAACTACCCCTTCTCATATGGAAGGCATTAACTTGGAGGATATTGTCTAGGCCCTCCAAACCTGGGCAACAATTAATATGACTAAAGCTAATGAAGAATGAGAATAAAGTTAGGAACAACAAGAACAAACTTAGGAATCTCATGAGCCTGCAGAGCAATAATTAAACTTGTTTTGGGATATTTCTTATGGTGAGGATGAAGAAGAATATGAAGAGGTACACATGTCACAAAACGTTGTTACCACCAAGAGTTCTAGTAAGAAGAATTTTGATGACACCCATAGTACCACTAATCCTACATATCCCACCACTTCCATTTCCAAACAATCATATTGTCTGACCAATACTACTCCCAATTCCTCCAAGAACACGTCTTCCAACCCTAAAATTATTGATCAAACACCAAAACTGAATATTTCATCCACACCCCTGTCTAGGTTGGAATATTATTTCCTAGAAGATATGAAGAAGAAAAAACATAACATTTTCTTGTTTGAGGTTATGAAGATTCCACAAATTCAAGAAAATTTAATCCAAACTCTCCAAGGGAAAACTTCCTCTAGCACTAAGGAGGTGAAAACTGGAACAAAGAAATGAACCACCAAGGTAAGTTCTTCTAACAATAAAACTCCATCTAGAAGTAAAGTAGTGACTAATGAATCCCTAACTAGTCAAAGATCCAGATCTACCACCTCTCCTTTCCTCATTTCTTTTCAGATTTTCAATAGAAATGTCCATAACTACATGGTAGACTTGGGAGCCTCATATAATGTCATGCCCTTAAAGGTATATGAGAAGCTTAATGTCAAACTTGAACCATAACACATTCATATTATTCATTTAGATAGAACCAGAGTTAAAATTATTGCAGAATTAAAAAAAAGCCCTGATCTGGATGTCTGCTAATCCAAAAGGTCATCAAACTATAGATATAATAGTACTAGACATACCTAAAAACTATGGCATTCGTTTAAGTCGATATTGGTCAACTATGTTAAATGGATACTTTGTTATTGATTGGTCTCACTTATGGCTTCCTTATAATGGTAAAATGAATCAGATCAGGGTTGATAGGGAAAGGTATATGAAATATTTTTTTACTAACCTAAATGATCCAAATGAACCGGTAATGTTTAACAATTCAATTTTGTGTAATTATTCATATGAAACAGTTTTTGGGAATTTCACAGCTAAAAGATCACCTCTTGTGGAATCTATCACATAATTTGGAATCCTTCATTTCACCCATATTGTTTATCCCAACTGTAATATAATAGATCATACTAAAATTTCCTCTGATATACAACCTAACATAGTCTCTAGGGACGAATTATAAATTCTAGTTAACTCTACTAACCCCACCAAAACAAAAAAAAATATGAAAACTTAAAATCAAACATTGCAACAAAGAAAGGGGATCCTAACATGTGGACACTATTTTTTTATGGATCCAAATCTTTAAAATGTGTAGGTTTTGGTTGCATATTGAAAGATATGACAGGAAGAAAAACATTAATCTCATGTAGACTAGAATTTCCATGCACCAATAATATTGTTTAATATGAGGCCTTGTTGCAGGGGTTAAGAAAGGAAGTAGATTTGAAAGTTGATAAAACCAAGGTATTTGGTGATTATGAAATTATCATAAAATAGGTAAGGAAAGCCATTCATTGTCTTTCACTTCATTTGAAACACTATCATCTTGAGGTTTGGGAACTGATCAAATATTTTGTTGCATTTAATATTAGTTCGATAAATCATTCTCTAAATTGAGATGTTGATTTTCTAGCCAATGTGGTGTCTAGGTTAATACCCTTGTATAGATTGATGCCTGATACTTTTTGTATTGAAATTTTACACAATCCTTCAATTACCGAAAATATCATAAATTGGAGAGTCTTTGATGACAACTGGCAGCTGATAAATTTATTACATCTCAAAGATACTTTCAAAGACTCTATCATTGATGAAGGACAACAAAACTAGTTGGTGAATTCATATACTAGTGACCCAACTCAATCAAACAACAGATTGGGTTCAACCAATGGCATCCCAAGGAATGTAGTGAGATTGGAGAAACTCTATGATCTCTAAGACAAATTCAAGAAATTAATCAATTGCAAAACCAATATTTCATCTATGAATTTTGAAGTGGTGAACTTGGGGACAAATACCACACCTCAAAACATTAATCTAGGAAACAATTGTTCTCTTGAAGAAAAATGTGCTTATGTCAAATTATTCCAGGAATACAAAGACATATTTTCATGTACCTATACTTATCTCATTATGTATGAAACAAAAATCATAAAACACATAATTCCCATGAAGCCTATGACGAAACCATTTCAACAAAATAAGAGGAAGATGCACCTCATCCTTGAGCATCAAGTCAAAGCGAAATTGAATAAGTTGTTGGTGGTAAGGATAATATTCCCAGTTAGATATACATAGTGGATCTCGAACTTAATGTTGGTAAGGAAAAAAAATGGGGATATAAGGATTTGTATTGGTCTCAATAATATGAATAGAGCCTTAGAGAAAGATAATTATCCAGTGCCCCTGATGGAACAAATCATGCAGTGTGTATCCGTATTTGAGATGCTCTCCCTTTTATATCGTTTTTTGGATTATAGCCAAGTCTTAGTGGCCCATGATGATCAATTAAAAAAAAAAATTCAAGACCAAGTGGGGAACACATGCTTACAGGAAGATTCCATTTGGTCTCATCAATGTCGGAGCAATGTTCTAGAGGGCCATGGACATTTCCTTCAAGGGTCTACATAGAGAATGTGTTGTGGTGTATCTTGATGATGTTAATATCTTTTAAAGGGACAAAAAAGAACATATAACTCATTTTAATCAAGTGTTTAATAGATGTAGAAGGTATGTCATCTTTCTCAATCCTAATAATTTTTTCTTTGATGTCGATGAAGGAAAACTTCTAGGCTTCATTGTTTCCAAGCATGGTATGAAAATAGAACATGAGAGAACTGAAGAAATTGCAAATATCCCTCCCCCTCACAACAAGAAATCCATGCACTCATTCCTAGGGAGGATAAACTTTGTAAGACTATTCATCCCCATTTTTGTTGAAATAGTGAAACCCATGCAAGACATGATAAAAAAGAATGTCGAATTCAAATGGGGATCTAATGAAAAATAATATTTTGATAAGATCAAAACAAACATAGAAAACTCTCTCGCATTGTTAAGCCCATATTTTAGTCGATATTTTATCTTCTACACCTTTGTGTCAGATATCACATTTGTGGTTTTTTTAACGCAAAAGAACCAGGAAGGAGATGAATTCCATCTAGCTTTTATGAGTTATGGATTACAAGGAGCAGAGTTGAACTACCAATAAGTGGATAAACAATCCTATGCTATATTTAAAGTTGTCAAACACTTCAGTTTGTTCTTTCTCAAATCCAATACCAAAGATATTTTTCCTTACCTTGTCATCAAGAACCTATTTGTAATAGAAATACATAGAAGAAAAGAGAGATAACTAGATTACATTTCTATAGGAATATGACCTAGATATTATTCTTGTGAAAAATTACAAAGGCTAGGGGATATGCAAAATGGTTGTATAATCGATGAGTGATGGATCACATGAAGATCCTATGTATTAGGATCAAGAACTGTATGCAATAGCAATTTGTTACATCCTGGTCAGCTCAGACCAATGGTTTTACAAAATGAAATATTACTTAACTCATTGGATGGCTGTAGATTATCTCAATCCAAAAAACAAAAGGTCCCTCAGACTCAATTCTTCTCAATATCAGATCATCCAAGGAATTCTATGTAGAATTAATTATGATGGTGTTTTTCTGAGATGTATTGAGAAGAGGGATGTATAAAGGGTCTTGTCGTAAATCCATGAATGACCAACTGGTGGACATTACGGTGGAGACACCAATTCTCAAAAAATCCTTATATTTGGATACTAATGACCCACTTTATTCAAGGACTCTCATGCATATGTAAGGAAATTCCATCAATTCCAAATGTCAGCTGGGAGAGAAAAAATATTTGCCTTCCTTTACAACCTGTGGTCATTAAATGTCCCTTTCAACAATGGGGGTTGGACATAATCAGGGAAATCAATCCCAACTCATCCCAAATACACAAATAAATCTTGAAAACTATTGATTGTTTAACTATATGAAGCAAATAAATTCCCTTGAAGGCTATCAACGAAAATTAGGTGACTTCGTCCCTTAAATCCCATATCATAACTAGGTTTGAAATTCCTCACTCATTACTATTTGATAATGCCAGGTATTTTTCTTCTCTTAAATTGACTGAATTGACTCTGCAATGGAATATTAAGGTTAAGTATTTATTGAATTACTACCCAGAAGGGAATGATTTAATAGAATCAACTAGTAAGAACCTTATTAAAATTGTCAATAAAACTATCGATGATCATCAAATAAATTGGCACCTCAATCTTCGAAACACCCTCTAGGATGGCATTGACCCCCAATTCATCTATTGGTAACTCCCATTGTTTCCTAGTCTATGGACAAGAAGCCACTGTGCCTACCTATACTCTCCTACTCGCCTTACAACTGGCCCAATTTGCCCAAGACAAGTATTTTCTAGTAATGCAAGAGAGATTAAACATGTTTTTAAAACTTGAAGAAGAAAGGGAAGAAGCTAAGATGAACCTAAAACACCATCAAGAAATAATCAAAAAATGGTTTGACAAATTAGATGTGGGTAACAAATATTTTTAGGAGGGATACCTTGTTCTCAAATGGGACAAATCTAATGAACTTAAGGGAAAACACACCAAATTCCAGAAATTATGGTTAGGACCCTTTCTGATTCACTAGAAAGTAGGTCTTGCGAATTTTAGACTTAAAACATTACAAGGAGATGAGTAAGAACTTCCTTTCAATGGAAAAATCCTCAAAAAATACTTCTCCTAATCACCAATGTTTATGTAGCCTTGTAAATAGTAGAGTTTTCTATGTTTCCTTCTTTTATTTTTCTACTAATTTTCACTCCAATCGTCCTTCCCTTCTCTCCCAATCCTATTTTTTCCATGCCTTTGCTTTAATTTTTCTTTTCATTTTACCCCTTTCATTTTAGAATAGCTTATTTCTCACTTCTCCTGACCAACCTTTTCTTTCACAATAGGAACCAAAGACTATTAGACCCATGTAAGTGAATTTTTATGTGAGTGCCTTTCCATATTGAAGTGGTCGAGACATATTAATATGAATGTGTATCTTCATGAATGACGATAGTACTGAAAAGATGAACTTGTTCATTTGTGCCAAAAGAAAACTTCTAAACTTTAAATTTAGTACCTTTGGATGGTTTCCATTAGTTATCCTCATTTATGTGATTACTATCATGACATGTCTATGTTCCACTCAATATTTTCAAAATGTCATGAATTCAATGTATTCTACATAACTCTAGTGACTCTTCCCTTGATATCCATAATTCAAAAACACATTGGTGATCCATGTTTATGGACCCATGAGAATAAACTGTAAACTGAGACTAGTAAATCAAAGTAACTCTCATATCACCTCACTTCCTAGTTACCTTCACCTATGTTGCAAAAGAAATACATAAATATTATATCTAAAGGGTGAATATAGAAAATCATAATCATAAGTGTTATAACCCTAAAATGCACCATACATGCTTACCTGGCATCAGGCCAACTCATTTCCCTTCATTGCCAAAGCCATGCTGAACAACTCTTCTAAAAACTCCATTTTTAAAAAGCA